>WAAF01015397.1:9234-54679 GCA_013400475.1 Tricholaema leucomelas
AAACCCTTTGGCTGCAGAAGTAGGAAGTGTTCCTGTGCAAAGGGGAATTTCTGCTGGAGAGAGGTCAGTATTTCCTGTCAGGCTGCTGGAGGATGAATGAATGAGTATAGGACTGTGTGATAGCAGTATCTGGGGGTTACTTGGAGTCAATGAACTTCAAGTGCAGCGTAGGTAGCACCTCAGTCCCTCTCTTCCAATAGGAAAAGGGGCTTGGCGGAGCCAAGTCAGGAGAGTTTGTCAGCCAATGGGCGCTGGCCGTGGGAGTGAGTCACAGTCATAAGGAGTTTCAAGTCTGTGGTCTGGCAGATCTGGAGAGGTGATTAAACCCACATAAAAGACCATTATTAATAGGGCTTCTGCAGCGCTGCGCCTGCGTCAGTTCATTCAGATGGGGCAGCAGAAGTAGAGAGTAGGGGGATGGGAATAAAGCAGTCACTTAACCAAGCATGAGTCACTGCAGTCTTGGGCGAAGTGTTCCATAGGCTCTCATACCTGCTGTCTCTCTTATCATGGAATTCCTATCTTGGACAAAACCAAAAACTTTGGGAGTTGCAGAGCAATTGTCCCAGAGGCCAATTTTTATCTGAGGTTGCTTTGAAGCAGGCTTTCACCTTCTCCTCCACCTCCTGGCTGCTCCACAATGCCCTGCCTGCTGTCCCAAGCAGTGTTGCCCGGCTGGGATGGTGACCCGGGATCCCATCACAATTTGGCACTGGGGTAAAATAGAGAGGTAGGTCAGCCCTTAACACCTTAACCAGGCTTTTCTGGGGCAGTGCCCACCTCTGCATGGCCTCCTGACAAGATGCTTGTTGTCTTTGCCTTCCCTTCACCCCAACCAATGCACATATTTGCATTGTCACTCTCTTTCATTTCATTTCACAGGCTGGACTGGGTTGGAAGGGACCTTAAAGACCATCTAGTTCCAACCCCTAGCTGCCATGAGCAGGGTCACCTTCCATGAGCCTAGGTTGCTCAGCACCTCATCCAACCTGTCCTTGAACACCTTCAGGGAGGGGGCATCCACAGCGTCCCTGTGCAACTTGGGTTGGAATAACTTACCTTGATCTGTAGCCCAGCAGAAGAAAGACTTGGACCTGTTAGAATGGGGCCAAAGGAGGCCACAGCAATTCTGGCAGGGCTGGAAGGGCTCTGCTGGGAGGCCAGGCTGAGAGAGTTGGGCTTGTTCAGCTTGCAGAAGAGAAGGCTCCAGGGAGACCTTCTGTTGGCCTTTCAGTGCTTCAGGGGGCCTCTAAGAAAATTTGGGACAGACTTCTTCTCAGAGCCAGTTGTGACAGGACAAAGGATGATGGTTTGAACCACAGGAGGGAGATTGAGACTAGAGAGAAGGAATGTGGATTTTTTTTTCAGACTGCTAGTGGTGTGAGCCTGTCCCAGGTTTCCCAGTAGGTGGTAGATGCCCCATCCCTGCTGGCACTTCAGGTGAGGTTGTTTAGGGCTGTGAGCAACCTGCTCTAGTTGCAGATGTCCCTTCTGACTGCAGGGGGTTGACACGATAAGCTTTGAAGGTCCCTTCCAACCAAAACCAGTGTTTGATTTTATGGTTGTTAATATCAACGTGATTCCTCTAATGTTTCTATCCCTGGAAGCCTTCTCATAGAGGAAATGTTTCTCATTATCAGCTACAAGGTTGCTGAGCCTGGGAACTGTTTCTGCTCTGCATTTCTCTCTAAATTCCTCATGTTGTACCTGAGGCGTCTAGAGCCAAACATTATGAGATCCCCGTTTTATCTGCAGGAAAATGATGTCACAGATTAAAGGCAATTGCAGGCCTACCCGTGGTGCTCCCACCAAATGCCACAGTCCTGCCTCTGCCCTCAGACCTCCACTCCCTGTGCATGACACTCATGGGGATGCCTGAAGATGCCTCTCCCTGCAGCTCAGTCTCAGCCATCCTCTTGACCTACAATTCCTTACTGCAGGAGAGATGTGGGTGCTGTTCTGACACACCTTTGCTGCCAGGGAAAGTGCAAGAAGTAATGATGGAGAGGACGAGAAGACGGGAAAGTTAAAGAGCAAACCTCCTGATATCAGACCAGAAGTGCCCTAATGGGAAAGACAAGAGAGGGACACAGATAGCATTTGTCTGGATGTTGGAACTGACTCCTTTGTCTGACTGAGACTATTTCCCAACAGAATTTGATCAAAACTTTGTCAGAAAGTGACATCGTTCACCAGGGCTGCAACCCAGATCTAATCAACAGCCTCCAGTTAACTCTTCAGAGGGACTCTTCTCAATGTGGTGGAGGTACCTCGAAAGCAGGAGATGTCTGTGGTCCTCATATGCTCTTATTAAAGAGCAGGATAGTGATTTTTCCACTCCACAGTCTCTGACCTTTGAAAGACTCTTACCTTTGCCTGAAATAGGTGTTTTTCTCCTAATCCCCTGTGAGAATCATAGGCTGAGTAACACAGAAGGATGCCACAGGACACATTAAAGGGCAGGTTGGCCCAAGTTCTGAGAAACTTGATCTAGTTACAGATGTCCCATATCACTTCAAGGGGTTTGGACTAGATAAATCTTCAAAGGGCCCAAACCAGTCTATGGTTCAGTGATACCAAGTCCCTGCAGTCATGAGGGAAGTGTGAGCAAAACTACCTTCATCTTCTTCCCCTGCTCAGCAGCACTGCAAGGAGCTGCAAGATCTTCTACCTGGAATCCACCTCCAGAGGAGGAGGGAAAAGGACCACATGGCCCAGGGATCATGTCAGACCCTGGCTGAGCTCAAGCTGTTAGTACCTGATTACACCCTGCAACTTTCTGCCTAGGAGAATAACCCCACACCAGCTTCAGGAAGGGCAGTCCCAGGCTAACTAAATATTTCTACAAGCAGATATCTCCCTGGTAATTTTATAATGAGGCCTAATAAATAAACAAATCAGCTGTTAATCAGGACCTTGTCCACCTCTCTTCTGCTGCCATACCAGGCTGGGTGTTCTCCTGAGCTTTACTAACACTGAGCCAAGTCATGTCCCATCAGATAGATGTGTCAGGAATGACAGAACTGTTTCAGCTGTTGTGCTAGTTTGAGCCTAGCTGGGATGTTTTGGTGAGAAGAATTAGATCATAGGCTGAGAAATTAAAACAATGGTGAGGTCTACTTCGCTCACAGCCTTGCTGAGATGTGTAAAGAAGAAAGGGAAAACAAAGAAAAAGTCACTTCGCTTGGGCACTTGGCTCTGGTCTGTGCTCTCAGCTCTTCACCTGCTGGGGAGCTGAGGCTGCTGGCTGAACTCCATCTTGCTTTCTAACCTCACCCTCCATTTGCTTTGGCTGATTCACCTTTGCTTCTTAATCCTCTTGGCCAAACCTCCATTCTTCCTTGGGACTGGGGCAAGGTTGAGAGGGGTAGGGGGAAGGTGAGGAGGTGGTTGAGAGCCCCTCCTGGGGACTCAGGTTTCTGGGAGGGGAATTGTGTTTCTGTATTACTTTTACCTTGTATATTTCTGTATATATCTTTATATACTGTAAATACCTGCTTGTAAATTGTGCCAGCTGTAAATATAAGCTTCATTCAATTTCCAGAGCTGGCTGAGTCTAGTCTGGGTGATTTCTAAAGTGTGGGGGGGCAGAGAACACCCAAACCGCCACATCTGTAGAAGACCTTCAAGATCATTGAGTCCAACCATTACCTGACTCTACGAAGTGTGGTGCCAGGCCTGGCTGTTCTCATGACAGCTTCCCTGCATGTCTAGGGAAGCTGGGAGCACTTATCTGGACAAGGTTCAGCCAATGGATTTATGTAATCTCCATGTAGTTACCTCTTCCCCTTATTTATCGCTCATTGGCTGATGCATGTGTTTTGCATTAGCTGGTAAAGGCTTGGGGCAGGGTCTCCCAAGTACCTGGCTCTTACTTGCAGGGCTCACGAGAAGGAGCTTTGGTTGGAAATGACAACCAGGCAGGTCACCATCAGGATCTGTCTGATGAAAGCTTTGTTTTGTGGTCCACAGAAAGCTAACTCTGTGTGGCCCTAAAGCACCACGTATGCATGCCTTAGAGGGAAGAAACAGGTTGCATGGAGAGCTGGTCAGTGTTCCATCCCTGGAACCATTCCATGTGAGGTTATGTGGGGCTTTGAGCAACCTACTCTGGCTGCCGATGTCCTTGCTGACTGCAGGGGGGTTGGACTGGATGAGCTTTAGAAGTCCCTTCCAACCTAAGCCATTCTATGAATGGCTGCTGAAGGTCCATACCATGCCCCAGACGGTGGGAAGGGTCCAAGTGAGAGGATGAGCCAAATTTGCCACTCAGTAACAAGGAACTGCCCATCCCCAAGCCGTGCTGAGCTGTGCTTTACCCAACAGGTTCTTGCTGTTTGCATAAGCTGGGTGTTACGGGAATATGGCAGCCTGTAAAAGCCCCAGGTGCTGCTAAAGCATCCTGCCCTACAAGCTGGGAAGGGCTGGTGGGATCCTTGCTTCCTCTGCGGATCGTTGGAGAAGGGAAAGCCTTTCATTACACAAGGATTTGAAAGTAAAACCCAGCAAATCCTCGAGCAAATTCTGAGAAGCTCTCTTTGTTGTTTTTAGGCAGGTTCTGGTTTTAGGGTGTTGGGGTTTTTTCCCAGCTAATTTCTGCTTCTGCCAGGCAGAAGCAGTTTCTCACTCTGGAGTGACCTGTGATGTTTCATCTTCTAAGAAAGTTCCAGAGCGCTTGCTAGAGAGGGGGATTTTTGTAGCAGTGATTTGGTGGATATGTTCAGGCTGCCCAGCGACAGAAGAGGCTTTCAACAGTGGCTGAGGCGCTTCTCATTTCCTCGAAACGATAGCTGGGGAATTTGGTTGGCTGCCACCAGCTGCTGCTCTTCAAGGAAAAACCCCTCAGTGCAACCTCATACCGAGAAAACATAAACCCAAAACCTCTGCTGAGCTCTAGTTCCACGCCTGGATCACTTGCCTGGGAGGGAGGTACAACTCTGGGGAGAACCAGCTAGACCACTCCTGCCTATGAATGCTCAGAGAACACAGCTTTTAAACCCTCTTACTGTCAGTTAATTTTGCTGATGGAAGCTTATTAGTACACTGCTTAGTTTTGCCATCCTGAGGAAATTCATCTCCTCAATCTTGATGTTTTACCCCTTTCTTCTTTTTGTTTTTTTTTTCATTTCCCCTTTCCTTCACAGAAATTCACATTGCTATGTAGGTGCCTTTTACCTCTCACATGCAGCTGATGTTGATGAGATCATCTGACAGCACAGCAGCTCCTTCTGATGCAGCTCCTTTTTTTTTAAATCACAGAATAATTTGGGTTGGAAAGGACTTGGCAAAGCTCATCTAGTCCAACTCACCTTGCACTCAGTAGGGGCATTTGCAACTAGAAGAAGTTGCTCGCAGCCCCAAACAACCTTACCTGAGATGCTATCAGGGATGAAGCATCTCCCACCTCTCTGGGCACCAGGGGCAGGTTCTTACCACCTTCAGTCTCAAACATTTCTCCCTTCTCTCTGCTCTCAATCTCCCCATTTTAGTCCAAACCATCACTCTTTGTCCTGTCACAACAGGCCCTGAAAACAAGTCTATCTCTATCTTTCTTACAGTCCCCTTGAAGCACCAAAAGGCCACTAGAAGGTGTCCCTGGAGCCCTCTCCCAGGTCTCTCAGCCTGACCTCTCGGTAGAGCCCTCACACCCCTGCCAGCATTGCTGTGCCCTCCTTTGGCCCCACTCCAACAGGTCCCTGTCTGTGCTGTGCTGAGAACTCCGGAGCTGGATGCAATAGTCCAGGGGAGGTCTCAGCAGAGTAGAGTAGGGTGACAGTTTAGCATCTCCCTAGCCCAGTCCTCAAATAACACAGCATCAGAAGCTATTATTTTTGCAGAAATAAGCACTTTACAACATTTTTTTCCAAAAAAAAGTATTGGAAAATGGATTTATTTTAATACTGTACGGAGGCAGACCCGTTCCTGAGCACTGGTGCTATTAGTTTCTTATTTTTTTCCAATTATCAGAATTCAGACTAAAAAAAAAAAGATTCCTGTAAAAAAGAAAAAAAATCTGTTGACAATGAATTATTTTCTAGTTGTTGTATTGTTGTTGGTGTTTTTTTTTTTCCCTGGGGATGTAACTGTTCTATGGTCAAGTTCAAAAGAGAATCTGAAAAGTTTTTCTTCCCCAAGTAGTTTATTCTGGTTTTGCATGGTGATATTGTGGATTAATGTGATAAAAGTAGGGCCAGAGATAGGGAGGAAAAAAGCCCAATTACTTGCAGAAGTGCTTAGAGATCTTGAGCTGGACTAGGAACCTATTCCAGAAAGAAAGATGTCTTCTCAAACCTGTCCTACTCACCTCTGTCTCATAAAGACATTTGAATCCAGCGTCAGTGTTTAGCTCTGGCTCTCTCCCTTACATCAATTAAAAGTTAATCACTTCCCTGTCTCTTCTTCTAAAGACAGAAAATTGCTTAAAATCACACTGGCTTCTTTGAAACCATGCATTCAGTGAGGTTTGTTCACCTTCTCATTTCTGAGCTTTCTCATCATTGTGTTTCCAGCATCCACAAGAAAGAAGGTTTGGGTTTGTGCTGGTGACAGTGAAACTTTTCCTGTAAGCACAGGAGCCAGGAGCTAAGATTTTAAAGAAACCACTAAATGCCACAAACCTCAGAGGGTGGTATGAAACACAGTCACCAAATAGTTTGAGTTGGAAAGGGTTTTCTAAGGGTCATCTAGTCCAATCCCTTTGCCAAGGGTAGGGACCTCTTCAAGCAAAGCAGCTTGCTTAGAGCCTCATCCAACATCACCTGGAATACTGCCAGGGATGGGGCATCTCCCACCTATCTCGGAAACCTGCAACAGGCTCTCACCACCCTCAGCCTCAAGTATTTCTTCCTTCTCTCCAATCTCGCTCGCCCTATTTCAGTACAAAACCTCACCTGTTGTCCCACCACTACAGACTCTTGGGGGAAAGTCTGTCCTCAGATTTCTTAGAGCCCCCTTGAAGCACTGGAAGGCCACAAGAAGGTCTCCCTGGAGCCTTCTCTTCTGCAGGCTGAACAAGCCCAATTCTCTCAGCCCTGCCAGCATTGCTGCAGCCTCCTCTGGCCCTGCTCCAACATGTCCCTGTGTGTGCTGCACCGAGGACTCCAGAGCTGTCCCCCGCACTGCAGGAGGGGTCTCAGCAGAGCTCAGCAGAGGGGCAAAATCCCCTCCCTGCCCCTGCTGCCATGTTGCTGGGGATCAGCCCAGCTGGGTCTGGGCTGTAAGCACACACTGTCTGTTCATGTTCACCCTTTCACCCACCAGAGTGAAGCAAGAGCAAGGCAGCTCTGATTTTATTTAGTATCCCATCATGAAAGGTACCACCTTGCTTTGGACACACAAGGATCAGATTATCTGCAATTCCACCACTTAGCTGTGCTTTTAGTCTCTGAAGAAGACACACAATGGAAATAGAGACCTTTTCTCATGCTGTTTGATGCCCACTAAATGATCATGAAAGTTCTTTGGGCATGCTTGCCAGTCTGTGAAGAAGCACAATGGTGCTGATGATTTTCAGTACTTGAAGCCATAAACTGTGGTTTCCATGTGGAGCTGAGTGCTTGTTCTAACATCCTCCCCAGGAGGGGAAAACTTCGGCCCCACGCAGAGCAGCTCTTCCTTAGTCTTGTACCACCTTTGATGAACAAACACTGAAGTGTTTGGATTTCCAGGACAGTGCTTCAATCAGTTATTTAGCTGTAATTTGAGTTCCAGAGAAAGCAGACTCACAGGGCTGGAAAAGACCTCTGCCAACCCAACAACCACCATGCCCACTAAACCCTGTCCCAAAGTGCCATGTACACATGTTTTTGTGATAGCTCCAGGGGAGGTGACTCCAGCACTTCCCAGGACAGCCTATTATCAGAAAAGCTGGCATTTAAAATCACAGCTAAGACTCAAGGAACTAAGTTCACTATCTTGCAACTCATTGACTCATGAAGCCTCAACCCAACAGCTGAAAAGGAGATCTCGAAGGCTGAAGCTATCTGGCAGGAAGTGGCTTATTGCTTATGAAGCTCTCCAGGACATGAATCAGTTTAGAAACTAACTATTGACATCTCAGTATGTTCAACCCCATTTTGTGTTCTTGAGCCCAACTGGTGAAAAGAAAGTGTGAGGGGGAGGTGGCTGCCCTGAGTTGTGGTCATTGAAGACTAAAGGGTGACTCTGGGGAGGAGATTGGGAATAGATCCACTGTATGGCTTCATAGGAGCACATTGGTTTAGAAAAGCAAAGCACAAGGGGCTCGACCAGATGACAAATTAAAGGTTTATACACAAAGTTGCCCATTGTGGCTTGGTGGTGCTGCAAGGCCTTATGTGTGGTAGATGCCTCATGTGGAGACAGATGGCAGTAGGGGAGCTGAACCAAAAATAGCATTTTTAAATGTTGAAGAACACTTCTGGCCAGCACCAGCTGGTGCCAGACAACGTAGGCCTTTACAGAACAGCAAGGGTTGGAAGGCACCTCTGGAGATCATCTGCTCCAACCACCTTGCTAAAGTAGGGGAACCCACAGAAGCTTGCTCAAGATCACAACAGCCAGGTGGGATTGGGAGCTCTCCAGAGAAGACTCCACAACCTCTCTGGGTTTCCTGGTCTAGTGCTCTGATGCCCTCAAAAGAAAGCAGATTTTTCTCATGTTACTTGACTCAGACAGAACCATTTCAGAGAGATGCCTGAGCCAAGGAGAAAGCCAAGGTATGAGTGA
Source organism: Tricholaema leucomelas (assembly GCA_013400475.1). NCBI lineage: Eukaryota > Metazoa > Chordata > Aves > Piciformes > Lybiidae > Tricholaema lacrymosa > Tricholaema leucomelas. The sequence continues at coordinate 17,941 of WAAF01015397.1, forward strand.
CCAGTGATGATGTTCCTGCTGAGCAATGGGCAGTTATTAGGTGGAAAGCACTGCATGTTTCTTAAGGGCCACAAGGTCACACACATGTTCCACTACCTTGTCAGAGACACTTGTAGTTTTATGGTCAAATACACTTCTTTCCCTCCCACATCTGACCAGCAGCCATATGTCCCAGGTGGTGTGTGACCTAAAGCACTGCTTTGAGGAGGCAGCACTGTAGGATCATGTCCTTCTCTCTCCATTTGGAGCACTGCCAACTCCAGAGGAGAATATCTTGTTGTGTCTCAGCTTACGCTCACCCAGCTGTACCACTAGACAAGACAAATCAAAGAGTACGTGAGTCTAAAAACCTAGATTTGGAGTAAAGGAACAAAGATTAAAGATAAAACAAGAAATTCTCTCCTAAAGGTTGTGCCTAATTACAGAGATGGTGCTTAGCTATCTCAGCATTTTGACTGGTACATGTTGTTCCTTCTCCTGGAAAGAAGCTAGAGTCACCCCCTCTTTCCTGCAGTAAGACAGCTCTCAAACCTGTGTTTCTTCTCCCCTGGAAAGCGAAAAGCCCCAGGCCCTGCCCTTCCAGTCAACAAGCCCAACCTCAAGTATCCCCTGCTCTACACCTTTTCTGTGACTGGACAGTAGGACAGTGCGTGGACATGGGGAGAGAGGAAGTCCCCTCCTCCCAAAGCCTCCTGTGAGCATTTGTGTCTTAGCACTTCACTGGCTTCTAGCTTCTTTCTCCCTATGCAGCCTAGAGATGTATCAGTAAAACTCCTTATATTTTGAGAATATTCTGACTTCTCCAACTGAGTTTATCCTTTGTTGGTTTGGGTTTTGTTTTGGTTTTTTGTTTGTTTATTTTTTTTACTAGAAGCACTGCATGATGAAGTCCATGGGTACTTTGCTGGGGGGCTGTGCAAGGAAATATCCTGCCAGTTCCCATACAGGAGGCCAAACCTTCCATGGGAAAAAAAGCCAGAGGCTCAGGAAGTAATAAGAGCTAAAAATGCTGGCCTTAGGGTTCAGACCCATTATGTTAAAAATTAACAGACATGTGAAAACCTCAGTCCAGATCTGTGGCTGGTTTGCAGCTGACCGGATGACTGATGAAGTCCACTGAACTCACTGAATTCTCTGGACTTGTGGTAGGTCTCTTAGAAGCTGATTTTGCTTTCCAGCATTTCTCCACGTGATGTACCAACAAGTACCAACATCAGCGTTCCGAGGAAGTGCAGCCTTGTCCTCTCTTGGCACCTTCGTGGCTTGCAAAACACGTGGTGCAGCCAGCCTGACAGCAAAGCCATGCGCTGCCACTGCAAACTCCTTTCGTTAAAGAGTAATGAGGTCTGTGATGGAAAACAAGTGCTGGGTCTGTGGGTAAAGACCAGCAGCAAAACAGAGGTGCCTAGGATAGCCTCGTGATCATAACTGGGTGCATCCGCTTGTGCTTGCTTTGCATCCGAAAACAAGTGAGAGCTTGGTGTCTGCACGCTGAACCTTGTGTGTTGCCAGGAGGTGGCCGCTCAGCTGTCAGGTGGAGAAGCTGTGGAAACGTATGAGCTTGTTTATAATGCCTCATCTGGAGTTTTTGCCAGCGGAGTAAATGAAGGCAGGATGTCCTCAAGGAAGGCTTCACCCAACTGTCTCTGAGGGCTGTGCCTTTGGGATGGCTGAACTGAAGCCCTCCGTGCTGGCTGGGGCTGCTTTGGGGAGGACCATGGCACGAGAACTGATTTGTTCCAGATGAGAGAGAGAGCGTTTCGCCCTTCCAACTTTGCAGTCATTAACCTGTAGTACAACTTTTTCTATACCATTCGAATTCTTAGGGAATTCCCCAAAGCATTCAGGTTTGCTGGAATCTGCTCAGCACCCAGAGCTTTCTCATGTCATGCTAGCTTCATTCTTTTCTCCTACCATCCATTATCCCGTACGTGCTTAGCTGCCTTCCTGCTTTGCCTCCCAACATTGTTTACATAGGAGTAAAATTAGCAGCTTGAGTAATTATGAATAAGTCACTTTAGACAAAGAGGCCTTTAGGCTGCATGTGGGAAGCCAAAATGTCTGGCATTGCCAACCTTCAACACACCCAATAGCAGGGAAAACATCTCTTATGGAGTTTCCCAGAAATTCCAAGGGGCTTAGGAACCCAAATCCCATTGATGCTGAGCAGTAGGCTGATGCAGACATGGGGGGATGCTGAAGATTAAAAGGTTCAAGCTGCCCAAGCTGTGACCTTTGTTCTAGCTCCACTGTGTAGACCTCATCTCTGTAGGCCAGCTGTGTGTAACACCCAGCCATGAGCATCACTCCACATCTGCATCCTTCTGGGTCATTCTGCTGTGGTACTGAATGTCACTGAGATGTTTCATGGAATCTTGAAAGTTGGAGAAGACCTCCAAGATCCAACACATTAACCCAACACTGCCAAGTCCACAACTAAACCACATCCCTAAAACCCACATCTATACAGTTCTGGAACACTTACAGGGATGGTGATGCCACAGCTTCCCCTGGCAGCCTGTTCCAGGGCTTCACCACATTTTCAGTGAGGAAGATTTTCCTAATATCCAACCTAAGAAAATCTGAGGACATTTCCTCTCATCACAGAGGAGTGAGAAGTACTTGAGGCTGCTTCTGAGAGCAAGTGGCTGGTCTTGAGCCAACTTATCCATGGTTGAGGTCTGAGCAAGCAAAATTACACATAATTTAAAGGCAAAAAGAGAAAAGATCAGAGTCTGGGTTTGGCATTTTCCAGACTGAAGGACTTACAGCCACATCTGATGAGGAGAAGGGGTGCTTTGGGGCTGAGGCGAGGACACCAGCTGTTGTTAGTGAAAATAATGATTCTTTTTGAACAGGAAAGAGCTACTCACCAGCAGCAGAGTGAGTTTTGCTTGAGTAGGAACTGCAGGCCTGTCTCCTCCTAGCCATATGTATGAAAAAGAAGCCTCAAAAGGACAGCTTGGAAAGAGCTAGCAGTGTCATCTCCGAAGCTTGATGAAAAGCAAGGATGCTGTTTCTGAGGTTTTTGTTATGTATTTTCACACTTCTTTGCATGAAAAGCATCTTGTTTAAAAACATTAAAGTAGATATAATAAAACCATAAGGCTTATGGACAGCTTTCCAAAGAGAACCACCACAGCCAGGAGTAACCATACCTGCACCACGACAAACTTCACTGCTTCAAGCCTCCCCGCTCCCCACCCTGCCCTGAGTAACAGAGCTAATTTGCATTTGAGGTTTTGAGCTGAGCACTGGAAATCCACTTTTGAAATGCAAAACCCAGAGGTGACATCAGGACACACAGGACTGGCCTATACGGACCCACTGTTGGGGTCCCAGCAGAAACAGGCTTGATAGGGGCATCCATCAGATTTCCCTCGCAGCCAGTCTACTTTTTGTGTGGTGTTGGTTTTGTTTGTTTCCTGCTGTAAGAAGGACCTAGTGCTTCCCTCATCCTTTATGTATGGAAAAGGTCTGGTTCTGAAGTCATACTCTTCCCACTAGGAAGCAGACGACTGGCTTACAGCTTGTTGGTTTCCAGTGTTACTGCCCCAAAACATGTTGTAAGATGACACATTTCAGGAGTGTGATTTTTGTTTTCCATGCACCACAAGGCCTATCTGCATTTAGTTGGGGGTTTCTTTTCTTGTTTTGTTTTGGTTTTTTTTTCCCCAGTTCTGATCTCTGATTGTTTCCTGTTCCCTCAAAACTGTCTTTCCCCCCCCCCCCTTTTTCCTGTTAATGTTTTGTACCATTTTAATATACTTTCTCTGCCAGGGTTTTGTTTTATCCCAGCTGTCATGTCTTCAGGATTTCAGTCAGCCTGGCCAGCTACAACACATAGAGGGCAGAATAAAAGCTTTATTTGGCAGAGATGTTGAACAGAATCATAGGATCATAGAATCAGCCAGGTTGGAAGAGACCTCCAAGATCACGCAGTCCAACCTATCACCCAGCCCTATCCAGTCATCTAGACCTTGGCACCAAGTGCCTCATCCAGTCTTNTCTCTTGAATTGAGGAGCCCAGAACTGGACACAGTACTCAAGGTGTGGCCTGACCAGTGTTGAGTACAGGGCAAGAATAACCTCCCTTGTCCTACTGGCCACACTGCTCCTGATACAGGCTCCTCAGAGAGCCCACTTTACTGTACACAAAGACAGCAGGGAGAAGAAATTTCCTTCCATCTTCCTCCTTTTTTTCCTCACTCAGCCTCCTCTTCCTCTGGGGATTTGGTCTCCCAGTAAGGCTGCTTGACGCCAGTTAGCCTCAAGATTCGCTTTACCATCTCTAGTCCTCTGATTGTTCAACATTTCATGGGATTGCTTCCTAACAAAAGTGGGGGTTGGAGGTTTTGTTTCTGAGGGGTTTTTGATTGCAGGGTTGGGGGGTCACAGCCTTTCATCTCTGTTGCTTCGTTTTTGACAGATGGTTTGAGCTGGTATCACAGGGCAGGGATTTTCTCAGGTATGCTTCACATTGGATGTAATCACTGACTTGCTTTTATTTTGCTCTTCAATATGCCCTCTTGATGTCTGTGAATTTTGCTTGCTTCAGTACCAGCTTCATAAAGACACCAAAAAAAAAAAAAATCATCCTCAGTTTCGTAAGTACACCAAAAAGCCTTCTTCAGATCCCTGCTAGCTTCATAAAGACACCATAAAAATACTCTTCAGTTCACTACCAGCTTCATAGAGCCATCAAAAAAATCTTCCACAGTTCACTACCAGCTTCACAGAGTCACCAAAAATCATCAGCTCAGTACCAACTTCATAAAGACACTCCACTAACCCTCCTCTTGTAGTATTTTGGCTTCTTAACAAGCAATCCTTCTCTCAAAACCCCTCTGGTATATTTTCTGTTGTTTTCTCTGCAAAGAAAAATTTAAGTAGGACTGCAGATACTGGGAGGTCATGGGAATCTCTTGCTAAGATTAGTCCAACTTCTTCCTATCAATAGCTCTAAAGTGGTGTTAGCACTTTAAAAAGAGCACTGTGTGAGCATTAAAAGACATTTTTTTCCCCCAAGTACAGGCTGAAAAGCACTTTTATCCCATGGCTAGGGCTGGGTGCTAACTGGAGCTCTACGGCTATGGGCTGATGTTTTCTATTCAGGGCCTCACAGAGAATGCATTGTTTGGAGCAGAGTTTCAACCTCTGAGCTGCAGAGGTTGGAGCAATTTCATAAGCAGAAAACTATCACAAGGTGTCTACCAGGAGCCTTCAAGTGGAAGGGAAATCCTCTGATGCAGGGCACTAAGCAAATGATATTTTCACTGAATGGATACAGTAAATAACATTTAAAACCACCAAAGCTGACATTTCACTTCCATTGTCACATCGTTCGTTGTCATATGGTGGGGGTTGGAAGGGACCTCTGGAGATCATTCAGTCCAACGTTGCTAGCATACAGCAGGGGCACCCACGGCAGCTTGCCCAGCATCACAGTGGCCGGCTGGGCTTGGAATCTCTCCAGAGAAGGACAATCCACAACCTCTTTGGGCAGCCTGCTCAAGCCCTCCAGCACCCTCACAACAGAAATTTCTCCTCATGTTTAGGTAGAGCATCTTGTGTTCTAGTTTGTGCTCATTGCCCCATGTCCTGTCTCTGGACACCACTGAGAAGTGTCTACCCTTATCCTCTTGATTCCTGCACTTGAAATAAGGCCATAAAAATCTCTCCCTGCAACATTCTGCAAGCTGAACAAGCCCAGGTCTCTTAGCCTGCCCTTTCACAGAAGGTGCTCTAGTTCTTTGATCATCTAACAGGCTTGTTCCAGGCTAAGCAGCCACCTAAGGAAAGGGGCTACTAAGCCAACACCTGAGCTGCCAAGATTTTTGGATGTTGCACTGACCCATGGGCATTTGCAGGCTGAGGTCCTTGTCCACTGGAAGGCTGCACAACAGACTCCATCTGTTTTGAGGTCCAAGGGCATCCTACTCTCTGGTTTGACAGAAGGGGGCTTGAAGCTGTGTGGTGTGCTGCCCTCACTTGAGGACAGGGATGCCATCCAGAAGGATCTCGACAGGCTTGGGAAGTGGGCCAGTGACAACTGCATGAGGTTCAACAGATGAAAGTGCCCCAGGAGCCAGCAGTGCCCTCATGCAGCCCAGAAGGCAGCTGTGTGCTGGACTGCATCCAAAGGAGTGTGGGCATCAGGGCAAGAGAGGAGATTCTGCCCCCTGACTCTGCTCTGCTGAGACCTCCAACACTGCCTCCAGTTCTGGTGTCCCCAGTAGAAGGACACAGAGATGTTGGGGTGAGTCCAGAGGAGGCCACAATGATGATTCAAGGGCTGGAGCACCTCTGCTGTGTGGATGGGCTGAAGGAGTCAGCCTGGAGGAGAGAAAGCTCCAGGGGACCTTACAGCTGCCTTCCAATAGCTGAAGGAATCCTGCAGGAAGGCTGCAGAGGAACTTTTCCTGAGGGTGTGAGAGACAGGAGAAGGGAGAATGGTTTGAAGCTGAGGGAGAGCGGTGTTAGACTGGAGCTTAGGAAGAAGTTTTTCAGTGTGAAGGTGGTGAGACTCTTGAATAGGCTGCCCAGGGAGGCTGTGGGTGCCTCCTCCCTTGGGATGTTCACAGCCAGACTGAGTGAGGCCTTAAGCGGCTGAGTCTAATTGAGAGGTGTCTCTGCCCATGGATAGGAGGTTGGAGGAGATGATCTCTGAGGTCCCAATTTCAGCCATTGCATGATTCCATGATCATTTCATGTGAGAGCCTTGACTGCAAGAATGTAAATCGGCACGAATGGCCCCCAGCAGCTGGAGTCACACAATGGCAAATCAAGGGTGAAGTGCCTTTTTTGCAAAGGGTTTGATGGACCACGTGGAGCAGCCACCATGGGAGACGATAGATCTGCATTTCTTGCTGTCTTCAGCTCCAGACAGTGCCTTTCTCAGTGGCATGCTTTAGCCAGACACAAGTTATTGTGAATAATGGGGGTGGAAACAAGGAGGAGCCAGATAGTTTTCCTTTGCTGAAGAAGCCTTTGGCACTATGAATCAACCTTTCAGTGGGACGGCGTAAGCGGTACAAGAAGGATCCTCTGAAGCATGGTCTGTCTTTTTCAGAGAGAGAAAACACTCCAAAATCACATCGTGTTCTGCCTGCTGTGCTAGCCAACCCTGATCTTACTCAAGGGATGTCTTTGTCTCTCTCCAGCTGCATCAGGATATTTGTCATCATGGCACAAGAGAGTTTTTAAGTGAAGGCTTGATGCTTTAATCCTTCTCCTGCAGAAGCCAGGGTCCTTCCAAGCTGTTTTTTCCTCCTCTTGCTAAGAGCTGAGCAAGTATACGAGCAGCCTGTGTGCAAAGACCTAGAGGGAGCAGAGAAGCTACCAAGAAACACGTTTGGACCTCAATATTGGTGGCATAGCTCTTAACTGGAATAATCTGCCAGGGATGCCCAGCAGGACTCAGGTTGCTCAGCAGGAAGTCTCCATGATAAAGACATGATGATTCTGCTCTCTTCCCCACTCGGCTGAGACCCCACTTGCAGTGCTGGGCCCAGCCCTGGGCTCCTCAGCACAGGAAACACGTGGACCCGTTGGAGGCAGAGGGTCTCTTACACCACAAAACATTCTATCATTTCTTACTGAGTGAAATGCTCCTGCTTTGACTCTGAGCGGTCCTGGCTGCAGGTGACTCAGGAGAGGCTTGCATCCTCCACTCCCCATATTGCAGGTTTGGGGTGGCAGTTGTAGAGGCAGTTTGTGTCTGTTTGCATTTATGAATTTTAGTGAGAAAATTCCTGTGCATCAATGCCCACAGCTCACCTTGGGCTCAGAAGTCAGGCATGGTCCCTCCCTTCTGCTGTGGTGACACTGCAGAGCTGCAGATGACTCACCAAGGTGGATGAACATGCAACTGCACTTGCTTTTCATCCTTCCTTTTGGTGCAGCGACCTCAAAATAGTTCTTCTTTCTACAAAAAGAATCATAGAATGGTTTGAATTGGAAAGGACCTTTAAAGCTCATCCAGGCCAAACCCCTGCACTCATCAGAAACACCTGTAACTGGAGCAGGTTGCTCAGACACCCAAACAACTTCACCTGGAATGCCACCAGAGATGGGACATCTCCCACCTTTCTGGGCAACTTGGGACAGGCTGTCACCATCCTCAGCCTAAAACATTTCTTAGATTCATAGAATCAGTCAGGGTTGGAAGGGAGCACAAGGATCATCTATTTCCAACCCACCTGCCATGGCCAGGGACACACTACCCTAGAGCAGGCTGCCCACAGCCTCATCCAGCCTGGCCTTAAACACCTCCAGGGATGGGGCCTCAATCTTTTTCTTTTTCTCCAATCTCAGTCTCTCCTCTTCCAGTTCAAACCACGACCCCTTGTCTAGTCAGAACAGGCTCAGAGATAAGGTCTGTCCCCAGCTTTCTTAGAGGGCTCTTGAAGCACTGAAAGGCCACCAGAAGGTCTCCTTGAAGCCGTCTCTTCTGCAGGCTGAATCAGCACAACTCTCTCAGCCTGGTCTCTCAGCAGAGCCATTTCAGTTCTGCCAGCATTGCTGTGGCCTACTCTGGCCCCAGTCCATCAGGTCCCTGTGTGTGCTGCGCTGAGTACTGCAGGTCTGTGTGCAGTATTCCAGGAGAGGTCTCATCAGGCTGGATATAATTTGCCTAATTCCTAATATTTTTTCCCCCCAGTCACCACAACCTTTTTTTCATATCACTGCAGATGCATCTGCAATGCATCATCGCTGCTCTATCACTGCAGCTGTGCCTTTTCCAGCTGAAACCTCCCAGGCCATCTTTCCCCACCACGCAGATAACTGCAGATGCAGCTTTCCATACAGCGTGGTGAAAAGAGTGTTTGTCTCAGTATGTTTGGCTGACTGAAGGTTCTCTATCACACTGGGTGCAACTGCCTTGCCCTCAATGATTGCTGCCCTCCTGCCAATGCTAGTATCACCCTCAGATCATATCACCCTTCCTGTGTAGGCATATTTTAGGCTCATTGATTGAAAAAGTCAATTAGCATTGCAATATTCCCCACCTTAAAAAAAAAAAAATCAGGTTTGAGGCCAAGTTCTTGAGATTCCAAAGCTGTGAGAGGCTTTCTCTCCAAAGAAGTGGAGACATAATGCTTCATGAAGGAAATTGCATCTTGAGTTGGGAATTCTCATCATTCTTGCCCACCCTGGTATCTACAGGTATAATCTGTCCCATCACAGTACCTGTGGGGTAAATGTAGCTGGAGATGAGGATGTTTTGGTTGTGTTGTTCCTTCTGTCTAGTGATGTTTTCTTTTTTCCCAAGGGAAGACGTGCCAGACTCTGTAAGTGCTCCTCAGTGGGAGCTCAACAGCCTTGTGGGTTTTGAGAGTGTGTCAAACAACAACGTGTTTTTCTAAACCCTGAGACATACGACTCTAATTTGAGCCCTCCCCATATTTCTCAAAGGTTCATCAAACCCAGGCTCAGCCTGCCCAGAGTGGAGCCATCATCCATGGAGAGGTTTCAAAGCCATAAAGATGTGGTGCTGAGGCACATGTTCTAGTGGTGACCTGGCAGTCCTGGCTTCATGGTTGGACTTGAAGATCTTAAAGGTCTCTTCCAATCAAAATGATTGTACAAAACTCATGCTATAACACAGATGGAAAACTCTGGGAAAGCCAGGAGTGGGTAGATCTAATGTTCTGCCCCAGGACCGCTCCTGAATTGAAAGAGTCTCTCCAACAACAGTGCCTCTGCTTCTCTTTGGACACTCTTCTACTCAATCACCGCAAGGCACACATGCAAGACCTGGGTGCTGTCACAGGGGTTGTGCCATCAGTAGTCACATTTTCCACCCTGTGAGTTCAGTGCCAGCACTGGGATATCTTTTGGCCAAGGCTGATATGAAGTAACGAGAGCGAATGTTTTATTTGCGTTTGGTATACACCCTCGTTCAAAGCATTGTGGGGGTGTGACTGCTGAAAGCCTGCAGCTTGAAATTCACTCTGAATTAATTCCATGCAGGGGAATTAGGAAAACATTGGTATCTGCAGCAAAAGCACAGCTCAAAATGGAGTTGACAAAAATTATACCCTGAAATTATAATTTATTCCACCCTTCAGATTAGATTCAATATGTCTGTCTCTTCAGGAACCATGGGTGACTCATAGAATGGTTTAGGTTGGAAGGGACCTTCAAGATCATCTAGTTCAAGCGTGATGCTCAGCATGAGCCAGCAGTGTGCACTTGCAGCCCAGAGGGCCAACCAGATCCTGGGCTGCTTCAGAAGAAGTGTGGCCAGCAGGGCGAGGGAGGTGATTCTTCCCCTCTACTGCACTCTGCTGAGATCGCACCTGGAATACTGCGTCCAGCTCTGGAACCCCCACTACAAGAAGGATGTGCAGATGCTGGAGTGTGTCCAGAGAAGGGCCACTGGAATGCTCAGAGGGCTGGAGCACCTCTCCTGTGAGGACAGACTGAAAGAGTTGGGGCTGTTCAGTCCGGAGAAGAGAAGGCTCTGAGGTGACTTTATTGTGGCCTTTCAGTATCTGAAGGGGGCCTACAAAAAAGCTGGGGAGGGACTTTTTAGTCTATCAGGGAGTGACAGGATTAGGGGGAATGGAGCAAAGATGGAGATGGGTAGGTTCAGACTGGACATGAGGAAGAAGCTGTTCAGCATGAGAGTGGTGAGAGGCTGGAATGGGTTGCCCAGGGAGGTGGCTGAAGCCCCATCCCTGGAGGTGTTTAAGGCCAGGCTGGATGAGGCTGTGGGCAGTCTGCTCTAGGGTAGTGTGTCCCTGGCCATGGCAGGGGGGTTGGAACTAGATGATCCTTGTGGACTCTTCCAACCCTGACTGACTCTATGATTCTATGAAACACCCTGCCATGGGCAGGGGCAACTCTCACAGCCCAGGTTGATCAAGGCCTCATACAACCTGGCCTTGAACACCTCCAGTTAAGAGGCATCCACAACCTCCCTGGGCAGCCTGTTCCAGTGTCTCACCACCCTAGCGGCCAAGAACTTCTTACTAATCTCCAGTCTATAGGAAGAAACACCTCTGGAAATGATCTAGAGCTTTCCTCCTAAAGTATTCCTTAAAAGGGGACCGACACATGGAACAAAACCACTTGGAGTTAGGAACAAAACCACTTGTAGCAACAAAACAACTTGCAGAGCAGAAGGAAGGAGACATCTGATTTCTCTCTCAAGCTTTTATGTAGCTCCTTCTGGAGACAGGTGAGAAGTCATTCCTGTGGGAAGCACGGTTGATGAGATTAGATGAGATGCAGAAATTATTTGATGTGATACTAAGGATTTTGCTGTTGTCCTTCTTGTTTCATTTGTTTGTTTGTTTTGACTTGCCTAGAGTGGCTGAAGGAACTGCGGTAAAATTGAGGTATTCTTCCAACCGTGGTAGCAAACTGTCAGTTCTTGATCAAGGGGCTGGAGCTATAAATCAGTGGTCATACTTCACCTGTTAAAGTTCTCATAGGAACCTAGGACAATCTCACCTGAGGGTTTTTTCACTGCCTTAGAGATATGCATAACAAGGAGGGCAGGAAAATGCCCAGCTTCTGGAAATGGTCTTTTCTGGCATCTCAAATGGTTTGGGATGTAACAAATCCCAACAAACCCTGCAAAACCATTCTGGTTTGGTTGAGGGACACCTGAACCATTGCATTCCCAGAGTGGCTGTGTCTATTTGGCTTAACAATGCAACCTTTTGTTTCAGCCTGGCTTTTGAAGTCCAGCGGCAGCACTCCCCAGATACCAAAGCTAAATGTTCTTTTAAGGAGGCTTAAAGGAGCAAACAGGGTCCTTGCAGCTCTCGTGCAGCTGTGTAACATCACTTCTCAATGCTCTGTGCTGAACCCAGGGCTTCATTTCAGTCCTGATTAGTCTACTAAATGCCAAGGGACCATCAACCTTTGAAGTTTTGGCATAATCAAGGAATGAGAAATATGTTGGTCCTCAACAAGTGAAAAAAAAAAAGTCAACCAGGAGAGAGTTGCTCTCTTAACATCTCCCAAATACAGGAATTTGCTCAGCAAGGTGGTAGACTCCTTATCCCTGGCAATACCCCAGGTCAGGTTGAATGGGACTCTAAGCAACCTGCTCTATCTCAAGATGTCCCTGCTGACTGCAGGAGGGTTGGACTAGATGAGTTTTGAAGGTCCCTTCCAACCCAAAGCATTCTGTGAGCCTGGGATTCTATGATCCTGATCTATCCTACTTACTTCTTTCCCATGCAGACCTTTCAGTCCCATTTTTACACGGTCGAATACTTTGAGGACTCCCAGGGCTGAGTCCACCTTTGCAAGGCCAGTGCACTTCTTCCATGCATCTCCCAGTGCCAGTGGGGTTGGAGCTGATTTGCACACTGGGAGCTGGATTCCTTGTGGTAGCCAAAGCAAGGGAGTGCAGAGCTTCAAGTTTGACCTAAAAATCCACATTTCTGAGTCCAAAAGAAGCTGTGATGTGGACCAAGGGCCAAGCTGTGATTTATAGACTCAGATCAAATGTGGGTGTTCTGGTTGCTCCCAGATCCTTGTCCTCCCCCTTCGCCTGGGATCCCCATCTCTGCTGCACGGGTGGCTAAGCTCCCAGGGAGCAGCTGCTCAACAGCTGCAGGTTACACTTCACATATGAAAGAAAGTCCAAATCCGTGTGAAATTTCCAGTGGTTTAACAGCTGCTGCTTGAGCCAGGCTGTCTGTGTCACGTATATGGGGACACTGGAAGGGAAAGAGGGAGGATGGACAGCTGGGAGCTGTAATTTCTCCAGCCCCACTGTTTTAATCTGTTTTTGCTCATGTCAGAGTCTTCTCAGTGAAAATTTGAGAATGGAAGACCCTTTGGATTTATTTTCCTGCCTTTTCTCACCCTCTGCCTCACGACTGTACTGAACTAAACTCTGTCATTAAGGGATTTATTCTTAGGGGGACTTTTTGGTGGGATTTGTTGCAACTTGTTTTAGATATCTCAGCAAGTCAAATGCCAGTTCTACTGGATGGAGAGAAGCAACACCCAGGAATGGTCAGTTCAGCTAAATTCACTGTTGATTTCATGGGTTCATAGAGTGCTTCAGGTTGGGAGGCACCTTAAAGATCATCTAGTTCCAACCGTGCTGCCATGGGCAAGGACACCTCCCAGTAGCCTAGGTGGCTTAAAGTCTCATCCAACCTGGCCTTGAGCACCTCCAGGGAGGGGGCATCCACAACCTCCCTGAGCAGCCTGTTCTCCACCCTCACTGTCAAGAATTTATGCCTAATCTCCAGTCCAAATCTGTCCTACTCAAGCTTCAATCCATTGCCTCTTGTGCTGTCATTACAAGCCCTTGTCAAAAGTCCCTCCCCAGCTCTCCTGTAGCCTTCAGGTAATGGAAGGATGCTCTAAGGTCTGCTTGGTGCCTTCTCTTCTCCAGGGTAAACATTCCCAGGTTTCCCAGTCTGTCACCCTAGCGAGGTGCTCCTGACTCTTCATGGCTTCAGACCCAGCATTTTTGTGGCCTCTTCTTGACCTGTTCAATCCACTCAAACAATCCCCTTTCTGAACCTAAGAGTTGGTTGGACTTGATGATATTAGAGGTCTTCTCCAATAGTAATGATTCTCTAATTCTGGTATTCTGTAAGTATTTTTTGAGTCTTTTGACTCAAAGTCTTCTTTTTTTTTTTTTTCTCCCCCGCCCCGCCCCAGTACTGGGGATAGATTCCAGTATGTGCTGGACCTTCTAAGATGGTGTTCTGGAGAGAGGAGAAACTTCTGAAGGAGAGGTGTTACTAAAAACCAGGAAATTAGTTGTATACTTAGGAAAACACCACACAGAGCAACTTGCCAAAGGACCGGGAGAGTGTTTAAAATATCTTCATATTAATAGGCTGTGGTGTGACCAATTGACTAACATCGTTTGCTTGTGGGGATGGAGGATTTTAAGCACAGGACATTGCAGGAAAAGGTCTGGTTCACCAGAAGGGTTTCATTCTCAGCCAACAAGAAAGTGCAGGATAAAATCTGTGGTGTTGCTGGAATTTATTCTGCAAACACCTGGTGCAAACACTCGTTTGTATGTCCCAGCGTTATGTGCTCCCCCTGCATTTGGAATAAAACAAAACATTCTTAAGCAAAACCACTTCTTAATTCTTAATTTTTAACTGAAATGCTATTTCTACCAAGAATCCTTTAAATGGCCCTGAAATACGAGTTCTGGTTAACCAAAAAGTGAGGTGGATCTTTAATGTCAACGCTGCAAGGTTAAAACCCACACAGCACACAGGTTGTGAGAAAGGTTGTGTGTTCCCGGTGCTGCTCAGCTCTGTCTTCACATAATTCTCATGTGATGCAGGCTGGAAGGGGCCTCTGGAGGTGATCCAGTCCAAACCCCCTGCTAAGAGTAGGACCACCTGCAGCAGCTTGCCCAGCATCACAATGGCCAGCTGGGATTGGAAGCTCTCCAGAGAAGGAGACTCCACAACCTTTCTGGGCAGCCTGCTCCAGGCCTCCAACACCCTCACAACAAACAAGTTTCTCCTCCTATTTGGGTGGAACCTCCTGGCTTCCACTTTGTGCCCATTGCCCTTTGTCCTGTCACTGGGCACTTCTGAGAAGAGCATGGCCCGATCCTCTTGCCCTCCACCCTTTAGCTTTTGCTGAGCACTGATCAGATCCCCTCTGAGGCTGCTCTTGTCCAGGCTCAACAGCCCCAGGGCTCTCAGCTTTTCCTCCTCACAGGATGCTCCAGGTCCCTCAGCATCTTTGCAGCCTCCACTGGACTGTTTCCAGTAGTTCCCTGTCTCTCTGGAGCCCAGAACTCAACACAATACTGCAGATGCTGCCTCTCTAGGGAAGAGCAGAGATGGAGGACAACCTTGCTCACCCTGCTGGCTGCACATTTCTCAGTACATTCCATTGTGGTTGTTATTTCCCTGCTTTGCAGCTTGCCTGGTGCCTCAGATAATACCTGCAGCAGGGTCTCCTACAACTCGGTAGGAGATGGCATTGCTCTCTCATTCTTAGCTACTTTGGTTGAAATTCCAACATGAGATATGGCTTGAGTACAAGGTCAAAATAGCTTAGGTATCACACCTTGGACCTGCAAGGTGCCATTCCTGCACCTAGAATCTCCCTGAACTCTCTGGAAGGGAGAGAGATGGAGAGGCAGAGGGCAGACCTTGAGCCAAAATTGCTGGTGGAAGCCCTGCATCTTCCTGTGGCTTCCCCAGTAGCTTTAACACAGCTTTAGTAACTTTCAAATCATAGATGCATGGAACAGTTCAGGTTGGAAGAGACCTTTCAGATCATCAAGGCTATCTGTTAACACAGCATTGCCAGATCACCACTAAACCATGTCCCTCAGCACCACACCTTCGAAACTTCCATGAATGTGGGCTCCACCACTGCCTTGGGGAGCCCAGTCCAGGCCTAGACAATCTTTCCATGAAGAAATTGTTCCTCATGTCCCACCTAAGCCTCCTCTGGTGCAACTGTTGCAACAATCTACAAGCAGCATAAACTGGAGTTGGTGGCTGTGGGCTGGAGCTGCAGCGCTCATGCTCAAGGATGGCTGGAGCGGGCCAGGACAGCTGGAGGCCCCCAGCCTGGTGAGACCTGGGCTGGTACTCAGCAGCTGATGGGATGAGACCATGGACATGCTGCCCATGAAGGGGAGAGCTGACAACAGGGCTGCTCCTACTAAGCGCTCTGGCATGACAAAACCCTCTTCTTGACCCAACAGTATAGAAAGAAGTGGCCCATGCTGTCCCCTGCTCCCACAGCTACCCTTACATCCCACTCTGGACCTCCATGGGTAAGAGACACCCCATCTCTGAGTTAGGTCCTGTGAGTGACACTGATGTGATGCCACTAGTGGAACAAGACACACTTATCTCTGAGGGACAGGGGTATGATGCCATCAGGGGTACAGGTCACCTCACCTCTGAGGTGACTCCCACTCTGGTACACAGAGTGTGATGCCACCAGCAGTACAGGACACTCTGTGTCTGATGCCTCCTGGCATGGCAGGGAACAAGGTGAGGTAACAGGGCAGTGCGTTTATCCCTTCCCCATGATGGGGTCCTCCCAACCCTGGCGCCAGAGGCTTGGACACCACTAGAAAATTCAGGGGAGAAAATGCCAAGGCTGGATGGTCAATGGTTGGGTTTTGTTGTCTTGCTTTAAACAGCCCCTCTGAACAACTGTTGTGTGTGAGGGGTGGGAAGGAGGGGGGGGGAGGTGTTGCCATGGCAAAATGGGATTTGCTGGGAATGAATAGCTTTCTTTTTCTGCCCTGTAATGAATGGGCTGCTAAGACCTCCCTGCATACGAAGGCTGTAGGTGCTACACTCGGTGGAAGGGATGGCAAACAATCTCTGCCCCCCCACCCCATCTCACCACCAGCTTTACATTACCCACAGGCCTCTTAATACAACTCAATCTTATTACACACAGACACAAAAAAAGTGATCTCAAGAGCAGATTGAGAGAGACAAAATGTTCCCAGTGGGATCTGTCCATGTCTCTTCCCCAGTCCCCTCCAACAAGGGGGATTAGGGGCAATGTTTGCACTGACTGTAACTAGGACATAAAGACCATGGTTCATTTCTTCCCATTCAGCTAATTCTTTACATTGCAGACACTACAGGATCCATTTAGGTTTTGTTATGGGGTGCTGGGTTTGTGCCTTTTTTCTTCTTCTTCTTTTTTTCCCCTTGCTTTTGTGAAAGGAGTTTTGGGGTGGGAGTTGTAGGGGGGGTGTGAGGGGGAGCTGAAGAAACCGTTGGCATCTCCAAAGAAAAGTGTCTTTTCAAATCTCAGCCTGCAGTACACAGCCCTCCTCTGCTGGGGATGAAAGGAGCCGTGGTGCTTGTTTGAGCAGTGGCTTTTGCAGGCCACCTTGCTGTTAGATGAGGGCCATGATATATTCATCAAAACCCAGCAACTTTTAAAAAGTAAAGTGATTTAAACCAGCAAGTTTGACTTCCCCTGTCAAGCTTGGGGGCTTTTATTCAGCTTGCTGTCAGCCATCTCTCATTCCTGGCACGTATCCACCTCAAAACCAAACTACAGCACTGGCTGTAGGTATGTTTTTTTTTCATAGAACCACAGAATGCTTTGAATGAGAAGGGACTTTTAAAGGTCATCTAATCCAACCACCCTGCAGTCAGCAGGGACATCTTCATCTAGAGCAGGATGCTCACAGCCCCAAACAACCTCACTCAGGATGGTTCCAGGGATGGGAAATCCTCCATCTCTCCGAGCAATCTGGGACAGGTTTCGCCACCCTCAGCATCAAACATTTCTTCCTTCTCTCCACTCTGAATCTCCCTCTCTTAGTTTCAAAACACCACTCCTTGTCCTGTCACAACAGGCTCTGCTCAAAAGTCCTCTCCAGCTTTTTAGAGACCACTTTAAGTCCTGAAAGGCCACCAGAAAGTCTGGGAGACGTTTGTGATGCAGAATCTGACCTTGTGGGAAGGGTTTGGCTGTGCCCCAGGATAAATATTTCTGCCATCCATGCAAAACCTGACCTGCACTGACAGGATGTCCATGGATTTTCCCATTTGCAAGGAAACCTCTGCAGCAGCCAAAAACATGCTTGTGGAACATCAGATTCATGCAAAGAGGCTGGAAGATGCTCTTGAGTTTGTGCAGCACAGTCATGCCGAGTCCTCAGGCTGTCTGGAGCAGGGTCAGCAAGGCCCAGCAACAGGACAAGAGGCAATGGGCACAAACTGGAACCCAGGAGGTTCCAGCTGAACAAGAATAATTCCTTACTCTGAAGGTGCTGGAGGCATGGAGCAGGCTGCCCAGAAATGTTGTGGAGTCTCCTTCTCTGCAGAGATTCCAAACCCACCTGGCCATTGTGATGCTGGGCAACTTGCAGTGAGTGCTCCTGCTTTTAGCAAGAGGGTTGGACTGGATGATCTCCAGAGGTCCCTTTCATCCCCATCCATGGTTCTGTGATTCAATCCACGATTCTGTGAGACAATAGCATATGGAACATCTTTGTCCAAGTTCTGAACTCACTCCACCCCTCTTCTGGAGCATAGACATGGGTAAAGAGATGGTTAATAATGCTGAAACACCTTCTAGCTGACCCAAGAACATGATTTCTCTGCTCCACAGCCATGCATCAATCTTGCCTCGACAGGCAAGTTCTGCTGATTCACAGAAGGTTCAGGGGAGGTTATATGGAAAAAAATAAGGGTTATGAGGTGAAGTAGGAACTCATAAATCGTTTGAGGTGGAAGGCAGGCAGGTCTGTGTGTCACAGGCAGCACTAGGACACAATGACCCATGGTGGTCCCTCACTCCTCAGTGCTGAAGGGAAATGCTGTAGACATAAAGAGTCATAGAGCAGAACTGAGGGCTTCAATATGTTGACTGTGGTGGAATATTTTTTTCTTTAATTGTAAATTTCCAATCTGAGCAAGAAAAAATGCACATTGTGATGAACTTCTTGTCTGAAATTTGGTCTTCATAGTTGGAGGCCATAATCCATACGTGGATCAAATGGTGCTAGTGCACAGACAAGACAGGGAAAAGAGAAACACAGACTCATTTAGGTTTGGAAGAGACCTTTAAGATTACTGAGTCCAACCATGAGCCAGCACTGCCAAGTCATCACTAAAACGTGTCCCTCAGCACCACATCTACACAGGTTTGAAATCCCTCCAGGGATGGGAACTCCACCACTGCCCTGGGAAGCCATTGACAACCCTCTCAGGGAAGATATTGTTCTTGATATCCAACCTAAACCTGTCCTGGTGCAACTTGAGGCTGTTTCCTATCATCCTATCTCTATAGATGACCTAAAATTACATTATGCATCTCGAGTGACCTTAGCTAATGTGCCCCGAATGTGTGTGATGATATATCTCCTACTTCTCACCTCCATTCTTGGCTCTGGGAGAGCAAGCAGATGAATATGATCTGTCCTTTGGGGGAGCACACATTTGCCAAGAACTTCAGCACATTCTTGAAGTGGAGGATGATGTGGGTTTTTCTGTAGCGCTCAGAAATACTCCTGGAATGGGCAAGTGTTGATAGGTGTTACCTATTCTTGGGCTCTCTCCAGTACAGTGAAGGCATGGATCATAGAATCAGAGAATGTCAGGGGCTGGAAGGGACCTCAAAAGATCATCTGGTCCAGCCCCCCTGCCAGAGCAGGATCACCTAGAGCAGATCACACTGGAATGCATCCAGATGGTTCTTGACTATCTCCAGGAAGTGAGACTCCACAACCTCCCTGGGCAGCATGTTCCAGTGCTCTGTCACCCTCACAGGGAAAAAATTCTTCCTTATGTTTCCATGGAAACTCCTATGTCTCAGCTTATATCCATTGCCCCTTGTCCTGTCACTAGGTATCACCAAGAAGATGGTGGCTCCATCCCCCTAGCACTCACCCCTTGGATGGTACCTTGGAGAAACTCATCTTCCTGCCACATCAGTTTTTCTCATGAGGCACATTGAAAGGTGAAGAGGGTAGTCATGGAAAGCAGGAAATAGCTGAAGATAAATTTGTTGGAGGTGGAGAAACCTGTAGTGGATCTGATCTAGCATTATGGTGGGGAGTTTCATCCTGGGAAGATGCTGAGAAGGGCACAGTGGGTGGGATTCAGATCCAAATTGCAGTGTCCAAGCATAGATATGCAGTGGTATCTCCATGTGCGATCAATCTCTGATCTGCCATCAGCTGGCAGAGATCTAATCATTGTGGTCAAGTGGTGGAGGATAACCCATAGCTGCATCTTAGTGCTCTCCAGACTTCATCATCTGCTTCAGCCCTTTTGGGAGCTTAAATGTTTGGAACTTACACAGACAGCCCAGTTCAGGTGTCTCTCATAGGATCGTATAACTGTTTTGAGTAGAAAAAACCTCTAAGATCATCAAGTCCAACCATTAACCCAACACCACTAGATCACCACTGAATCATGTCCCTAAGTATTACATCTTGGCCTGAGTCTTTTAGCTACTTACACTGATGGCTTTGGTTCTGATGACTGCTATTCATCAGAAATACACAGGACACCTGATCTGCTCATCCCAGGAATAATTATGGTTGCTACTCACCAAAACTCCATGGAATTCTAGAATGAGTCAGATCATTTTACTCCAACCTTGCCACCATGGGCAGAGACACCTCTCAACAACACTTAACTGACACCTCTCAACTACACTTAACTGCACAAGGCCTCATCCAACCTGGTCTTGAACACTCCCAGGGAAGAGGCATCCACAACCTCTCTGGGCAACCTGTTCTGGAGCCTCACCACCCTCATGCTCAAGAGCTTCTTCCTAAGCTCCGGTCTAAATGGGCTGCCCAGGGAGGTGGTGGAGTCGCCATCCCTGGAGCTGTTCAAGGCAGGACTGGACGTGGCACTTGGTGCCATGGTCTAGCCTTGAGCTCTGTGGTAAAAGGTTGGACTTGATGATCTGTGAGGTCTCTTCCAACCCTGATGATACTCTGATACTGTAAATATAGTGGTTTTCCTGGTGACCAGTGTGATGGTTTGGGTGTCCCCTGCCCCCCCCACACTTTAGAAATCACCCAGACTAGACTCAGCCAGCTCTGGAAATATGAATGAAGCTTATATTTACAGCTGGCACAATATACAAGCAGATATTTACAGTATGTACAGATATAGACAGAAATATACAAGGTAAAAGGTAATACAGAAACACAACTCCCCTCCCAGAAACCTGAGTCCCCAGGAGGGGCTTCCAACCACCCCTTCACCTTCCCCCTACCCCTCTCAACCTTACCCCATTCCCAAGGAAGAATGGAAGTTCAGCCAGGGGGTTAGGAAACAAAGTGGATTAGCCAAGAAAATGGAGGGTGTGGTTAGGAGAGAGAGATGCAGCATAGAGCTCGCCAGCAGAAGTGAGAGTGGTTATCCATGTTTTTCTTTTCATTCTTACACATCTCAGCAAGCCTATGAGTGAAGTAGACGTCACCATTGTTTTCCTTTCACAGCCTGTAATCTAATTCTTCTCATCAAAACATTCTAACTAGGCTTGAACTAGCACAACCAGGAAGGGATGAATGAATGCCATATTCATCCAAAACTCATAGAATCCTAGCAAGATGGGGATTGGAAATCATCCAGTCCAATCCTCCTGCTAAATCAGGGGCACCCACAGCAGCTTGCTCAGGATCACAATGTCCAGATGGGGTTGGAATCTCTGCAGAGAAGAATACTCCACAAGTTCTCTGGGCAGCCTGCTCCAGGGCTTTGTCGCCCTCACGGTAGTCTGGACACTTGAACCACCATTACAGGTCAACTAATAAGGACAGGGGAAATGTGGTTTCAGGCTGAGGGCAGTGTTAGCTCTCCTCTCACGATCCAGTGCTGGATGAATCATTTGTCTCGTCACATTTAAAGAATTTGGAAACAGGGTTGAATTTTCTTTCTGTGGGATTAACACTGACTCCACTTGTTCTCACTTTTGCAAAGTGGGAAGCTAAAATGGATTCAGCTAATTACCTTAAGTGTGAACGATGCTCTGACTGCAAAAATGCAACAAACCTCTAACATTAGCATCATCCTGTTCCACCTTCTTCCTGGTCAAGCAAAGATATGAAACCTGTATGCTTCTCTAAAGCAGGGAAGTGAATTAATTTGAGCTAAGCCGAGCGTGTATCCACACTTACTGGTTTGTGCTTCCACACCAACCGATTTGTATTTAAAAATCAGATGAGGAGAAGAGCATATGTGTATATTAGGAGACATTCTGAACCCCCACCTGCTCCTCAAAGAGGTGCTGGAGATCAAAATCCTCTTATATTTTCTGTTGCAGAGGCAGAGAACATCATACCATAGAATCATAGAATCGTAGGATTGTTTTGCTTGTTGGAAAAGACCTCTAATGTCATTCAGTCCAGCTACCATGGCCATTAAACTGTGTCCTGAATTGCCATGCTAACACCTTTCTAGATCACCTCCAGGGATGGTGACTCCACCACCTCCCTGGGCAACCATGTTGCATAAGAGGAAAAGTTAAATATGCAGGACACGTTTTACTCATTTCAGTCATCATGAGACTCCACCTGGAGCAGAGCTGAAGCTTTAGGTGCTACCTGTTCTGGTTTTGGCCAGAAGGATGGATTCAAAAATCCAATTGCAACTTGTTTTAATGGCAATTTTTTTTTTTTTTTTTGGGGGGGGGGAAATCACCTAATAATCAGAGGAAGCCAGCTAACAGTTAGTTCAAGGTGGATTAATTTGGTTTTCAATTAACCTGGGAGAGTTAGTTAAGAGTTTTTGCTTTCAGCTAAAAGTTCAATCTCCTTATCATCCAAGTTATGCAGAGACAAAGCTGCTGCAGGTGCCTGCAAGCACTCGGAGCAATTAATTACCTGGGTATTTCCTCCCATGGCAGGAGGAATGCTGGTTGTTGGAGCTCTCTCAACTAACACCAACCTGGACAGCCTCAGCAGCCCATAAATCACTGCTGGTTCCCACATGCAGAGCTACACAGTTGTGGAAGTCAGTTCTTCTCTTGGTATAAAATAGCTCCCTTCTCCTTTCAGTGTAGGTGTCCTTTGTGCCTGAGAACATCGTCAGGTTTAGTGCCAGGAGATGCAACTCATCTATAAGAAGAAAGATTGGTGGGTTGTTTCTGAGCACATTCCACAATTGATTACCCAAAGTCTGCCAAGCCAACAGTTTCTCTCTTGGTCGTCTTCATTTCAGAAATCCAAATGCAGTCCAAAACTTCAGAGAAAGCCCTCACCTAAGATCTGGAAAATCCACACGCACATCATGGAGATCACCATGTCCAGAGAAATGCATTCATCCTGAGTCCAAGTGGAAAAGGGGAAGTGAAGACCATAGAATCAGAAGGGTAGGTGTTGAAAAGGACCTTCAGAGAGCATTGAGTCCAACTTCTAGGACAAATCAGGATCACCTAGGGCAGGTCACACAGGATCACATCCAGAGAGGTCTTGAAATTCTCCAGAGACGCAAAGTACACGACTTCTCTGGGCAGCCTGCTCCAGTGCTCTGCCCTCCTCATAATAAAGAAGTTTTCCCTCATGTTGAGGTGCAAAGATGACCCTGTAGTGAAACACTGTTCCAGTTCAACAGCTTGATCTTAGTTTCTGCACAGGTGGTTTCTCAGGAGGCCCTGGCCACAAGGACACGTGCTCTTGCTGCTGTCAGAGTAATTAGCCCCTGTTGTCAATTACCTCATTAGCTGGGACAAGTAATAAGACAGGTTATGAGGTCAGCGTTTCCATGCCAAGCTTGCAAGAAGGCAGGCAGTGAAGCTGGAACAGCACTGGGATGGCAGGAGAACAAAAAGCAGAAAATGGTTGATGAAGCAATTTATGTCTTCAAACCATGCAATGGCTTAGGGGGTGGCCTATGGGTTTTATTTCCATCTGAGACATTCACCTCAGTGAAAGATAAGTGGTTTGTCTACGGATTTTCTTCACCAGCACTTGCTGTGGCTAGTGGGGTTGCTATGTGGGAGGAGCAGGGAGGAAAACACAGTGGTGCAGATGGACATGCAAGTGGACTGTGGCAGAATGTTCTCCTGGTTCCTTCATGCAAGCTTGCTGTTGAATGCTATCTGTGTGTAACCAAGGATACAGCATCTCTAGCTCCAGTAATGAGAGTCTTCTGCATCTCATCTGCTGCTGACAGATTGTGGCTGCAAACTAAAGAATACTGCTGTGTTTGTCCATTTTTTAAAGGGATTTTGGAGTGGTTTACATTTACATTAAGTAAGGGGATTTTAATTCTTGGAGATGCTATTCTACTCTGTTACTAGACTTGAGAAACGTTTCTTGGCTAAAGGTCCCTTGTAACTGTTGGAATGTGTCCTGGTTTGAGCTAGACTAGGTCTAATTCTGGTTAGGGATTTGAGTTCTCAGCTCAGTCTCTGCTCAGCAATGGCACTTCTGAAGTTCGAGGCTTGTTCTTGCAGATAATGGCTGCTTCTGCCAGTCATAACACTGAATAGCACAGACCAAGGGCACTGCCACAGCTTGTGCTACACCCTGGGGCTAAGAAGGCAGATGTGGTACCTGTGGGGAGAAGCGACAAGACAGGTGACCCTTGACTGCCCACCAAGGGATTGCAGCCCATGGATGGCACCTTCAGGAGAAAGCTGAGGGATCATCAGGCTCACGTCTCTTCCTCACTGGCTGGAGTCCCAAGACAACTCTGTCCATTCTGCCTTTGATCCTGATCCGTGTGTTCTTGAATCCAGATCTTGAACCCAGTTCCTGAATCCAGTTCCCATCTGCTGCTGAGTCCAGTCTGGGGCTCCCTCACTGCCTGCCCCCAATATCAGTGGTGCCATCATTGCCATCAGGGGTTGGGTTCCACACTGATTTGTGTCTCTGTCTATATTCCATGGCATTGTTCTTCCTTCCATCCCAGCTGAGTTAGTTTCTTTCCCACCCCATCAGTGTCTCTCCTTCTTCCCTTTCTCTTCCCTTTGTGAAGGCAGAGTGGCCCACAGAGAGCCTTTGGCACTCATTTGCTGGCTTGACAGGATGGTAATGGAGTTGGAAAGTGTAATGTTTGGAAAACAACTTGTCATGAATTATTAATATCCTGTCTTTCTTTTGGTTGTTGTTGTTTACCTTTCATAGTAGATTTTTCGTTGTGTCCATGTGTTGGCATTCTCAAACAATGTAGTATGAGTGCAAATATGGGGAGGGATTTTGTACAAGGGCTTGCAGTGCCAGAACCAGGGGCAATGCTTTGAGCTGGAAGTGAGGAGATTGAGGCTGCAGATGAGAAAGAAATTCTTGACAGTGAGAATGGTGAGACACCGGAACAGGTTGCCCAGGGATGTTGTGGATGCCCCTCCCTGGAGGCGTTCAAGGTCAGGCCCTGATCAGTCTGAGCTAGTGGAAGGTGTCCCTGCCCATGGCAGCGTGGTTGGCATTAGATGGTCTTTAAGGTTCCATCTAACCGAAATCATTCCATGATTCTATGATCATTAGAGTAATGGATCTCAAAGCTGTGTAGACACAGTGCTGAGGGACATGGTTTAGTGGTGGACTTGCTGATCCTGGAGGTCTCTTGCACCCAAAGCAATTCTATTGATATTGAATTGTGAAGGGTACCATGGAAATTAAACAGTAACAGTGGGAGCAACTTTAAAACGAGTTACAGAGTGGCACTACTGGACCAAATGAAGTGTCTGTTGACTTTTGAAGGAGGTAAAATGATCTTTGGTTGATAGCAAGAATGGTAGTGGTTCACATCCAAGTTATTTCTTTAAAGGGTTTCCTGTAGGAAGGGGAGAACTTCATTGATCTTGGAGGGGATATGGAAGAACAACTTAGAAGCATGCAGGATAGACATTCATTTTAAGCAAAGTTTAGAGGGTGGGGGATAATTTAATAATACCATGTGAACACGTGTAGCCCTCAAGCACAAGGCTCATTTCTCAAGATCTCCCTTTCTCATGTAAAGCCCCACATGTTGTCAGCTTAAATATATTCATAATATCTATTGAAGTTCCATCTCCTGCTTTACAGTCAGTTATTGAAATTTTGTGCACATCCATTTCAAGTTCAACCTTTGATAGGGTAACTTAGAGGCAGAAACACATCAGAAGGAATATTTACAACAGCAGAATTCCATTCCTCGCTAGGACAGGGAACTCCAGAAGCTGTACAGAACTGAAGAGCTGGGAGTTTTGAAGGTGGAAGGATGAGATCATTTCCTCCATTCAGAGTCTTGCACGTTACCATATCTCTTGGCACACAATGCTCTGCATACATTGGGGCATCCTGGGGTGTTTGGGGAGTGGAGGCACACCCTTGACTGAAAGCCTTTGCGTGGTTTTTGCTGTTCCACAGCATTTTGTTACCAGATACAAATTCTATTGACAATAAAATGATCTTTGATCTGTTGTCTGTGGTGAAGACGACCTGTGTCTCAGTTGGCTGCTGAGGAAAGCTAGTCATAGAATCATAGAATGGTCTGGGTTGGAAGGGATCTCCAAAGGTCATCTAGTCCAGACCCGCACTTGTCTCCCCTCCACCTGCCAGTCAGCAGCAGCATCCTCAACCAGATCAGGTTGCCCAGAGCCCTGTCCAGCCTCACCTTGAATATCTCCAGGGTTGGGGCCCCAACCATCTCCCTGGGCAACCTGCTCCAGTATTCCACCACCCACATGGTGCAGAACTTGTTCCTAACCTCCAGTCTAAATCTGCTCCTCTCTACTTTGAAGGCATTAAGCCTGGTCCTGTCACTACAGGCCTTTGTAAACAGGCTCTTTGCAACCTTCTTGTAACCCCTTTCAGGGGTTGCTACTAGGTGTCCCCAGAGCCTCCTCTTTTCCAGGCTGAACAACCCCAGCTCCCACAGCCTGTAACAGAGATGCTCCAACCCCCTGGTGATTTTTGTGGCCCTCCTCCAGACCTGCTCCATCAGGTTCGTGACCTTCCTGTATTGAGGGCTCCAGAGGTGGACGCAGCACTCCAGGTGAGGTCTCACCAGAGCAGAGCGAAGTGGCAGAATCACCTCTCTGGATCTGCTGGCAATGTTGCCTTTGATGCATCCAGGATGTGATTTGCCTTCTGGGCTGCAAGTTCACACTGTCTGCTCAGGTCCAGCTTCTTGTCTGTCAGCACCCCCAAGACCTTTTCCACAGGGCTGCTTTCTATCTCCTCGTTCCCTAGTCTGTATTGATAAAGAGGATTGTTGCAGCCTACCTCTCTCCACAGGACAGAGATGGCTTCAGGAAGCAACTTGCCCCAGGTTTGATGGTTTGTTGATTTTGGTTTGTGTTTTGTTGGGTTTTTCGTTTGGTCGGTTGGGTTGGTTTGTTGCTGTTGTTTCTTTTGATTTCTCTACTGGGACAAGCCTTCTCAAAGCAATTTACCCATGTATCTACTTGCATCTTGCTTTTTATGTCAGGATGATCCCTCTTCTGGAAAGGTTCTGCTGGCACATGGAGCATACGTGACTTGATTTGGATGTCTCTATCTTGTGTGATTTCTTGAAGGAAGGAAGTGAGAGAGGAAGTGATGATGAGGCAGAGGGCAGCGTGTCTGCGGAGGAGGAGAGCACAGTAATGAAATGGAGAAGCAAGAAGAAGACCAGGAGGGCATCTCAAGGGATGACCTCTTCAACCTGCCGTCTCGGCACTTGGACTGGTGCTTCCACATTAATGTATTTTAACCCAGTTGTGCCTTTTATGGGCAAACCTAAGTTGAAGCTGGGCAGTGTTGTTTGAGTAAGTGCCTGCTGGCCAGGGAGCTATATGTGGGTAAGAAGCCCTCTGTATGTTTGCCTGACCATGCAAGGATTTCCATGAGGAGGGAGAGGGTTGTGTGACCTGTGGTACAAATGAGATGAGGAAAGAAAGCAGCACAGTCATGTTGCAGAGACCTGTGAGGTCTCAGGGGAGATTTTGTCACTCTTTACAACTAGAGGAGGTCCTAGGGAGGTGGGGGTTGATTTCTTCTCCCAAGGAACAAGCAACAGAACATGAGGAAATAGCCTCAAGTTGCACCAGGGAAGGTTTAGGTTGGATATTGGGTAAAGAATTTTTCCGTGAAAGGATTGTCAAGGCCTGGCCCAGTCTGCTCAAGACAGTGGTGGAGTCTCTACTCCTGGAGAGATTGAAAAGAGATGTAGAAGTGGTACTGAGGGACATAATTATTGGTGAACTTGGCAGTGATTGGTTACTGGTTGGCCTTGATGATCTTGGAATTCTCTTCCAACCAAAATGTTTCTGCAATATTCTCTATTAGGTTGTCTCTAAAGACTTGTGTTCTTCTTCAGCTTCCACCTCCATTTTTGGGCAGAAGCAGGAATTCTCCAATCCTGGCCCCTTCTTTTGGCACTTGGAAAGCCCTCCTTTTGAGACTTTCTGGGCTGGGGAGGGGAGGTTGCCTTGTCTGTCAGTTTTAAATCCCCAATGTGAAATCGAAGTTTCTTAGAAGAGAATATTTTCCCTCGCCATCTTTGCTTCCAGGCACGTGGCTAATAGACCAACAGGAGTGAGGAAGGATGGACATGGAGTACCAGGGTTGTGTTTTGGGAGCAGAGCATGGGATCAATGCAATCCTTTCACTGGTGTATTGACTTCTTAGGGGTACCAACAAAACTTGAGAGCACCAAGGCCTCCACCCCAAGGGTATTTGCATTAATCACCTTGAGAGGCTACACCTTTCTTAGCAGGGCTGCTTGCAGGGTTACCAACCTGCAGACAAATACAGGCGAAAAAAATGAGAAGAATTCTTCTCCACGAGCAAAACCACTACCTGAGTACTGATAAGGTGATGCTCTGGAAGGCAGGATGGTATTTTGGGCCATGGTGGAAGACAGAAAATGGCTGGGAACAAGAAATCACCAGGAGAGCCTGCCTCAGCAAATGCAGGTCAGTACACTCTGGAGATTTGTTTTGGTTTCTTCTTGAACAGCTTAACTGACTGAGGGTGAAACCACCTGTGGTTTCCTGTTTTTTTATTATTCAGCTTTTTAAAAATTTGCATGGCAAGGGTGTTGGAGTTTTTGACAGAAGCAGAGTCGAATCTCCAAGCCTACTTTTGCAGATTAAGTGCTGCTGTGCAAGATACTATGGGCACCTAGAGGCTCCATCAAAGGGACTAGCATCCCATAAAGAAGCGAGAAGCTCTGTGTGGCAAGGGAGAGGCAAAGATGTGAAGCTTTGTTCACCAGAGCCAACCAAAATCTGTCTCCTTTCATTGTTGATACCCCGAGCTGTGAAGCTGGAGACCACTGCTGGTTTATATTGCTGCCTACAGTCCTGAGAACTGGAACAGACAAAACAGGAAGCTAAAGAGCTTTACAAACACACCAAGCATTAAGAAATCATGAAATGCTGATGAGTCTTACGGAGTGATGGTGCTTTCCCCACCAGTGGTGGGAAAGGAGCATGATAAAACCAAAGGAATGTGCAGTGGGCCTCTTCATCTGCTTTTCCCAAAGGTGAGTCTGCAGGGAGAAACCAATCCTGCGGTGTTTAAACCCCAGTCCCAAGTTACACCCAATATTGACACAACCATGCAAAACATGAGAGGTATGGGCATCTCATCTTGATTGTGTTTGCTGAAAGGTACTAGAATTAGCAGTTATCTGCCATTCTGGGTGCAGGAGGGAGAAGGTGTTGCTCTTAGGTGTCTGTATAGGGTTAACCCTCCAGAGTGAGTAACCTTGAACCTGACCCTAGGTGGTCTTGACCCCTCCCCAGGGATGGGTCTGCACACCACCAGGTGATGGTTAGCCCACTCCCCCTTCCTGTCTAAAGATCCATAAAAGCAGGGGGACTTCCTGTTTCTCTCTCTCTGTGCTCCCTGCCTCCCTGCTTACCAGCATCACCATACTGGTTCTCTTTGTTTTACCATGTGGCCATCACCCACGAGGTGGACAAAGCCGTCACCATCAAACTCGGGTTGTATTTATACACTTTCTATTTGTTTTCCCTTCCCTGTACCTTTGTAACTTCCCTACCTCAGATACCTTTTAAAGCTATCACTAAACTTTTCTTTTTAACTTCCAAATCAAGTGAGATTCATTTATTTGAGTGTGCTTACCTTTCCTCTCTCTACATCTAATTCCTTTCCTTTGGGAGAGAAGGGGGGAGAGAGAAGGGCTCTCTATAAATTGTTGTTGGTTCTATCAAATATATTTGAGTCTCTGGAAAGTTAAATTAGAACCAAGACAGTGTCTTAATGGGCCATCATTAGGCAGACATTGGAACAGGCTGCCCAGGGAG
The DNA here is from genome assembly GCA_013400475.1 of Tricholaema leucomelas. NCBI lineage: Eukaryota > Metazoa > Chordata > Aves > Piciformes > Lybiidae > Tricholaema lacrymosa > Tricholaema leucomelas. The sequence goes on from WAAF01015397.1 coordinate 47,605, forward strand.
GTGGTGCAGTCACCATCCGTAGAGGTGTTTGAGAAGCTTGTGGACATGGCACTTTTGGGCATGGTTTAATGGCTGTGGTGGTGTTATGCTGAAAGTTGGACCTGATGATCTCAGAGGTCATTTCCAANCTATCACTAAACTTTTCTTTTTAACTTCCAAATCAAGTGAGATTCATTTATTTGAGTGTGCTTACCTTTCCTCTCTCTACATCTAATTCCTTTCCTTTGGGAGAGAAGGGGGGAGAGAGAAGGGCTCTCTATAAATTGTTGTTGGTTCTATCAAATATATTTGAGTCTCTGGAAAGTTAAATTAGAACCAAGACAGTGTCTTAATGGGCCATCATTAGGCAGACATTGGAACAGGCTGCCCAGGGAGGTGGTGCAGTCACCATCCGTAGAGGTGTTTGAGAAGCTTGTGGACATGGCACTTTTGGGCATGGTTTAATGGCTGTGGTGGTGTTATGCTGAAAGTTGGACCTGATGATCTCAGAGGTCATTTCCAAGCAAAACGACTCTGTGCTTCTCTCTGATGGAGGCAAGAGGAGAAGCACAATGTCATGGTGCATTATTTGATCCGGGGTTACTTTAGCAGCAATGTTATCCACATCCAGAATGTGAAAGAAACGTGGCTGTGGGAAAATGTGGGCGGAAATTGTGGCTACTCTGGGAGTAGAGCCCCTCTGCTCCTACGCCCAGCCCTGTGGAGCTGAACATAGGGGTGCTCAGCAAAGTTGTACAAGTGGGGTCATATCTCTCCCTGCCCATTGGGTTCAGTAGGAGTTTCACAGCTGTTTCAGACTGATGCTGGATCCTTACAGCTTCCAGAGGACAGGAGTGTGTTGTTCTCCTGCTTGCTACCCCCCTATCACCTGCCAAACTCTTCCCAAAACACCTCCTTGCATTGCAGTGACATCATGATGTGCTGTAAGTGACCTTCTTCCCTAAACACGTACAGATAAACTCCATTTTTTAGCTCTCTTCGTTAACAAGGAGACCTCCTTTTTATGAGCTCTGTGACCAAACCCCAGAGGTCAGCCCTGATGAGTGGGGAGGTTTTTGTCATATTTCCCAGAAAGTTTCTTAATTTATAGCACCAGATTTCTTTTAGGGAAGAGAAAAAAAACTCCATGCTACTTAAACCTTTGGGAAGCATTTGTTGCTGTAAGTGCTGATAGAACTGCCTTACAAGAGTTTACATTCTGCAGATGGCTGATTTATGGTGATGGCAAGCTGCTGTGGGTTTTGGGGTTGAGTTTGGTGGGTTGGTTTTTTTTCTTTTTCCTTTTAAAATGTGCTGGGCTGCAGCAAGAGAAGTGTGGCCAGCAGGGCAAGGGAGGGGATTCTCCCCCTTTACTCTGCTCTCCTCAGACCCCACCTGCAGTACTGTGTGCAGTTCTGGAGCCCCCAACACAAGAAGGACATGGAACTGCTGGAGCGAGTCCAGAGGAGAGCCACGAAGATGATCAGAGGGCTGCAGCAGCTCTGCTATGAGGACAGGCTGAGAGAGTTGGGGCTCTTCAGCCTGGAGAAGAGAAGGCTTCGAGGAGACCTTATAGTGGCTTTCCANATGATTCTATGATTAAAATGCAAGGTAATTCCCTGAGCAAGCCTGAGGTTGAGTGTCTGTCACATGTATTCTGAAAGAAACAGTTTTGTTTAAAGATATCCCCAAAAGAAGATAATGAAACAACTTACATGTAGGCAATCCCTGCAAAGTCATGTTGTCAGTGAGCAAAAACTCTCCCTAGGCTGCGGATGCAATGAAGGTGCTGGGGAGACAGGATGGCTCCTTCACAGTTCTGCTGAGCAAAGAACCTCTATCAGAAACAAGGAACTACTGAAGAGTCTAGCAGAAGCTACAAAAATGCTGCTGAGAGTCCTGGAGCATCTCTATGAGGAGGAAAGGCAGAGAGCCCTGGGGCTGTTGAGGCTGGACAAGAGCAGCCCCAGAGAGGATCTGATCAGTGCTCAGCAAGAGATAAAGGGTAGGAGGCAAGAGAATGAGGCCAGACTGTTGTCAGTGGTGCCCAGTGACAAGGGGTGCTAGGCACAAACTGGAACCCAGGAGGTTCCATCTGAACAGGAGGAGAAAAATCTGTTGTGTGGGTGTTGGAGGCCTGGAGTGGGCTGCCCAGAGATGTGGTGGAGTCTCCTGTGGAAAGCTTCCAACCCCCCACCCTCCTACCTCTGGCATTGTGATGCTGAGCAAGCTGCTTTGGGTGTCTCTGCTTTAGTAGCGGGGGTTGGACTGGATGATCTGCAGAGACCCCTTCACTTCACTAGTTTATGATTCTGTACTAGGTGAAGATGCTGGGAAGAGAGGATGTCTCCTTCCAGTTCTTGCTAAGCAAAGGACCAGTATCACAGAAATACTTCACCAAAAACAAACAAAAAAGCCCCAAACCTCAATTAATGGCCTTAAACAATGATTTTGCTCCCACCAAAAAGGTGCTCCTGTGTTAATGGGAGTGCATAAGCAGCACCAGGTGAGAAAAAAAAGTGCTGATGTTTGGTCTGTGTAAAGGTTTTGTTAACAGCTGCTGCAATTCCCCGCAGTGGTGTGCAGCTGAAGGCACTTGAGAATGCTTTTGTTTATCCATCTACTGCTCCTCAGCAGTAAACACTGTCTCTCCTTCATCCACGTTTATATCCACAATAACACAGCCATTTCTGGCACAAATCCTGCTTGGAAATTTCATCTGCTTGCACTGCGCAACAGGAGGAAAAGAATTTGGGGAAAACATTGGAAGGTTGATGTGTCCTTCCTTCACAACATCAAACCTCCTCAGATGAGGAGACAAGGAAGGAGCATGAGTCTGCATGCTGGGAGCCTCAGGCATCCTGTTTGGGGTTGTGCTTGTCACCTTCTGGGTTGTCTCCAAGTTTTCATGCCACCCCAAAAATAAGGTAAAACCCCAACAGAAACAACTCATCTTTGCTTATGGAGCAAGGTCACTAAACAGCTTCTCAGCACTATCCTGCGCTGTGGTTTTCTTCTCTGCTTCTGCTTCCCTCTTTCTGTTCACATCATCAGGTGGATTAGCTGGATTTAAGTGTCCACCTGGCTGAGATCTTTGCTAGTGAGTCAGTGGCACTTTTTGGCTGTACATAGGCCACTGCATGTCTCTAGGCAGAAGCCGTATGGGTATTTTTAGCTTTTCTGAGGAACTGAGATGTAAAATACTCTTTGTCACTGTCAGCAAATAACAGAAACACCTCAGAGCGAGGAAGGAGGAAGGAAAATGTGTTTTTTCTTTCACAGAAAGATAAACTCAGGGAAACAGAAGAACAACAACGACGATTTAACTGCAAATTAAACTCTGAATGACTCCTGAGGACAGTCTTCATTTAAGATTCTTCCTCTCCATTCAAAATGAGGTTTTAAACAACAGAACCATACCTCCGCCCCAGGAAGGGAGAACGTTCCTGGACAGCTCTGCCCACCAGCTTTCCTGTCATGTGCGTAATTTTGGCTTCTCTTAGGTTCAAGCTGCAGCATGCAGATAAAATAAAGGACAATTGTCTTATAACAGCTGATACTGAGACTAGAGCTGGTGGAAAATTCAGAGTATGTGTAATCTGCATCTTCAGACCTGCACTGCTGTAGCTATGTCCTGCTGGAAAACACAGGGAGAACCTCAAGTTCATGGCCACCTCCACTTAAACAAAAATCCCAACAAACAAACACACCACCATAGAATCATAGAATCTTTCTGCTTGGAGAAAGACCTTTAGAACTGAGTCCAACCATTCTCTAGCTCTACCAAGGCTGGTGCTAAACCATGTCCCTCAGCAGCACATCTCTGTATATTTTAAACACTTCCAGAGATGAAGACTTAACCACCACCACCACCAAAAATCAAACAAAGCCTTTCTCTGCGTGCAGCTGATGATCACAAAATCATGGAATGGTCTGAGATGGATGGGGCCTCCTAAGATTGTCGACTCCAACCCTACTTAACTCCTTCTTGCTTGATGCTCAAGGACATACTTGTGACCAGTGTGAGAACTGCACTGGGAATTGTTTAGTGAACATCTTGGGAATGAAAATGCCCTGAAATTCTCCCAACATTGCTGATGTAGAGTGGGGAAACAAAGGAGGCTACGAAAGATATGAACATTAATGCAGATAGAAGTAACTCTTTGGAAAAGGTACATCTGAAATAGAGTAGCTTAAAGGTGAATTCACCTCACAGGTTCATGGAGATCTTCTCTGCCTGCAGCAGAGCCAGGGTGTCCATCTCTCCCCCACAAAAAAAAAAAAAAAAGAGAAAGATAAACATGAGATAAATCAGCTTCTAAAGTGCTCATTATCTCCACTGACTGTCATAAACCTCTTGCTGAGACTTAAATGTCAAACCTTTAGCAGCCTAAGATTAAGTGAGATGACTCCAGCTTGGCAACCTGTGATATTTGTTTTACTCCTTTGTGGTGGATTACATTGATGTCTCCCTCCTGGTGTGTCAGCTTTTGTCTCACCAAGGAGGCTTGGATCCCTAGCACAGCAGCATCACCCAGCCAGGTGGAATAAGAGCTTGTATGACACCCCAAAAGTTTCTTTACCAAGGGTTCCACATGCTGTATTTCAGTAAGGGTATTGAGATTCCTGGGTTTAGCTGAAAATTGCATGTGCTCCTCAACACCCCAGTTTTCAGAGTTGAATGTTGGCAGATCATATGCATTAACACAGGAATAACGTCTAGACAGTCAAGGACATTCAAAGCCGCTTCTTAAGCTCCGTCCTTCAGAGGGGCTTTGTGTGCCCAGACTGGATGCTCCAGCTGTACCTTCTCCTGTAATCCTCCAGGTCTAAGGAGGCACCACAGAACTGTGGGGACTGGAAGAGACCTCTGGACATCATCCAGTCCAACCACCCAGCGAAAGCAGGGGCACCCATGGCAGCTTGTCCAGGATGGGTTTGGAAGCTCTCCAGAGGAGACTCCACAACCTCTCTGAGCAGTCTGCTCCAGGCCTCCAGCACCCTCACAACAGATCTTTCTCCTCCTGTTCAGATGGAACCTCCTAGGTTCCAGTTTGTGCCTAGTGTCCCTTGTCCTGCCACTGGGCACCACTGACAACAGTTTGGCCCCATTCTCTTACCCCTCACTCTTTATCTCTTGCTGTGCATTGATCAGATGCCCTCTGGGGCTGTTCTTGTCCAGCCTCAACAGCCCCAGGGCTCTCAGTCTTTCCTTCTCACAGAGATGCTCCAGGCCCCTCAGCACATCTATAGATGGGCTCTCCCCAGTAGTTCCCTATCTCTCTTTCAACTGGGAAACCCAGAACCAGACTCTGTCCTCCAGATGTGGGCTCACTAGGGCAGAGTGGGAAGAAGAGCCTCTCTCAACCTGCTGGCCATATTATCCTTAATGCAGCCCAAGATACCATTGTGCCTCTTGGCCACAGGGTCACATTTCTAAACCGTATCTTGATTCTTGCTTTGATTGCTCCTGAGGAAGTTGAGTGAATTCAGATCCTTCTTTAACAGGCTCTGCCAGGGGAGTGCTTGCTGCAGCTGCTGCCTGGATATCTTGGTAGCTCAGATTTCAACCCTTTTGTCTGCTCCAAATCATTGTTCTTTTATTCATTCACTCCTGCTTCTAAGAGACATTCTCGTTGGGTTTTGGCAGTGCATCTTTTGGACACTACTACTTGCCTGATGTTTTGGGTGTTGTTTTAAATCCTGCTGCATAGGGGTTGGGGATATTTGGCCACTGACAGAGGAGTTGTGTGAGCTCCACACGTGTTATGGATGATATTTCAGGTGGTATATGGTGTTGTTCCCACAGGTTAATTATTGTGTAATTCCTACAATTGAAGTACTGTGTTGGTTTGAGAAGGCAAGAAGGGGAGAAGTCAGCTCAATTTTACTCAGCAAGTGTGAGTTATTTTGTAATCTTCCTGCCACAACGAGGGACTGAAACTGGATAAAGCCTATTAACTGCTAGCATGGGAAAAACAAGTCCCAAAATGCCTTCCAGCCATTTATCCTGAGCAAATAATCTCGTTTGTCCAGAGTCATATCCACCTCTACCTCTCTCTGAAGGTGTCTCTGTGTGTTTTACTTGAGAATCTGAGTAGCATTTCCTGCTTCCTGCTGACATGTGCCCAAAGGCCTCCTTCGTCAGCAGGAACCTTGATTTGCTGCATCACATGGTCGGTCCTTGTATCATGGAATGGTTTGGGTTGGAAGGGACCTTTAAAAGGTCATTTAGTCCAACCCTGCTGCAGTCAGCAGGGACAGCAGGTTGTTCACAGCCTCAGACAACCTCGCCTAGGATGTTGCTAGGAATCTCCCACCTCTCTGGGCAACCTGGGACAGGCTTTCACCACCCTCAGTCTCAAATAACTCTCCCTTCTCTCCACTCTCAGTCTCTCTCTTTCAGTTCAAACCATCACTCGTTGTCCTGTCACAACAGGTCCTGAGAAAAAGTCTGTCCCCAGCTTTCTTAGAGGACTCTTGAAGCACTGAAAGGCCAGCAGAATGTCTCCCTGAAGCCTTCCCTTCTCTTCTGCAGGCAGAACAAGCCCAACTCTCTCAGCCTGGCCTCCCAGCAGAGCCCTTTCAGCCCTGCCAGCATTGCTGTGGCCTCCTCTGGCCCTGCTCCAGCAGGTCCCTGTCTGTGCTGTGCTGAGGACTCCAGAGCTGTCCCCAGCACTGCAGGGAGGTATCTCAGCAGAGCACAGCAGAGCTCCACAGCCTCCCTCCACCAGCATCTTTTTCTTTTCCGAATCCAGTAGTTGAGTCAACAACTGGTAAGACCACAGCCACGTTGGTCCCTTGTAGTCATAGCAAAAGATGGGGTGGGAACAGAGGACACTTCCTTCTGACTCAATCCTGGACAAGAAGTCACTGAAACCCTTTTATGGTGGAACAGTTTTTGTCTAAGCATGGTCATAAAATCATAGAATCAGTCAGGGTTGGAAGGGACCACAAGGATCATCTAATTCCAACCCCCCTGCCACGGATAGGGACACCCTACCCTAGAGCAGACTGCCCACAGCCTTATTCAGCCAGGCCTCAAGCACCTCCAGGGATGTGGCTTCAGTCACCTCCCTGGGCAACCCATTCCAGG
>WAAF01015398.1:0-35604 GCA_013400475.1 Tricholaema leucomelas
GTCACCATCCCTGGGGGTGTTGAAGAAAAGAGAGGATGTGCCATGGCCTACTTGACTGCATAGGGCTGGGTGCTAGGTTGGACTGGATGATCTTGGAGGTCTCTTCCGACCTGCTTTATTCTACAGTTCTAAGTACACAGTGTCTAAAACCAAAGTTGTATATTTCTACAGACATTCTTCATTTGCTCTCCAACTGCTGAAATGTTGACTGTGAGACTCAGCACTTTCTCACTAATCTGGCCTTCAGGGACAGCAAAGTGTCCTAGCTTCAGGATTGCCATTTGGTTAAGGGAAATCCATCTCTGAGAGGAAGCCTAGGGCATGATAGGCAGTACTGCAACAGCTCACAATTACAGTAATTTAACATTTATCTCACATTCAGCTCATAGAACAGAATAAAAACCTGGATCCTCGTGCTGCATACCTTTGTGCAGCTCCCATTAAACCATGTACAAACAACCTCGTTGTGAGGCACAAAAACACTTCCCTAAATGTCACATTTAAACTCATTACTGGCAGGATGAGAAAGCTCTCTAATGTGATTGCTCTTTCTTCATAACAAAGCCAAAATTGCCAGCTCCTCCGAGTCTACAACGAGATGTGATTTGAGTTAGATGAACTAATGCTGATGAATATTCGCTTGCTCTGCCTGTGTGTCTGACAAGGCAGGGTGAAAGGTGTAAGTTTCAGCTGAACTGGTAGCTGCTATCCAGCAAATAAACCCTTTCTTCTGTTACATAATTAGAGATTCACCTGAACTGCAGAAGCAGAGAATCCAAGCATCAGGAACAGTGAGGATTGGAAGAGACCTCCAGGGATCACAGGATGTTAGGGGTTGGAAGGGACCCAAGGAGATCATCAAGTCCAACCCCCCTGCCAGAGCAGGACCACACAATCTAGCACAGATCACAGAGGAACACATCCAGACAGGTCTTGAAAGTGTCCAGAGAAGGAGACTCCACAACCTCTCTGGGCAGCCTCTTCCAGTGCTCTGGGACCCTTACAGGAAAGAAGTTCCCCCTTGTGTTGAGGTCGAACCTCCTGTGCTGCAACTTACACCCATTGCTCCTTGTCCTATCCCAGGGAGCAGTGAGCAGAGCCTGTCCCCCCACTCCTGACCAGCCCTCAGGTGTTTGTAAACATTGGTTAAATCCCCTCTCAGTCTTCTCTTCTCCAGACTGAAAAGCCCCAGGTCCCTCAGCCTCTCCTCATCAGCCATGCCCTCCAGTCCCCTCATCATCCTCGTAGCCCTCCACTGGACCCTCTCCAGCAGATCCCTGTCCCTCTTCAACTGGGGAGCCCAAAACTGAACACAGTATTCANGGACTCTGCACTTGTCCTTGTTGATCCTCCTTTGGTTCCTCTCTGCCCAGCCCTCAGTCTGTCCAGGTCTCTCTGGATGGCTGCACAGCCTTCATCTGTATCAGCCAAGCCTCCCAGCTTGGTGCCATCAGCAAATTTGTTGAGCAGACTCTGTGCCCTCATCAGTGTCATTGATGAAGATGTTGAACAGGACTGGACCCAGCACTGATCCCTGGGGTACTTCACTGTTTACAGCTCTCCAGCTGGTCTTGGCACCATTGATCACCACTTTTGAACTCTATCGTCTAGTCCAACTCCTCTGCTAAAGCAGGGGAACCCACAGAAGGTTGTCCAGGATCACAATGTCCAGGTGGGTTCGGAATCTCTGCAGAGGAGACTCCACAAGCTCTCTGAGCAGTCTGATTCAGGGCTCCAGCAGCCTTACACCAAAGAAATCTGTCATTCTTTTCTGGTGGAACCTCCTGGGTTCTAATTTGTGTCTGTTGCCCCTTGTCTTACCAATGGGCACCACTGAAAACACTCTAGCCCCATTCTCTTGCCCCTCATCCTTTAGCTCTTCCTGAATATTGATCAGACCCCCTCTCAGGCTGCTCCTCTCCTGGCTCAACAGCAGTAAAGGCATGGCACCTGAGTTTCCAGAAACAATTCAGCTGGCTGTGGACTAACAAAGACTCATCTTTACCTCACCTTGGTGTTTGGAGCTCTGCTGCCACAAGCTTTTGCAGTATCTGGTCTAGTTACTTCACTATTCTGCTTAAAGCTTTCCATCCTATTTCTCTCTTACCATTTAGATTGCAAGAACTGCCCAAGAGCTTTTCTCTTACCAGGTGTTTGTAGACAGCACTGCTCTATCACTGGGAGCTGTTGTGCCTCCTCTTCCTTGTGACATGATTTAGAATAGAATGATAGAATCATGGAATCATAGAATCAGACAGGTTGGAAGAGATCTCCAAGGTCATTCAGTCCAACCTATCACCCAACACTATTCATGGAGAGCGTCTGGTAGTGATCTGCTGGCCAGCATAGGACTGGCCACCAGATCAGTGCCAATGGCTCTCCATGAAGCCCTCTGCTTTCCCAAATGGAAGGGAAAGGAAAGAAGAGAGAGAAACTGATGGGCTGGGAAATAAACTAACCCAGCTGGGATGAAAGGAACAACCCCATGAAATAAAGACAAAGAGACATAAACCATGAGCCAAACCAATTCCCGATGGCAATGATCTCACCATTAGATTAGAATAGAATCATAGAATCATAGGATCAAGCAGGTTGGGAGAGACCTCCAAGATCATCCAGTCCAACCTAGCACCCAGCTCTATCCAATCAACCAGACCATGGCACTAAGTGCCTCAGCCAGGCTTTTCTTCAACACCCCCAGGGACAGTGACTCCACTGCCTCCCTGGGCAGCCCATTCCAATGCCAATCACTCTCTCTGGCAACAACTTCCTCCTAACATCCAGACTATATTTATCCCAGCACAGATTGTGACTGTGTCCCCTTGTTCTGTTGCTGGTTGCCTGGCAGAAGAGACCAACCCCCACCTGGCTACAACCTCCCTTATAATAATAATAAGCTAATAATAAGCTGAAAACAGTAAGAGTCAAGCAGAGTTAGATGAAAATGCAGACTGAGGCAAAAAAAATGTATTCCAGGATTCAAAGTCATTAGGACTACCTTGTGCTAACCACAGAAATGAAACCAGCAATAAAAGAGGACTGATATTTTCCATGATGTAATGAGCAATACTGCATACTTTAATAACCACTAACTTAATGAGTTCAGATGCAATGAAATCCTTTACTAGTATGAGGAATACAGCCACATTCTACTTTCCCCAGGTGTATTTTTCAGCAGTGACAATAAACATGACAAGGCAAAATAAGGGAAATGATGAGGCTGATAAATATCTGTGTCAGAAGCAAAAGTCATGGCATGGTCATTACTGAGTTCATAGAATCATAGAATCATAGAATGGTTTAGGTTGGAAGGGACCTCAAGGATCATCCAGGTCCAACCCCCTGCCACAGGCAGGGACACCTCCCACTAGAGCAGGCTGCTCAAGGCCTCATCCAGCCTGGCCTTAAACACCTCCAGGGAGGAAGCATCCACAACCTCCCTGGGCAACCTGTGCCAGTGTCTTACCACCCTCACTGTAAAGAACTTCCTCCTAACATCCAGTCTAAATCTCCCCTCTGCCAGTTTAAACCCATTCCCCCTCATCCTGACATTACCAGACCTTGTCAATAGTCCCTCCCCAGCCTTCCTGTAGGCTCCCTTCAGATACTGGAAAGCCACTCTAAGGTCTCCTCGAAGCCTTCTCTTCTCCAGGCTGAAGAGCCCCAACTCTCTCAGCCTGTCCTCATAGCAGAGCTGCTGCAGCCCTCTGAGCATCTTCATGGCTCTCCTCTGGACCCACTCCAGCAGTTCCAGAATTATTCTTATGAAAGAGATGGGACAAAGACTGTGCATGAAATTCCTTCTTCAGATTCTCAATATGATTCTATGAATCTTTGAAAGTGTACAGGACAGTTCATAATCCTTAACAAAGCTGGGGGATGAATTTTCCATATGTGTAGGAATGCAAAGTGAAGAAGGATGTGGGAACGGTGTGAAGAAGGAGAATTACAGGTGGATGCTGACCTTGGTTCCCAGCAGCTCATACCTCATCAATGTTTATCACAACAACCCCAAGAAGGGCTACAGGATGGGGACACAATGGCTGGAGAGCAGCCAGGAAGAAAGGGACCTGGGGGTACTGGTAGATAGTAGCTGAAGATGAGCCAGCAGTGTGCCCAGGTGGCCAAGAGAGCCAATGGCATCCTGGCTTGTATCAGGAACAGTGTGGCCAGCAGGACAAGGGAGGTTATTGTGCCCCTGTACTCAGCACTGGTCAGGCCACACCTGGAGTGCTGTGTCCAGTTCTGGGCTCCTCAATTCAAGAGAGATGTTGAGGTGCTGGAATGTGTCCAGAGAAGGGCAACAAAGCTGGTGAGGGGCCTGGAACACAGCCCTGTGAGGAGAGGCTGAGGGAGCTGGGGGTGTGCAGCCTGGAGAAGAGGAGGCTCAGGGGTGACCTCATTGCTGTCTACAACTACCTGAAGGGAGGCTGTAGCCAGGTGGGGATTGGTCTCTTCTGCCAGGCAACCAGCAACAGAACAAGGGGACACAGTCTCAAGTTGTGCTGGGGGAGGTCTAGGCTGGATGTTAGGAGGAAGTTGTTGGCAGAGAGAGTGATTAGCATTGGAATGGGCTGCCCAGGGAGGTGGTGGAGTCACCATCCCTGGAGGTGTTGAAGAAAAGCCTGGCTGAGGCACTTGGTGCCATGGTCTAGTTGACTGGATAGGGCTGGGTGATAAGGTGGACTGGATGATCTTGGAGGTCTCTTCCAGCCTGGTTGATTCTATGACTCTATGATTCTATGAATATATAAAGAGTGCCAGGAGGATGGAGCCAGGCTCCTTCCCATGGTAACAGATGATAGGATAAGGGGCAATGGGTGGAATTTGAGGCATAGAAAGTTTCATGTACACATGAAGAGGAATGTTTTCCCTGTGACAGAACACTGGAACAGGCTGCCCAGGGTGGTTGTGGAGTCTTCCTCTCCGCAGATATTCAAAACCTGCCTGGACATACTCCTGTGTGATCTGGTATAGGTGATCCTGCTCTGGCAGGGGGGTTTGACTGGATGAGCTTTCCAGGTCCCTTCCAGCCCCTGACATTCTGTGCTATTTCCCTTATAAAAAGAACCCTACACATTGATATTCACTGATTTTGCAGAGAGATCTTCCACTTTTTTAATGTTCAACCTGTGAATGTTTGCACACATTGATTTCCAGGCCAGTTTTGACTTGCTGCCTCTCTGATCCTGTTGATCCTGACAGTTGCACCAAAACGAATCTCATTACCACTCTACACCAAAATGAAGTGCAAAAGCTCTCTTCATCCCAGTGAGAGAAAAATAGGGTTCTAAACCTGACCCTTGCTCCATGGAAATCAGGCAGACAGAGAGATGCCTGCCATGCTATCTGCAATTCTATTATGGTTTTTTGTTTCTTTCCATAATAAGAAAAGCCATAATATGTTAACCTTGAGATTTGACACCTTTTTCCTCTCATACTTGCATGCTTCACTGAAAGTGTGTCAGTGTTTGACCTTCTCTTGCCCAAGTGCTCCATTATTCCATACACAGCCTATGACAGCCAGAGTTTTCCATGAGAGGGAGCTTTCTTTGACTCTTGTTACAGGAATCAGTCTTAAGGCTAAACTATTTCTTTACAGAAGTGTCATGATACAGCCTTGGCAGCTCATTTATCCTCTGCCTGCTCCCCTTTCTGAGGGTATCCATAAATGCATTCACAGACAATATTTCACCCTGAAACTGTTTGGAAAGGATGCAGAGCAGAGCACCCAGTTTTCACCTTAAAAAATATGCAGCTAAACCAGGCTTCTTCATTTGCTCAGCATTCCCAGCAGCTGCAGATCTTGTTCTGCAAGGAGACACTTAGCCACAATCTTGGCACTGAAAAGTAACAGAGAAATAACCATAATAACCAAAATAACCAGACATACCATCACAGAAAAATAACCATCCACGTTAATTACAGCTTAATTGGCATCTCTCTCAAATATAGCAGTGTTGGACCAAACTAGCCACCATAGAATCATAGAATCAGAGCATCAGAAGAGAACTCCAAGATCATCCAGTCCAACCTATCACCCAGACCCATCCAATCAACTAGACCATGGCAATAAGTGCCTCATCCAGTTTTTTTCTTCAACACCTTTAGGGATGGTGACTCCACCACCTCCCTGGGCAGCCCATTCCAATGCCAATCACTCTCTCTGGCAAGAACTTCCTCCTAAAACTTTGGTTTTAGACACTGTGTACTTAGAATCATAGAATCAAGCAGTTTGGAAGAGACCTCCAAGATCAGCCAGGCCAACCTAACACCCAGCCCTATCCAATCAACTAGACCATGGCATATCCACTCTTTTCTTCAACACTTCCAGGGATGACAACTCCACCACCTCCCTGGGCAGCCCATTCCAATGCCAATCACTCTCTCTGCCAACAACTTCCTCCTAATATCCAGCCTAGACCTCCCCTGGCACAACTTGAGGCTGTGTCCCCTTGTTCTGTTGCTGGTTGCCTGGCAGAAGAGACCAACCCCCACCTGGCTACAGCCTCCCTTCAGGTAGTTGTAGACAGCAATGAGGTCACCCCTGAGCCTTCTCTTCTCCAGCCTAGATATCCCCAGCTCCCTCAGCCTCTCCTCACAGGGCTGTGTTGCAGGTCTCTCCATGTGGCACAGAGTGAAAAGTGGGTTTGGAGGGAGGAAAGAGAGACACTGATGGTTGCAACTCAGCTGTAAGAAAACAGCACGTACAGCCCCGCTCTTGATCATTCTCTACAGCTTGCTGCTGAGAGATGTTATTCTTTTTTTTTCAGGTGCTTTTTGCTCATTTCTGCTTCTTTCAGAAGTCCTGTTATATTAGCTTCAGAAGCCTTGCTTACTTAAGGGTCATACACTGTGAGTACAGCTGAGTGTAATAAAAGATGAGAGTCCCTCTGGACTTCATTTAAAGTTTGCTGCTCAAGAGGCTGGGAACTTGCTATGTCTTTGCTCTTTCCTCAAGTATTCCCAAAAGCTCAAATCACAATAGATCACTTGGGAGCTTGAAATGATATGTCTGTTGCCTACAAACCTTGGAGCAGAGAGGAGGGAAATTGAGGTCTTGACCTATAAGTCCCAGTCTGTATGGAAAAGGGTACTCACCAAATGCCATCTATATTAGAATCTCTCCTGCTTATTTCAGTTTGTTGGTAAATTGCATGTTCAGTAACTGTTGTCCTTGAAGTCTCTCCAACACTCACTGAACCTCAGTGTTAACCTTTTGCCAGCCTGAAAATGGGCCATTTATTTCTGCTCTTTGTTTTCTACCTCTTGTAGCTAGTTTCTAATCCATGGCAGACCTTTACCTTTCACTTCAAGACTATTTAGTCCCCATAACAGGGACCTGTGAAAGACTTTGCTGAAGTCTTCTTGAAAATCCAGACAAATGATGTCAAAAATTACTGCATCCAGTTCTGGAGCCCCCATTGCAAGAAGGATGTGGAAATGCTGCAGCCTGTCCAGAGAAGGTACATGAGGATGCTCAGAGGGCTGGAGCAGCTCTGCTGTGAGGACAGACTGAAAGAGTTGGGGCTGTTCAGTCTGCAGAAGAGGAGGCTCCCAGGTGACCTTCTTGTGGCCTTCCACTATCTGAAGGGGACCTACAAAAAAGCTGTGGATGGACTTTTCAGGCTCTCAGGGAGTGACGGGATTAGGGGGAATGGGTAGCAAAGTTGGAGATGGATAGGTTCAGGCTGGCTGTGAGGAGGAAGTTGTTCAGCATGAGAGTGGTGAGAGCCTGGAATGGGCTGCCCAGGGAGGTGGTTGAGGCCCCATGGCTGGAGGTGTTTAAGGCCAGGCTGGATGAGGCTGTGTCCAGCCTGATCTAGGGTAGGGTGTCCTTGGCCATGGCAGGGGGGTTGGAACCAGATGATCCTTGTGGTTCCTTCCCATCAACTTAGCAGAATATACAAGCAGCTATTTCCAATACATACAGCTAGAGACAGAAATAGACAAGTTAAAAAGTAATACAGAAACACAACAGCCCTCCCAGAAACCAGAGTCCTCAGGAGGGGCTCCCAACCACCCTTCCACCTTCCTCCCACCCCTTTACCTTACCCCAGACTTTGCCTTATGTTCAAGGTGAGTTTGGAGGGTTGGCCAGGGGGGTTAGGAAGCAGATGGATTAGTTACACAGACAACAGATTAGGGAGAGAAGGGAGGCAGCCAGAGCCAGAGAGAGCAACTGTTATCTATATTTATGTTCTTGTTCTTATCCATCTCAGCAAGCCTAGGAGTGCAGTAGCCATCACCATTGTTTCCTTTTCACAGCCTGTCATCCAATTCCTCTCACTAAAATATCCCAACTAGACTCAAACTAACACAAGAAGTTAGATTTGATTAGTTAGGATCAGAGGATTTAAGCAGAGCTTAAAGTTTTCCAGTGGACAATAAAATAGGCAAACAGATAAATAAATAAAAGGAGTATTAATATTCACCATCAGTGCTTCAGCAGCATGGAAAACAAACAAACAAGAAAGAATCACTACCCCACACACATAAACAGGAAGAAAAATAACATAATAACATAAATCCTTAGATATCTTGCTCTATGTTGTATGAATCTGCCCACAAAACACCATGAACAAAGGGTCCTGAAGTAGTTTTCCTTTTGTCTAATCAGTGGCTTGCATTCACGTGCTTCCTAGGGACAAGAACAGGACCTGGAGTCTCATTGTCATCTTACAATCATAGAATCAACCAGGTTGGAAGAGACTTCCAAGATCATCCAGTCCAACCTATTACCCAGTCCTATTCAAAAGAAGCAGCTGTTGATGAGGCCTTCTACAGACAACTGGAAGAAAGAATTATAGAATCATAGAATCAAGCAGGTTGGAAGAGACCTCCAAGATCATCCAGTCCAACCTAGCACCCAGCCCTAGCCAAAAGAAACAGCTGTTGATGAGGCCTTCTACAGACAATTGGAAGTAAGAAGGAATCATAGAATCATAGGATCAGGCAGGTTGGAAGAGACCTCCAAGATCATCCAGTCCAACCTAGCACCCAGCCCTGTCCAATCAATTAGACCATGGCACTAAGTGCCTCATCCAGGCTTTTCTTGAACACCTCCAGGCACGATGACTCCACCACCTCCCTGGGCAGCCCATTCCAATGCCAATCACTCTCTCTGCCAACAACTTCCTCCTAACATCCAGCCTACACATCTGTGAGCAATAGCCCTGGGAGTATGTCTGGAGCATGCATAGCAATGAGGAACAGAGGAACACCAAGAGCAGGAAGAGGTCTTTATTGCATGTCTCATTTGAAGTGCTTTGTAGCTACTACCCAAATGCACTGGGGGACTTCAGAATGCAGACAAAAAGAGATGATCCCATTGCTTCTTGCAGATTGGGCTTGCTTAGCTGACTTTTCCTGAGGCATGCTTCTGCTCAACTTTTTCATGGGGTCTTTGCTGAGATATCACTCAGCAATTTTTCATCACTAATGAGGACAGGGTCTGAGCAGAGCATCTCCTGTAGCAATGTCAGGAGATGACATATCCCTAGCAAGGTGCAGACAAAATGCTGGGCTAGTAGCAGCTATGAATTGAAGCTTTCTGAATCATGGTGTGTCTGTCTTCAGCAGCCAGCATGACAAGGTCTGCACACCAAGAGTCTTTGCATGCCATACATGAGTGCAAAGGGACCAAAAAATGAATTTCTGGGAAGCCTAAGAAAGATGACATTTGCTAAGCTGTTTTAACAGCCTGTAAAAAGGCTGAGATGGCTACCAGATGTGTGGTGGAGGCTTTCCATGAACCCCTCTGCTTCCCAAAAGGGAGAGAATGGGGAAAAGGGAGAGAGTCTGATGAGGAGGGAAAGAAACTAAACCAACTGAAAAGGAAAGAAGAACAATCCCATGAAACAGAGACAGAGAGACACAAACCAAGAGCCAAATGTCAGCTATGGGATGCAATCCCTTGTTGGGCAGTTGAGAGTCATCTGTCCTGTCTGTTCCTCCCCACAGGTGCCTTCCTGCCCCAGAGTGGAGCACAAACTGTGGCCTTGGTGTGCAGAGGAGCAAGTCTAAGGCAGAGCCCTTCTGCAGCCCAGCCCTTGGCAGGAACAATTCTCACTATCAGTACAGCCTAGGGAATGAGATGACAGAAAGCAGCCCTGAAGAAAAGGAAGGGTATGGTCCCACAGGAAGAGCATGACTCTCATGGAGTGCATCCAAAGGAGGGCGCAAAAATGATCAGGGGGTTGGAGCAACTCTGCTACAAGGACAAGATAAGGAAGCTGGGGTTGTTTAGCCTGGAGAAGACTCCAGGGACACCTAATAGCAGCCTTCCAGTACCTGAAGGGGGGCTACAAGAATGAGAGGGACTGTTTCCAAAGCCCTGCAGTAACAGGATGAGGGACAATGGTTTCAAACTAGAGAACAGCAGATTTAGATTGGATGTTAGGAACAAGTTCTGCACCACTGGAACCTGTTGCCCAGGGAGCTGCTTGGGGCCCCATCCCTGGAGATATTAAAGGTGAAGCTAGACAGGGTTCTGGGCAACCTGATCTAGTTGAGGATGTCCCTGTTGACTGAAGAGGAGGTTTGGATGACCTTTGGATGTCCCTTCCAACCCAGACCATTCTATGATGCTATTATTCTATCTCTCCCTATCACCTTCTC
This sequence comes from Tricholaema leucomelas, assembly GCA_013400475.1. Classification (NCBI taxonomy): domain Eukaryota; kingdom Metazoa; phylum Chordata; class Aves; order Piciformes; family Lybiidae; genus Tricholaema lacrymosa; species Tricholaema leucomelas. The sequence goes on from WAAF01015398.1 coordinate 10,621, forward strand.
CCTGCTAGAAGCAGCCTCTGGCTGTGCAAACCTGCCCTGAACTTCAGAAAGTGGCTCAGTGAGCAGAGCCTGAGCTGGGAAGTCACAGCACTGAGCAGAGTCGGTTCTGTTTTAGCTCAAACAAGGATACAGCAGTCAGATTCAGAAGCATTTGTCTCAATGCTTTTTCTTTTCAGAAGCAGTCAGTGCAATCTCCCTGCCAGCCCTTTTTATAACTGACATGCTTCTTCTCAGGGAAGCCTCATAAAACACCACTATTTTTATAGTCTCTCTTTACTCCCCTTAAAATTAATCATCATGCTGTACCCTGTCTTCTATACCTGCCAAACTGTAAACCTTTCCAGAGAGCCATGAGGGCACTGAGGCTGGCATATTGCTCACCCTCTAGCTCCGTTGCTGGCTGATGAGCAGTAGCAAGAAGAGGCAGATACCAGAGGGAGCACCAAGAGTTCCCACCAGCAATGCTCTTGGAAGCTGTCTATGCAATGCACTGGCTTCTGTGGGCACCTGAAACAAGGTGGATGTTTCTCAGCTTGTTGCCAGGAATGTGAAGTTTTTATTCCCTCATTGCTCCAGTTATACCATTCTCACTTCTACTCTTAGAATCATTGAATCAAGCAGGTTGGAAGAGACCTCCAAGATCAGCCAGTCCAACCTAGCACCCAGCCCTAGACAATCAACCAGACCATGGCACTAAGTGCCTCGTCCAGGCTTTTCTTGAACACCTCCAGGGATGGTGACTCCTCCACCTCCCTGGGCAGCCCATTCCAATGCCAATCACTCTCTCTGCCAACAACTTCCTCCTGACATCCAGCCTAGACCTCCCCCTGCACAACTTGAGGCTGTGTCCCTTTTCATGAACCTCCCAGTCAGTCACAGAGGAAGGGTAGGAAGCACAGAGAGGATTCTCTCTCCTGCCCTGTTTTTCACTATCCTGAGGCAGTCAAAACGTTTTCCACTTCTTCCTCCTGGTCTTCCAGAAAGAACAGATAGAGTGGTTTGAAAACCTTTACACACAATGCCCAAATGCCAGTTTGGAAGGACCTCAAGGATCACCTGGGATAAGCTGATGGAAATGGAATAGGCTGGTACCTCCTCTTTGGAGTCTGCTTGTTGAAGCCCCATCAGCCAGGTGCACAGGAGCTCTGCAAGCAGGACATGTGTGATGTCAGCACAGAGAAGCATTTGTTGCCTGACACACCCAAAAGAAACTGGACTTGGGGACCAGCTAGGCTGAGCACACTCACTGCTCTGGACAATGATGCTGAGGCTCTTTGCTCTCCAGGCAGGTACTGGTCAGCAAGGAAATAGATTGTGCATCTGCAACTGCTGAGCAGGTCATTGGCGCCGCTGAGCTGCCACCCTCCTGCAGCTCCACTGGCATGGACAGCCCCAAGGACTTGAGCTGAGAATCTGCCAGCTCCTGGCTCCCATCAGCCTTCCTGGTTTCTGTTCATGAGCATTTAATAGCTCCTCACATTGTCAATTTTCTTCTTGAATCCTTGAGCTACTCAGGTTGCCCATCTCAGCTGTCCGACCTCTCTCTGCAATTTCACCTCTTGCATTCTCTTGCAGCCTTTTCAGAGCTCTTGCTCACAGCTCAGCAATTTTCTCTGAGGCCTGAGCCAAGGTTAAGTATCATCCTGGACCAGAGTGGGGCTTTGTGTCCTTGGCTTCGCGTTCCTCCTGCAGGGAGGAAGGTCTTGGCAGAGGTTAGAGAGTGATGGAATTGCAGTTTCCACTTCAGCAAGAGTAAGAAACAGCACAGGGAAAGGTGGGCTGGAGCCATATTGCTGGAGAAGTCAGAGTATAAATCAGCTGCCCTGCACTGTAATAGCCCAAGGGGAAAAAAATAACAGTAATGATAAACAACTAAGAAAGTCAATTTATATGCTGAAAGTATAGAAGTCAGGAACCTAGAAGGTTCCACCTGAGTAGGAGGAGAAAATTCTTTGGTGTGAAGGTGGGGGGCAACGAACACCCAAACATTCACACATAGATTTGTTGTAGTTGGAATAGAATAGAATAGAATCAACCAGGTTGGAAGAGACCTCCAAGATCATCCAGTCCAACCTAGCACCCAGCCCTATCCAGTCAACCAGACCATGGCACTAAGTGCCTCAGCCAGGCTCTTCTTCAACACCTCCAGGGACGGTGACTCCACCACCTCCCTGGGCAGCCCATTCCAATGCCAATCACTCTCTCTGTTACGAACTTCCTCCTAACATCCAGCCTATATCTGGAAGAGTTGGAAGAGAACTTTGAGACCATCGATTCCAACTATTGACCCAGCACTGCCAGACTGCTATTAAACCACGTCCCTCAGTACCGCATCTACGCTGATTTTCAACTCCTCTAGGGATTGGACCTCCACCACTGCCCTGGGCAACCTGTTCCAGGGCATGACAATCCTTTCAGGAAAGAAAAAAATCCCTAATGTCCAACCTGAGCCTAGTCTGAGTGATTTCATAAGGGTGGGGGAGGGGGGGGTGGTGGTGGTGGCGAGTAACACCCAAACAGTCACATCCAACAACGAATTCACCAGACTAGGTGAAACTGGACTGGACTAGGTGAAACTGGACAGCCTAGGTAAAACTGGACAGCCTACGTGAAACTGGACAGCCTAGGTGAAACTGGACAGCCTAGGTGAAACTGGACAGCCTAGGTGAAACTGGACAGACTAGGTCAGCTGGAAGTTATGGAAGCTATATTTAGAGCCTAGCACAATCTACAAGCAGGGAGGTGGTGGAGTCACCATCCCTGGAGGTGTTCAGGAAAAGCCTGGCTGAGGCACTTAGTGCCATGGTCTGGTTGACTGGATAGGGCTGGGTGCTAGGTTGGACTGTATGATCTTGGAGGTCTCTTCCAACCTGGTTGATTCTATTCTATTCTATTCTATTCTATTCTATTCTATTCTATTCTATTCTATTCTATTCTATTCTATGTACAATATATTACAAAGATTTACAGTTAAATACAAGTTAAAGGTAATACAGAAGCAGAATACTCCTCCTTACAGCTCTACAGAGCTTCAGCGACTGTTTCCTCAGCTGCCACCCGAAGCAGTAAGGAGAAAAACATTGCCCTTTCCTACCTGTCTTGCTTGTTTGAAGAGCAGACAGGAGGAGAAAAGCAAGACTAAAGTGCACTCTCCACGGGCTGGTGCAGTTGGAGTGCTGAATAAATTTATGGGGCGCAGACAGAGGCTGCTTATTTTTCAATCAGAGATTTGAAGACATGATTGCACTTCCCTCGCTCTGCCCCGTGGGGAGGGGAGAAGCAATTGTGAGTGCTTTGATATTCCACTTGAATTCATTGCAGGTTTGGTTTTTATGGCCATCTAAGACAGTCCCTGTATTCCTCAGTGGCCATAGCCTCAGAATAGAACAGAACAGAATAGAATAGAATAGAATAGAATAGAATAGAATAGAATAGAATAGAATAGAATAGAATCAACCAGGTTGGAAGAGACCTCCAAGATCATCCAGTCCAACCTAGTACCCAGCCCTGTGGTCACTCTGCCACAATGCCCTGGTTCAGTAATGGCAGCACATGGTCATCAGCATGCAAACACCAATGTGGTGGACAGCAAAATGGCATTTATTAACGTGTAGCATGGGATTATATAGGATAGGTAGTAACGTCACTTCCTTCTGCTTGCACGACAGAGAGGAAGCTAAGTATAACAAAGGAATCATAGAGAAACCATAGAGAGCACAGAGAGGAGCCCTACCTTTCCGTGACATCGCGCCATCTTCCGGTCGCCAGACCCTAACTGCAACACAGCCCCCTTCAGTCAACCAGACCATGGCACTAAGTGCCTCAGCCAGTCTTTTCCTGAACACCTCCAGGGACGGTGACTCCACCACCTCCCTGGGCAGCCCATTCCAATGCCAATCACTCTCTCTGCCAACAACTTCCTCCTAACATCCAGCCTATACTTCCCCTGGCACAACTTGAGGCTGTGTCCCCTTGTCCTGTTGCTGGTTGCCTGGCAGAAGAGACCAACCCCACCTGGATACAACCTCCCTTCAGGTGGTTGTAGACAGCAATGAGGTCCGCCCTGAGCCTCCTCTTCTCCAGGCTGCACACCCCCAGCTCCCTCAGCCTCTCCTCATAGGGTTTGTGTTTCAGGCTCCTCACCAGCTTTGTTGCCCTTCTCTGGACACGTTCCAGCACCTCAACATCTCTCTTGAGTTGAGGAGCCCAGAGTAACAACAACAACAAAAAGAAGAAGAGATCACTCAAAGACAGCAGGGAGAGGAGGCTTTACTTTTACGCTTCTTCTGTAGGTCTCAGCTGAGGTGAGTGGTAAGTGGTAAGAGGTAGGATGGGAACGAAGGATGTGGGAGACAGGGTCAGCACCAAGTGTTTGTAATGGCACATTGTATGTTTTCCTTGTCAGAGAAGAGCGGCGGGGAAAGCGGCGAAGCTGAGTTCAGTTAAAGAGGATGAAATGTCAGTCAGTGTTGAGAATCCTTGATGCTGGGTTGCTTTGAATAAACAAATGGAAGGACAAAAGTGTTTGAGAAGAAAAGATAATCGCTACCTTCTTGCCAGTCACTTTGGTGAACTGTTTTCTGAGTTGGAAGTTTGTGTAGGATAGTAGAGTGAACTAAGACACTGCTATCTGGCAAACTCTTGAAGGATTGGCTGTGCTCTGTTCTAGTAGAACTAAAGTCTCCTTCAAAAACAACTGGGGAGTAGATTTAACTGAAGTCAGTGGAGCTCTACACAGATTGGGAAGGAGATGCTTCTGAAATGCAGTTTTCCTGATTTCACACTCTACCAGCTGCCCCTGAAATTACAAGAGGCACAGGCACAACCACAAGTTAAAAACAGAATAAAACATGAGTCTGGGAGAAGAACAAGAACAGAGACTTATCAATTTCATTAGCTTGAAATAACTTTTTTAACAACTGCATTCTCAAGGACTATTTGCTCAGTTAGTTGCCAGAGTTTGTGGAAGAGACAGGTTCACAAATTGCACTGTGCTGGAAGGGACCCTCAAAGGTCATCATGTCCAACCCTGCCGCAGTGAACAGGGACATCTCTGACTAGAGCAGGCTGCCCAGAGACACATCAAGTCTTCTCTTGAATGTCTTCAGGGATGGGTCCTCAACCACCCTCCCTGGGCAATCTGTTCCAGTATTTTCCCACCCTCATTCTGCAGAACTTCCTCCTGATGTCCAACCTAAATCTCCCCTGCTCCAATTTCAAACCATTGCCCCTCAGCCTATCTTCATAGGGCCTTCTAAACAGTCTCTCCCCAGCCTTTCTGTGGGCCCTTTTTAGATACTGAAATGTAGCTCTAAGGTCTCCCCAGAGCCTTCTCTTCTCCAGGCTGAACAGCCCAAACTCTTCCAGGCATATTAGTGGTTCTTGAGCCCTCTGATCATCTTTGTGGCCTCATCCAGACCCTCTCCAGCAGGTCCATGTCTCTTCTTTGTTGGGGGTCACATAGCTGGACACAGCACTCCAGCTAAAGTTTCTCCAGAGCTATGAACCATAGAATCATAGAATCAACCAGGTTGGAAGAGACCTCCAACATCATCAGTCCAACCTAGCAACCAGCCCTAGCCAGTCAGCTAGACCATGGCACTAAGTGACTCCTCCAGGCTTTTCTTCAACACCTCCAGTGACAGTGACTCCACCACCTCCCTGGGCAGCACATTCCAGTGCCAATCACTCTCTCTGGCAACAACTTCCTCCTAACATCCAGCCTAGACCTGCCCTGGCACAACATGAGACTGTGTCCCCTTCTTCTATTGCTGGTTGCCTGGCAGAAGAGACCAAACCCACCTGGCTACAGCCTCCCTTCAGGTAGACTCATAGAATCAGGCAGGTTGGAGGAGACCTCCAAGATCATCCAGTCCAACCTAGCACCCAGCCCTATCCAGTCAACTAGACCATGGCACTAAGTGCCTCAGCCAGGCTTTTCTTCAGCACCTCCAAGGATGACAGCAATGAGGTCACCCCTGAGCCTCCTCTTCTCCAGGCTGTGCACCCCCAGCTCCCTCAGCCTCTCCTCACAGGGCTATGTTCCAGACCTCTCACCAGCTTCGTTGCCCTTCTCGGGATACCTTCCAGCACCTCAGCATCCCTCTTGAATCGAGGAAATGTTCACAACCTTACTCCAACAAAGCTCCTTTGCCAAGTGTCTTTTTAAAGAGTGCCTTATTTAAAAACAAAAACAAACAAACAAAAAAAAACCAAAAGAAACAAAAAAAACCCCACCAAACAGGAAAAAAAAGCAAGGAAATAAGCAAGCAAGCACAAAAAAATACTAGACCCTTTCTTTACCTTGACTTGTATTTATTTTTCTGCCAGAGTGACACTAGTGGAGCTCATTTCCTTCCCCTAGCCCTCCCAACAGGGTGTCTGCTCTCTCTTTCAGCTGTGCAGTTCCATGCTCCCCCAGCAATCAAGGGCCCAGATCTTGCATCTCTGGGTATTGATGGGGAGGGCTGAGGCAGGATTCACGCGCTGTCAGGCAGCTGTATATTTCACCAGGGCTCCTGCCGTTTCTGCTCCTGTGTTCTCTAAAACTCCCTGATTGTTTCTGAGCTTTCTTCTGAGCAATGTCATTGACAGCCAGGAGAGCTTGGCACAGGCTCTCAGCATACACTTTAGTGCTCTTTGTAAGCACGATTGCAGCTGCTCTTGGTGGAGAATAAATATCACTGCAGGACTTGTCATGATGAAACTGGAACTTTGGCGTTTATTGTTAGAGACATGGGAATGGAAGTGACCTCACCATGAGCTAGCAATGTACTCTTGTAGCCAGGAAGGCCAATGGTCTGGAGCCCCCAACACAAGAAGGGCATGGAACTGCTGGAGCCAGTCCAGAGGAGAGCCATGAAGATGCTCAGAGGGCTGCAGCAGCTCTGCTATGAGGACAGGCTGAGAGAGTTGGGGCTCTGCAGCCTGGAGAAGAGAAGGCTTCCAGGAGACCTTAGAGTGGCTTTGCAGTATCTGAAGGGAGCCTACAGGAAGGCTGGGGAGGGACTATTGACAAGGTCTGGTAATGTCAGGACGAGGGGGAATGGGTTTAAACTGGAAGAGGGGAGATTTAGACTGGATGTTAGGAGGAAGTTCTTTACAGTGAGGGTGGTGAGACACTGGCACAGGTTGCCCAGGGAGGTTGTGGATGCTTCCTCCCTGGAGATGTTTAAGGCCAGGCTGGATGAGGCCTTGAGCAAGCTGCTCTAGTGGGAGGTGTCCCTGCCTATGGCAGGGGGTTGGAGCTGGATGATCCTTGAGGTCCCTTCCAACCTAAACCATTCTATGATTCTATGGTCTCCTGGGATGGATGACTAAGAGTGTGGTCAGCAGACCAAGGGACATTCTCCTCCTCTTCTACTCTGCCCTGGTGAGGCCACATCTGGAGAAACATGTCTACATCAAGAGAAAAAAGGAACTACTGGAGAGAATCCAGTGCAGGCTAAGAATATGTTGAGATGACTGGAACATTCCTGTGAGGAGGAAAGGCTGGGACATCTGGGGCTGTTGAGCCTGGAGAAGAGCATTCTGAGAGGGCATCTTCTCAGACATCACGAGCATGGGACCAGAATCTTCTGATGGTGTCTAGTGACAAGACAAGGTGCTGTGGGCACATTCTGGAACCCAGGAGCTTCTGTCTCAACAGAAGGAGAAGTTTCTTTGATGTTATGGTGCTGAAGGACTGGAGCAGGCTGTGATGCTTTGGGACTTACCCACCCCCCATGTGCTAGTTTGAGCCCAGCTGGAATATTTTGGTGAGAAGAATTAGATGCTAGGCTGTGAAAAGGAGACAATGGTGATGGCTACTGCACTCATAGGCTTGCTGAGATGGATAAGAGCAAGAACACATAGATAACCTAGTTGCTATGTGTCTCTGGCTGCCTGTACTTGGACTTGGACTCGATGATCTATGAGGTTTCTTCCAACCTTGGTGATACTGTGACACTTTTCTCCCTGGCCTGCTGTCTGTGTAATCACTCCCTCTGGGAAGAGCTTCCTCCTAGCATCCATCCTAGACCTCCCCCAGCACAACTTGAGACTGTGTCCCCTTCTTCTGTTGCTGGTTGCAGGACATTCATGATACACTGAGACTGGACTGAATCAGTGCTAATATGATCTGAACTTACATATGATTTGCTCGCTTTACTCATTCAACTCTGCTAGGAAATCCTAATGGAATTTCTCCTTCCAAAGGGCAAATCCAGACTAACACTGTTAATGTGTTATAGAACAGAATCAGGATTTCAAAAGGCTTTTTTTTCCCCTCATTTATTACTTTTTAGTGTTTTAATGAGGTCTATTTGTATTATTATTAATACAGAAGCTATTTATTTTAAATTAGCATAAAAAGCTTCATGTGTTTGCAAATTGGTTGTAGCTGATAACACACCTCGCTGAAAACAAACAGCTAGGAGCAGATGTTGATCTGTTGGAGGGTAGGAGAGTCCTGAAGATGGACCTGGACAGGCTGGATGCATGGGCAGAGGCCAATGGGATGAGATTGAACAAGGTCAAGGGCAGGGTTCTACACTTTGGCCACAAAAACCTCAAGCAGTGCTACAGGCTGGGGACAGAGTGGCTGGAGAGCAGCCAGGCAGAAAGGAACCTTGGGGGTACTGGTAGATAGTAGCTGAAGATGAGCCAGCAGTGTGCCCAGGTGGGCAGGAGAGCCAATGGCATCCTGGCCTGTATGAGGAACAGTGTGGCCAGGAGGACAAGGGAGGTTATTGTGCCCCTGTACTCAGCACTGGTCAGGCCACACCTTGAGTGCTGTGTCCAGTTCTGGGCTCCTCAATTCAAGAGAGATGCTGAGGTGCTGGAAGGTGTCCAGAGAAGGGCAATGAAGCTGGTGAGGGGCNACCCTAGGGGCCATAATGTTTCTGTGTTCAGCAGAGAGGTAGAAATGTATCTGATACTCCAAGTACAAGGCTTGTAATAACCTCTCGGGTTTAACTCCTATTGCTCTGCACTGAGGTTAGTTTAATTCTATTAATGGGATATTGGCAGCAGTACAACAAACAGCCAATATCTGAGTGAACCACCAGGCAAAGGAGCTGAGGTAGAGCCACTCTGTGTTCAAGTAGCTACTAGCAGAGTACATCCCTTCCCTCTTTGGAATGTATGCTCTATTCCTTGTACCTAGAGATGCTGTTCTGAAGAGAGCAGCCTTAAAACTCAACAACTTGTATTTTGGAGAGTCTGGAGCAGGATTTGTGGGACCAGTCACTTCTGGGATGTGCTGAGCAACTATCAGGAAGGATCTTTTGAACTGTTTCATAACAATGTACCCAAGACCCACGAAAAGTGATCTTAAAACATTCAAGATTCCACATAGATTCAAAGGCTTCAACTTCTCAGATAAGACTCTGGAAACAGGATTTTGGTTATCTCTGTAACTCCTGCAAAGAGAAAGGATAAATCACCTTGTTTTATCTGGTGCCAAATTTGTAACTAACATAAAACCTTTTTTGTTTTCTCTGTTTCTGTTTGACACATAAAATTGTGCAACCTGCTGAAGACATCTGGGTTAAAAAACAACCAAATCAACCAAACAAAACCAGCAAAGGGCAAGTGATTAAATTAAAATACAAAGTGTAAAAGAGGTTGTAGCCAGGTGGGGGTTGGTCTCTTCTGCCAGGCAACCAGCAACAGAACAAGGGGACACAGTCTCAAGTTGTGCTGGGAGAGGTCTAGGCTGGATGTTAGGAGGAAGCTCTTGCCAGAGAGAGTGATTGGCATTGGAATGGGCTGCTCAGGGGGGTGGTGGAGTGGCTGTCCTTGGAGGTGTTGAAGTAAAGCCTGGCTGAGGCACTTAGTGCCATGGTCTAGTTGACTGGCTAGGGCTGGGTGCTAGGTTGGACTGGACGATCTTGGAGGTCTCTTCCAACCTGGTTAATTCTACTCCATTCTATTCTATTCTATTAAGTTAGATTCTATTCTATGATTCTAAAACAAATTCAACAGATGCCTTTAGGGGAAAAAAAAGAAAAGAAAAGGGAATGGCAATTAAAGTTGAAGTCTGTAAAATCACAGTTATCCAAAGTTGGAATGAATTATGACGAGAGAAATTGTAAGACACAAAAATGAACTTAGCCAAAGGACTGATTTCATGGACTCGAACACTGCTTAGTGTTTGTTCAGACATTTATCTTATGCTTCTGCTAAATTTGATCAAAGAAGGATCTCTCTGAAGATGCATATCTTGGTGTGAGACTGACACACACACTGCCAGCAGTCCATGGAAGGTATCTTAGCTCTGAGAGGTTAGGGAAAGCTTGGCGTCAAGACTGTTTTCCCCATGATGCTTATACTGCACATTGCTTAACAGATGAGTTGTTTAAGTGTCTTTTACACCATGTGTGATCATAGACTCACAGAGGGTTAGAGGTCAGAAGACATCTCAAGACATCATCTTGTTCAGCTCCACTGTCAATGCTTCAATCTATCCCCATCCATCCTATCACCTCCAGCCTTTGTAAAAGGTCCCCCTACAGCTCTCCTGTAGCCCCTTTAGGTACTGGAAGGCTGCTCTAAAGTCTCCCTGGAGCCTTCTCTTCTCCAGGCTGAACAGTTGTACTCTCTCAGCCTGTCTTCACAGGGGAGGTTCTCCAGCCCTCTAATCATCTTAATGGCCTCCTCTGGACCTTCTCTAACAGTTCTATGTTGTTGTGTTGGGGGCTCCAGAATTGGATGCAATACTGCAGGTGGGGTCTCATAAGAGGAGAGAAGAGCAGAGGGGCAGAATCCCCTCCCTGTCCTGCTGCTCTCACTGCTTTGGGTGCAGCCCAGCACACAGCTGCCTTCTGGGCTGGCAACAGCCATTGCTGGCTCATGGTGAGTTTGTCATCAACCAACACCCCCAAGTTCTCCTCCAGATTGCTCTGGAGCCACTCCTCACCCAGTCTATATTTGTGCTTGGGATTGTCCTGATCCAGATTTAAGACCTTGCACATGGCCTTACTGAACTTCTTGAGACTGGTTTCGGCTCCCTTCTCTACCCTGTCCATGTCCTTCTGGGTGGCCTCATCTCCTTCCAGCATCTCAACTGGGCCACACAGCTTTGTGCTTGGGATTGTCCTGATCCAGGTGTAAGACCTTGCACATGGCCTTGCTGAACTTGGGCTGCCCAGGGAGGTGGTAGAGTCGCCGTCCCTGGAGCTGTTCAAGACAAGGTTGGACATGGCACTTAGTGCCATGGTCTAGCCTTGAGCTCTGTGGTAAAGGGTTGGACTTGATGATCTGTGAGGTCTCTTCCAACCTTGGTGATACTGTGATACTGTGATACTGTAACTTCATGAGGTTGCTTTCAGCTCCCTTCTCTGCCCTGTCCAAGTCCTTTTGGATGGCCTCACCACCTTCCAGCATCTCAACTGGACCACACATCTTTGTGCTTGGGATTGTCCTGATCCAGGTGTAAGACTTTGCACATGGCCTTGCTGAACTTCATGAGGTTGCTTTCAGCTCCCTCCTCTACCTTGACCAAGTCCTTCTGGATGGCCTCATCTCCTTCCAGCATCTCAACTGGACCACACAGCTTTGTGTCATCTGCAGACTTGCCGAGCGTGCAAGGCTGTGGCTGCCCATTAGCACTGAGTAGTTTGGCTGTTGAGGATTCTTGTGCAGTGGGTTATACAATCAAATAAAACCTCCACCTGTAAGTGTTGATGCAACGGAAGAGCTAAATTACCAAGAAATGGGCACATAATGATGGTTGCCATAAAGCTGCTAATAGCACTAAGGTGATAAACACTGCAACACACCACAAACATGCAGAGACTAAATTAAAGGCAAAGAACTGGGTCAGGAGGATCCCTTCAGCTGAAGTTTATTAGTGTTTATTCTCAGCAAACCCAAAGAGGATTATCTCTTTTTACAGGAAGGTCATTAATGGAATCACTTTCCCCAGCAGTGCCTGCTGTGAGCAATATCAGTAGGTCAGTATCCCGTACCCAGTAGAGGGCTTGATGTTGCCCAGCAGTGCCTCTGAGAGATGAGGTGACTCATTCTTCCTGCTCAGCAATGAGACTACAGGAAGCTGAGCTTCCTCAAGGTATCATCTAAGTGTATAAATGATGTACACATGGACTAGCTGGGCTAATGAGTGCATTGCCCACATGGTAGTCTGCTTTGTTTCTATATGCTAAAGAGTGCATTGCCCACATGGTAGTCTGCTTTGTTTCTTGTCATGCTAAGCATATGTATAGAATAGAATAGAATAGAACAGAACAGAACAGAACAGAACAGAACAGAACAGAATAGAATAGAATAGAATAGAATAGAATAGAATAGAATAGAATCAAACAGGTTGGAAGAGACTTCCAAGATCATCCAGTCCAACCTAGCACCCAGCCCTATCCAATCAACCAGACCATGGCACTAAGTGCCTCATCCAGGCTTTGCTTGAACACCTATGAAATGAAAAGTGTAGGGACTAGGAGTGACCTCATTGCTGTCTACAACTACCTGAAGGGAGGCTGTAGCCAGATGGGAGTTGGTCTCTTCTGCCAGGCAACCAGCAACAGAAGAAGGGGACACAGTCTCAAGTTGTGCTGGGGGAGGTCTAGGCTGGATGTTAGGAGGAAGTTCTTCACAGAGAGAGTGATTGGCATTGGAATGGGCTGCCCAGGGAGGTGGTGGAGTCACTGTCTCTGGAGGTGCTCAAGAAAAGCCTGGCTGAGGCACTTAGTGCCATGGTCTGGTTGATTGGATAGGGCTGGGTGCTAGGTTGGACTGGATGATCTTGGAGGTCTCTTCCAACCTGGTTGATTCTATGATTCTATGGACATCTACAAATATCTGAGAGGTGGGTGTGAGGATGAAGGTGACAGGCTGGTTTTGGTGGTGTCCACTGATAGGACAAGGAACAAGGGGTATAAACGAACACAGGAGGTTCCATCTGAACAGGAGAAGAAATGTCTTCATTTTGGAGTGCTGGAGCCCTGGAGCAGGCTGCCCAGAATGGTTGTGGAGTGTCCTTCTCTGGAGAGATTCCAAAACCACCTGGACATTGTGATCCTGAGCAAACTGGTCTGGATGACCCTGCTTGAGCAAGGGGGTTGAACTGGACGATCTCCAGATGTCCCTTCCAGCCCCCACCATGCTGAGATTCTGTCACTCTGTGGATTTTCTGTCTGGAAAGCAATGCAAGTGATTCCCTGAGGAATTCAATGTCACTGTTAATGCAAGACCTTGAGGTCTAAAAATTGTTCAAGATCCAAATTTGTTTACAGTTACAGGGGAAGGGGCCATTTGGCACAACAAGCCTGCACTTTAAGGTTTATTAATCTCAGCCTCCTCCCTCCTTCATCCCTGCATCCTTCAATTAATTCCCCACACAAATAACCAGTTCTCTTGAACTCATTTCTTATATTTGCTTTAATGGCTTGATGGAATCACTTTGCATGCATTAATGGGGGAGAGAACACTTCAAGAGTGGCTTGCTGCTTTAGCCACAGAAAGCTGTTATTGTAATGGAAGTCTTGTGGTTACAGGCACATGAATCACTGCCACAGCACAGGGGCTAGGATGGTACCTCTTCACAAACAGATGGATCTTTACCTCCAGGCTCCAGGAGACATTCACTGTTGTCTTCATATTTTTTGCTAATACAATGATTGCACTTCACCCCAGTGCAAATCATCTCCATCTGCAACATGAGAACCCTTAGTTACAAGCTTATTATTTCCTGGCCTCTATCAGGAACAGTGTGGCCAGGAGGACAAGGGAGGTTATTCTTCCCTTGTACTCAGCACTGGTCAGGCTACACCTTGAGTGCTGTGTCCAGTTCTGGGCTCCTCAATTCAAGAGAGATGTTGAGGTGCTGGAACATGTCCAGAGAAGGGCAACGAAGCTGGTGAGGGGCCTGGAGCACAGCCCTGTGAGGAGAGGCTGAGGGAGCTGGGGGTGTTTAGCCTGGAGAAGAGGAGGCTCAGGGCAGACCTCATTGCTGTCTACAACTACCTGAAGGGAGGCTGTGGCAAGGTGGGGTTGGTCTCTTCTCCCAGGCAACCAGCAACAGAAGAAGGGGACACAGCCTCAAGTTGTGCTGGGGGAAGTATAGGTTGGATGTTAGGAGGAAGTTGTTGGCAGAGTGAGTGATTGGCATTGGAATGGGCTGCCCAGGGAGGTGGTTGAGTTGCCATCCCTGGAGGTGTTGAAGCAAAGCCTGGCTGAGGCACTTAGTGCCATGGTCTAGTTGATTGGACAGGGATGGCTGCTAGGCTGGACTGGATGATCTTGGAGGTCTCTTCCAACCTGTTTGATTCTATGATTCTAAGGCCAGGTTGGATGAGACTTTGAACAGCCTGATCTAGCAGGGGGTGACCCTGCCTATGCCAGGGGGGGTCGGGACTAGATGGTCTTTAATCACAGCATCACAGAATCAACCAGGTCCCTTCCAACCCACACCATTCAATGAACCTGTGATTCTATGAACTGGGCCTGTGTGAAGGAGATGGCTCTGGCAAAGCTGGCTTCTCTCCACATCAGTGTGCTGCCAGTTGTTAACTTGTTTGCTTGGCTGCACTGAGCTAAATGCTCATGTGTGCAGAATCTTAATACAGGCTTATTAATTATTTTTGGCTTCAGCCTTAGGAGCAAGCTGCAGCTTCCTTATTAAAGTGCTTCCTCTACAGAAAATATTCACAATCCTCTGCCTGTGCTTGGGCTGCTCCCCAAAGAAATAAACCAGAAGCAATTTACTGGAGTACCCAGCTACATTCTTATTTACATTTCAGCAGTGTATTTTCTCTGTCTTGCTCAGGAGCTCACAGGGATGAGCTGTGATATTAGAAGATCTCAGATGCTGAACTTTGCTGCTGTGTGTATCTTCAGACACATATGAAGAAACATAGATGAAGAAATCAGTTACTGATTCAGCAGGGGACAGAGCTTCCTCCACGGAACCATCCTGTAAGTTGGAAGAAGGACTCACTGTTACATCTCAGAGTTTACAACCTCCACCAAGCTAGGAGCAGGTGTTGATCTGTTGGAAGGTAGGAGAGCCCTGCAGAGGGACCTAGACAGGTTGGATGGGTGGGCAGAGGCCAAGGGGATGAGATTTAACAAGGCTAAGGGCAGGGTTCTGCACTTAGGCCACAACAACCCCAAGCAACGCTACAGGCTGGGGACAGAGTGGCTGGAGAGCAGCCAGGAGGAAAGGGACCTGGGGGTACTGGTGGATAGTAGGCTGAAGATGAGCCAGCAGTGTGCCCAGGTGGGCAAGAGGGCAAATGGCATCCTGGCCTGTATCAGGAACAGTGTGGCCAGTAGGACAAGGGAGGTTATTCTGCCCCTGTACTCAACACTGGTCAGGCCACACCTTGAGTGCTGTGTCCAGTTCTGGGCTCCTCAATTCAAGAGAGATGTTGAGGTGCTGGAACATGTCCAGAGAAGGGCAACAAAGCTGGTGAGGGGCCTGGAACACAAACCCTATGAGGAGAGGCTGAGGGAGCTGGGGGTGTTTAGCCTGGAGAAGAGGAGGCTCAGGGCAGACCTCATTGCTGTCTACAACTACCTGAAGGGAGGCTGTAGCCAGGTGGGGGTTGGTCTCTTCTCCCAGGCAACCAGCAACAGGACAAGGGGACACAGCCTCAAGTTGTGCCAGGGGAGGTCTAGGCTGGATGTTAGGAGGAAGTTGTTGGCAGAGAGAGTGATTGGCATTGGAATGGGCTGCCCAGGGAGGGGGTGGAGTCACCGTCCCTGGGGGGATTCAGGAAAAGCCTGGCTGAGGCACTTAGTGCCATGGTCTGGTTGATTGGCCAGGGCTGGGTGCTAGGTTGGACTGGGTGATCTTGGAGGTCTCTTCCAACCTGATTGATTCTATTCTATTCCCAGGGAGGCAGGAGATGTTCCATCCCTAGAACCATTGCAGGTCAGGTTGTCTGGGTCTCTGAGCAACCTGCTCTAGTTGTAGATGTTTCTGCTCAGTGTCGGGGCAGTGTGTGTGAACTGAATATGCTTTAAAGCTCCCCTCCCACACAAACCACTCTGTGATTCTCTAAACCTAGCAGTCTTTATCTTCCTCACAAATAGAGAGTTTTGTTGACAACAAAAAGCATTTCCTGGTATTTAGGCTGGTGAGCACTGCTGTGGGTTTGGAGCTGAGGGTTGTGTCTGATGGCTCACCAAAGAGCTGCTCAGGAAGGTATGTTAGTGAGGAGGGGTGCAGTAATCAGTGATGCAGACACACACCATGCACTGTGAGGGTCATTTTGTGCTTAGACTTTGCTACAGTTTTGCTTTTTAAAGTGTTCCTTGAGATGTTGTGCACAGTACAGAAAAAGGTTCAGTGGGCACAAACTGGAACCCAGAGGTTCCATCTGAACAGGAGGAGGAACTTCATTTTGGGCATGCTGGAGCCCTGGAGCTGGCTGCACAGACAGACTGTGGAGTCTCCTTCTCTGGAGAGATTCCAAACCCACCTGGACATTGTGATCCTGGACAAGCTGGTGTGAGTTCCCCTGCTTTAACAGCATGGTTGGACTGGATGACCTCCAGAGGTCGCTTCTAACACCCACCATTCTCAGAGGAAATAATGGGCTGTATTTTCTGAAGCACAGTGCCACAGCAGAGTCACTGAGATGCTGTTCCTGACAGCTGTCATGAGGCCCATCCTGGCTCGATTTTAGTGTAAAAACTGCAATCAGGACTGCTGACCTAAGTAAAGGTTATTATAAGTTCTGAAACGTTGTCAGAGGAGACAAAGAAGGTTCAACAAGGACAAGTGCAGAGTCCTGCACCTGGGGAGGAATAATAAACTGCAGCAGTACAGGCTGGGAGGTGATCTGCTGGAGAGCAGCCCTGTGGAGAGGGACCTGGGGGTGCTGGTGGCTAACAGTTACCCATGGCACAGCAATGTGCCCTTGTGGCCAAGAAGGCCAATGGGATCCTGGGGTGTATTAGGAAGAGTGTGTCCAGCAGATCAAGGGAGGTTCTCCTTCCCCTCTACTCTGCCCTGGTGAGACCTCATCTTGAATACTGTGTTCAGTTTTGGGCTCCCCAGTTGAAGAGGGACAGGGATCTGCTGGAGAGGGTCCAGCAGAGGGCTATGAGGATGATGAGGAGACTGGAGGGCATGGCTGATGAGGAGAGGCTGAGGGACCTGGGGCTGCTTAGTCTGGAGAAGAGAAAACTGAGAGGGGATTTAATCAATGTTTATAAACACCTGAGGGCTGGTCAGGAGTGGGGGCACAGGCTCTGCTCACTGCTCCCTGGGATAGGACAGGAAGCAAAGGGTCTAAGTTGCAGCACAGGAGGTTCCACCTCAACACAAGGGGGAACTTCTTTCCTGTAAGGGTCCCAGAGCACTGGAGCAGGCTCCCCAGAGAGGTTGTGGAGTCTCCTTCTCTAGAGACTTTCAAGGCCTGTCTGGATGTGTTCCTCTGTGATCTGTGCTAGATTGTGTGGTCCTGCTCTGGCAGGGGAGTTGGACTCGATGATCTCCTTGGGTACCTTCCGATCCCTAACATCCTGTGAGCCTGTGATGCTGTGATGTGCTGACTGCAAGCAGCCAAAGTGGGGGCCTCTAACTATTCCCTTTAACCCCCAGAATCCCAAGATACTGAACTATCAGATATACAACCCTAGAACTGAAAGCTTATGTAAGTTCTATAGCCTGTTTTGTAAATCTTCCTCTCTCAGAAGGATACAGATTGATGATATTTGGTACTAAGTCCTCAGATCAGCACTTACAAGGCATTTCTTAAATCTTTCTTGCCAATTTCTGTCCAGTCAATTGGAAAAAATCCGTCCTGAGAGTAATTGAAAATTGTCCCAGATTGTCACTGAGTGATTTGCAGAAATACCCTTTGATTATGGTCCCAGTCAGTTTCGTATTTTCCTGGCCATCACACTGCACTGGGAGGAAAGAAAGAATTTGTCAGCTGTGGACAAGCAGATAATTGGTGTAGCTTATTCAAAAAAAAAATTACCTCTGTTACTGCAGGCCCAACTTCTGCAAGGTTAAGAAAAAATCAATACCATAAATCATGTCTCAATGGAAATATGATGGCCTTACAAGGTCTGCTAAACTCTATCCAAATGTTTGTTTTGCTTCAGCAGTGAGACTTTTCTGCAGGAGGTTAAAAAAAAAAGAAAAGGAGTTGAGCAGCTGTCCTGCTCTGAGCTAGAGCAGTGTGAAATCTGCTCGGTGCTGTCACTTCCCAGCTCAGGCTCTGCTCAGTGAGGCACTTTCTGAAGTTCAAGGCGGGTTTGCACAGCCAGAGGATGCTTCAAGCAGGCAGATGCTGATGGGCAGAGTTCCTGCTAAGGGCTGAGATGCAGAAAGCCTCTGCCCTAGACTTACTCAGGCTAGGTGATAGGTTGGATTGGATGATCTTGGAGGTCTCTTCCAACCTGGTTGATTCTATTCTATTCTATTCTACTCCTCTGCACACCAAGGGAACTAGCACAGCTCACGCTCCACCTTGTGGGGCAGGAAGGCAGAGGTGACACCTGCAGGGAGGAGTAAATAGGACAGGTGACTCTCAACTGCCAAACAAGGGACTGCAGCCCATGGATGGCATCTTCAGGAGCAAGCTGAGGCATAACCAGGGACAAGCCTCTTCTTCACTGGCTGGATTCTGTGCCTTCTTGTGCTACTTTGAGCCTAGCTAGCATGTTTTGGTGAGAAGAACTAGATGATAGGCTGTGAAATGAAAACAATGGTGAGGTCTACTTCACTCACAGTCTTGCTGGGATGTGTAAAGAAGAAAGGCAAAACAAAGATTAGGGCACTTGCTTCTTCTCTTCGCTGGGGAGCTTTGCCTGCTGGGGAGAGCTGTGGCTGCTGGCTGGACTCCATCTTGCTTTCTAACCTCACCCTCCCTTTGCTTTTGTGGCTGCATCACCTTTCTTTTTAATCCCTCTTGGCCGAACCTCCATTCTTCCTTGGGACTGGGGTAAGGTTGAGAGGGGTAGGGGGAAGGTGAGGGGTGGTTGAGAGCCCCTCCTGGGGACTCAGGTTTCTGGGAGGGGAATTGTGTTTGTATTACCTTTTTTCCCTTGTCTATTTCTGTCTATAACTGTATATACTGTAAATATCTGCTTGTAAATTGTGCCAGCTGTAAATATAAGCTTCATTCACATTTCCAGAGCCGACTGAGTCTAGTCTGGGTGATTTCTAAAGTGTGGGGGGGCAGGGGACATCCAAACCATCACACTTCTGCCTTCCGTTCTGATACCTGTGTTCCTGAATCCAGTTCCAGAGTCCAGTTCCTGAATCTGTTTCCCATCTGCTGCTGAGTCCAGTCTGGGACTTGCCCAGTGCCTGCCCCTAGCATCACTGGTGCCAGTGGTACCATGATTGCCATCAGGGGTTGTTTTGTCTCTTGTTTTGTGTCTCTTTGTCTCTATTCCATGGCATTGTTCTTCTTTCCATCCAGCAGGTTTAATTTCTTTCTCAGCCCACCAGTCTGTCTTCCTTCTTCCCTTTCTCTTCCTTTTGGGAAGGGGTTCACAGAGAGACTCTGGCACTAATCTATCTGTGTTCACACAGCCCTGAACTGTGACAGTGGCACACTTTATTTCCTATGCTCTTGCCACAGGAAAATATGGGATGTGATCTGCTGGAGAGCAGCCCTGTGGAAAGGAACCTGGGGGTGCTGGTGGCTAACAGTTAACCATGGCACAGCAATGTGCCCTTGTGGCCAAGAAGACCAATGGGAACCTGGGGTGTATTAGGAAGAGTGTGTCCAGCAGATCAAGAGAGGTTCTCCTTCCCTGCTACTCTGCCCTGCTGAGACATCATCTTGAATACTGCATTCAGTTTTGGGCTCTCCAGTTTAAGAGGGACAGGGATCTGCTGGAGAGGGTCCAGCAGAGGGCATGAGAAAAAGAACAACACAGATGTAAGATGAACATTGTTTTAAGAGAACTGTCCTTGAGAGTGTTGAATCCATGGTCTCATTTGTTCTGCTGTTTGCATACTTAGTTCCTACATCATCTTCACCCTCAAGAGGCCAACAAGACTTCTGCTCAGCATTTTTTGGATGGCAACAAAGCACATCATCACTGAGAAAAGCTTATTTAGGGATTCCTTAGTAGATGTTGGATAACTTGATCTGTGTAATTCTACCTAGCACAGAGAAAACTTCCGAGCATATCACAGCTGCTCTGAGGTTCTTACAGGCAAATATAAGCAAAAGAAGGTGCTTTTGTGATGGTTTGGGTGTCCCCCACCCCCCACAACTTTAGAAATCACCCAGACTAGACTCAGTCGGCTCTGGAAATGTGAATGAAGCTTATATTTACAGCTGGCACAATTTACAAGCAGATATTTACAGTATATACAGTTATAGACAGAAANAGCACAAAGTGCCCAAGCAAAGTGCAGAGCAGAAGTGACTTTATTTAATGTTTTGCCTTTCCTTTGTACACATCTCAGCAAGACTGTGAGCGAAGTAGACCTCACCATTGTTTTAATTTCTCAGCCTATGATCTAATTCTTCTCACCAAAACATTCTAGCTAGCTTCAAACTAGCACATTGGTGCCTACTGGTTCCTCTAAATCCAGGTCCCCTGGTTATCAAGGCATTCAAAGTGCTCAGCATCAAGAGAAGAAGTCTGAATGCTAATGTGAGTTTCAGACTTGCCCAGTGGCTGAGATCTGTGAAATAATTTGCTGGATGTTCTGTAGCCATGCACCATGACAGTACAGCAAGAAAACAAAAAGCGAGGGAGAAATAATGAAATAACCTTAAAAAGAAAATTCTGATGTCAGGTCCTCAGACAGACAAATCCATTATTGAGAACAGCAGCCTAAAATTGCCCATTATTCAGATCTGTGTTTGCATGTGCAGAAGGAAAATATCTTGAGATGAAACTATCTCACAGCTACAGCTCAAAGCATCTTTCAGATGAAGAAACAGCAAACCAATGAAGCAGATGTCTTGCAGGTCCAGTATCAGGCAAGCCAGCTGCTTCCAAGTGACAAATGCAGCCAGATATTAATGACACTGTTTAAAATTAAATGGGCAAGTGTTAATATTTCCCCTGAGACAACTTTTGCTATTCCAGCAAGAAACTTTAAGGCAAGACACGGGATATATCCTGCTGGTAGAAAATCAGAGTTTGCTCAAAATAACCTCTTGGCAGGTCAGTGGCTTCTTTTAGCATTCACCATTCACCAGATGCTGGTAAGGTGTCAAGCGTCACGGCTGGAACAGCCATCAAATGAGATCTCGAGGCTCTTCAGGAACCACAGAATCATAGAATCATAGAATGGTTTAGGTTGGAAGGGACCTCAAGGATCATCCAGCTCCAACGCCCTGCCATAGGCAGGGACACCTCCCACTAGAGCAGGCTGCTCAAGGCCTCATCCAGCCTGGCCTTAAACACCTCCAGGGAGGAAGCATCCACAGCCTCCCTGGGCAACCTGTGCCAGTGTCTCACCACCCTCACTGGAAAGAACTTCCTCCTAACATCCAGTCTAAATCTCCCCTCTTCCAGCTTAAACCCATTCCCCCTCATCCTGACATTACCAGACCTTGTCAATAGTCCCTCTGCCTTCACAAAAGGAAGAGAAAAGGAAGGAAGGAGGGTGACTGGTGGGATGGAAAAGAAACTAAAACAGCAGGGAGGTCATTCTGCCCCTGTACTCTGCACTGGTTAGACTGCACCTTGAGTNTGGCACTTGGTGCCATGGTCTAGCCTTGAGCTCTGTGGTAATGGGTTGGACCTGATGATCTGTGAGGTCTCTTCCAACCTTGGTGAAACTGTGATACTGTGTGTGGAAAGCAGAACAATACCATAAAATAGATACTGTGTTTGTAGCTTAGCCTTTCCCATTTCCTGACTTCCTAAATCTCTACATTTGTCCATAACATCCTTTGAAGAATCCCTGATTGAAGTAGAAGCTGTAACTAAACCTATGCTAGTTTTTTATATAGTTTGGGAGCAGGGTTTTCAGGAAAATAAAATCATTCTATTGTTATAACTCCTGACTCAGCCACACTAATTCTCTGCCTCCACGACACTCATTCATCTCTTCAGTCTGTTTCTCCTTTGCTTAAGCTTGGATGAAAGTCTGGTGTTTAGGGAAGCACAGAGTTGCCTGTTATTGAGAGACAACTTGAGCTAGGTCTTTGGGCTCACAGCAGACAAAGCAGCCTTAACAACCCTTACAAATACAGGTCTTTACTTCTGCTGTGTCAGTGAAGAAACAGCCAAACAGATTTGCCTGTCATCTGGCTTTGAGGTAAGATGTTGTGATGGTTTGGGTGTTCCCTGCCCCCCTACACTTTGGAAACCACCCAGACTAGACTCAGTCAGCTCTGGAAATTGAATGAAGCTTTATATTTACAGCTTAGCAGAATATACAAGCAGATATTTACAGTACATACAGCTATAGACAGAAATACACAAGGTAAAAGATAATACAGAAACACAACAGCCCTCCCAGACACCTGAGTCCCCAGAAGGAGCTCCCAACTGCCCCTCCACCTTCTCCTACCCCTCTACCTTACCCCAGATGTTGCCTTGTGCCCCAAGGAAGAATGGAGGGTTTGTCAGGGGGGTTAGGAAGCAAGTGGATTAATCAGAGAGATGGAAGGTGAGGTTAGAGAGAAAAATGCAGACCAGAGCCCGGACAAAGAGCGACTCCCTTATTCTTATACATCTCAGCAAGCCTGTGAGTGAAGTAGACATCACCATTGTTTCTCTGCCACAGACTGTGATCTAATCCTTCTCACCAAAACATTCTAGCTGGCTTCAAACTAGCACAGATGTCATTCTACACAGGACACTTTTCCATTTGCTAGCTAGTTAAAATGAAATTCAACCAGTAGGTCAAGGAGCTAATAAAAGCGGGGTGGGGAATAGAGAGAAGAATTGCACAGGGAGTGCAGAAGGATGTATTTCTCTTTCTCTAATTGTGTAAGTTTTATCTTTTTAGTTTTGCCCATTTCTCAGCAAATCCTTTATTCTCGACCAGCTGTGCTGGAGGAGGCTGCTGCAAAGAGGCATTTCTGCAATAACCCTCTGTTAAATACGCATTAATGGGAGCCAGCAGACGGAGCTGGCAGAGCAGCTTCATCTCTCTCTTTGTTAGGATGTGTCAGACACACCTCAGTGATTCTGAATTCTACTCTAAGCCGACAGGATAAGTAAACAATATGAGAATTAGACCTATAAAGTCTAAACAAAAGCTCCACTTTTCCAGCAGCTGGAGCACAACAGCCTCCACCACATTTTTTCTTTTCCATCCCAGCTCCTGCTGTAATTTGCTGGCAAGGACCAAGGTAAGCACATTGCAGCCAACATCCTCCCTTCAGGCACTAAGCAGTTTTACCTGAACGATGCACATAACTTCTGCCAGCTTAAGGCCTCCAGCCTCAAAAACCTTTTTTTTCCCCCCCTCAATGTTTGGTTCTCTTGCACAAAAGTGCAGCACGCTCCTGGCTGCACCAGAAGGATGCTTCCTCCACAGCTGGGACCAAGAAGCCGCAGCTGGGTGAAGTGGCATGGATCATAAACAATTAGGTGAGGGAATGGTAGGTTTTAAAGCCTCCATCCCCTCAGATGCACAGCTGTCAGGAAATCATGACATGCCTCCCTACCAAAGGAAAAAGTGCCTGGGAAGCTGATGAAGCAGATGGGTTGGTTTAGGAGCAGGTTACAGCGACATTCACCTCCCCAGTACCTGTCGTAAAGCTGGAAGGATTTAAAGCCTCTCCTACAGCCTGTTAGATGTGTACCAGGAGGTGTGCTCCAGCTGCCACTGAGAAGAAATCCATTCCCAAAGCCTGCACTGAAGCAGAGAAGGAACAAAGGAAAAGTTAAGCTGTTCTCCTGACCTTTCCAACCCAAAGCTTGAGCAAGGTTCAATTAGACTCACAGGATCATACAATATTAGGGTCTGGAAAGGACCTCTAGAGACCATCTTGTCCAACACCCCTGCCAAAGCAGATCACCTACAGCAGGTCATAAAGGAGGCATTTAGGTGGGTTTTGAAAATCTCCAGAGAAGGAGACCCCACAGCCTCTCAAGACAGCCTGCTGCAGGGCTCTGTCACCCGCTCAGTAAAGAATCATAGAATCAGCCAGGGTTGGAGGGGCCACAAGGATCATACCCCTGCCATGCCCAAGGACACCCTACCCTACATCAGGCTGGGCACAGCTTCATCCAGCCTGGCCTTAAACACCTCCAGCCATGGGGCTTCAACCATCTCCCTGGGGAACACATTCCAGGCTCTCACCACTCTCATGCTCAACAACTTCCTCCTCATGGCCACTCTGAATCTCCTCACCTTCAGCTTTGCTCCATTCCCCCCAGTCCTGTCATTGCCTGATAGCATAACAAGTCCCTCCCCAGCTTTTTTTAGGCCCCCCTCAGATAGTGGAAGACCTCAAGAAGGTCACCTCACAGCCTTCTCTTCTCCAGACTGAACAGCCCAAACTCTTTCAGTCTGTCCTCATAGCAGAGCTGCTCCAGCTCTTGGATCATCCTCATGGCCGTTCTCTGGACATGCTTCAGCATCTCCAAATCCCTCTTGGAATCCCTCCAGAACCGGATGCAGTACTCGAGGTGGGGTCTCCACAGAGCAGAGGGGGAGAATCACCTCCCTTGCCCTGCTGGCCACACTTCTGATGCAGTCGAGGCTCTGGTTGGCTTTCGGGGCTGCAAGTGCACACTGCTGGCTCATGTTGACCTTATTGTCCAGCAGCACCTCCAAGTCCCTCTCCTCAGGGCTGCTCTCCAGCCACTCATTGCCCAGCCTGGATTTGTGCTTGGGCTTGCCTCGATCCAGTGCCAGGACCTTGCACTTGGTCTTGCTGAAACTCCTGACGTTGGCTAGAATAGAATAGAATCAACCAGGTTGGAAGAGACCTCCAAGATCATCCAGTCCAACCTAGCACCCAGCCCTATCCAGTCAACCAGACCATGGCACTAAGTGCCTCAGCCAGGCTTTTCTTCAACACCCCCAGGGACGCTGACTCCACCACCTCCCTGGGCAGCCCATTCCAATGCCAATCACTCTCTCTG
>WAAF01015398.1:46055-62847 GCA_013400475.1 Tricholaema leucomelas
TTGCTTGGGGTTGTTGTGGCCAAAGTGCAGAACTCTGCCCTTGGCCTTGTTAAATTTCATCCCCTTGGCCTCTGCCCACCCATCCAGCCTGTCCAGGTCCCTCTGCAGGGCTCTCCTACCCTCCAACAGATCAACACCTGCTCCTAGCTTGGTGTCATTCGCAAACTTACTGATGCTGGACTCAATCCCCTCATGCAGATCATCAATGAAGATGTTGAACAGGACCGGGCCCAGCCCTAATCCCTGGGGAACACCACTAGTGACAGCTACCAACTGGATGTGGCACCATTCACCATAACTCTCTGGGCTCGGCCTTCCAGCCAGTTCCTGATCCAGCACAGAGTGAATTTGTCCAAGCTCCAAGCTGCCAGCTTAGCCAGGAGCTTGTTTCCCACTGCTAACACCAACACCGCTAAAGTGCTTCTGGTTTGTCTCTGCCTTGCTCCTGTCTCTGGAAGAGAATAAAGACAATGTGACACCTTTGCAGAAAGGATTTTTCTCAAGCAGCATTCTGCTGCCTTCAACACAAGTGTAATTAGGAGAACAAAAAATACTCATCACTGTTATTGCAGTGAACACAGCACTCAGACCGTGACAACTGAGCTCTTGTAGTCAAGTGTCTAGACAAGAAGCTGTGGCAGGTGCAGATAATAAACCCACTTGGGTCAACCTCACGCTTTAAAAGTCTTTATAGGCCTGCTTGGTGAGTAAGATTCCAGAAGAAGCAAGCAAAAGGTGAAAAATCTCCATTATGAAAGTTTCAACACAATTTCTAGAGAGGGCAAGCATAAAAGTTTACGGTTCCCATTATGGCTTTCTCTGAAGCAGACAAACCCTGGAGATTACGGGAAGGCAGGCATGCCAAGGTTATAAATATATTTATAGGAAGCACTGGAGCAGGGAGGAAATGGGTTGTTGCTTCCAGCAAGCTCCCAGGAGTAATCAGACATGGGCTTCAAGGCTTCTCCAAAGTCAGGCACCCTGACTGGAGTGTCCCACAACAGCAGGTAGCGATCAACTTTCAGCTCCTTCCAAGAGTGCCCTGACGCAGCTTGAACTGGGTTTGCATGGCAAGGGCTTGGTAGCAGGAGGGCTTCTGGGGTATTATAGAATCATAGAATCAACCAGATTGGAAGAGACCTCCAAGATCATCCAGTCCAGCCTAGCACCCAGCCCTGGCCACTAAGTGCCTCAGCCAGGCTTTTCTTGAACACCTCCAGGGAC
Source organism: Tricholaema leucomelas (assembly GCA_013400475.1). Classification (NCBI taxonomy): domain Eukaryota; kingdom Metazoa; phylum Chordata; class Aves; order Piciformes; family Lybiidae; genus Tricholaema lacrymosa; species Tricholaema leucomelas. The sequence continues at coordinate 47,280 of WAAF01015398.1, forward strand.
GGCGACTCCACCACCTCCCTGGGCAGCCCATTCCAATGCCAATCACTCTCTCTGACAACAACTTCCTCCTAACATCCAGCCTAGAACTCCCCCAGCACAACTTGAGACTGTGTCCCCTTCTTCTGTTGCTGGTTGCCTGGCAGAAGAGACCAACCCCCACCTGGCTACAGCCTCCCTTCAGGTAGTTGTAGACAGCAATGAGGTCTGCCCTGAGCCTCCTCTTCTGCAGGCTAAACACCCCCAGCTCCCTCAGCCTCTCCTCACAGGGCTGTGCTCCAGGCCCCTCACCAGCTTTGTTGCCCTTCTCTGGACACGTTCCAGTATTTCAACATCTCTCTTGAATTGAGGAGCCCAGAACTGGACACAGAAGTTGACCCCATGAAGAAGGGAGGGATGGAGAGAAGGCACTTTAAGATTTTGATTTATTTCTCATTATCCTAATCTGGTTCGACGGACAATGAAATAAATTAATTTCCCCAAGTCAAGACTGTTTTGCCTGTGATGGCAACTGGTGGCTGATCTCTCTCTGTCCTTATCTTAACCAAAAATCCCTTTGGTATATTGTCTCTCCCCTGTCCAGCTGAAGAGGGGAGGGAGAGAGCAGCATAATGGGCACCTGGTATCCAATCTGGTCAATTCAGCACCCCGATATGCCATGCAGGCTCTTTCTTGCTGCAGCAAGTAACCAACTGCTTTTCCCAGCCAGATACCCTTGGTGCACATCTCTAACTTAACCTACATGTGTACCTCCAGTGGTCCTCAGGTACATCTAAGAAGCAATGAAGCCAGGAGCAAGTGGGAAGAGCTGAAGAGCTTGTATCTCCTTTGGTGACTGTTATATGGGGAGAACACGTGGAAGACTTATTTAAGTAGACTAATAATATCTGAGTACTCTGTTTTTCCTGATATCCTCCTTAAAATAGTATCTTCCCTGCACATTAGTTTCCACATGGGTGGACATTTAGTTCAGGCTAATCACTCCAGTTTAAAATTGGACTGTTTGCATGGTAAAGCTCCAGCTCCTCACATTTAGGCTCCCTCTGAATTGCATTCAAATTGTCAAGTGGATCTGGAGCAGCATGAAAAGCCTCAATTTGTGCCAGGGGAGGTCCAGGTTGGATATTAGGAAGAATTTATTCTCAGGTACTGGAACAGGCTGCCGAGGGAGGAGGTGATGTCACCGTGCCTGGAGGTGTTTGGAAGCTGTATGGATGTGGTACTCAGGGCCACGGTTCAGCAGCAGCAGCTTAGCAGAAGTGGAAGGATTTTGAGTCCTAGGTGAGTGGTTGGACTCGATGATTTCAAAGACCTCTTCCAACCTCAACAGTTGTAGTACTCTTCCCAGTGAACATGTGGCTGAGTCCCACAGCTTTGATTAGGAAGAAGGGAAACCTCACAGTTACAGCTTCAAACCAAGCCTGCCTGGGTGCCATCCTGAGTAACATGCTGTGGGTGACCCTGCTTTAGCAGGATCATTGAACTGAATGATCTACAGAGATCTCTTCTAACCCCAACCATGCTGAGAAGCTGGAATTCTCTGAACCTATACCATGAGTCTGAACAGAAACTCTCTGAGAGCAACGGTTTATCAGTTACAGGAGCATTCTGCTGCTTGTGCACTTGTCAGTGCACTTTATTACTTGTAGTTATGTGCTTTTTGATGGCACACATGAGCTCTTCTACCCTGTTTAGCTAACCATTATGCCATTCTTGTGCTTCTTGCCACCAGCACATGGTGGTCTGATGACTTTGATGCACTTATGTACTATCACTTCTTGCACTTAGAATCATAGAATCATAGAATCAGTCAGGGTTGGAAGGGACCACAAGGATCATCTAGTTCCAACCCCACTGCCATGCCCAGGGACACCCTACCCTACATCAGGCTGGACACAGCCTCATCCAGCCTGGCCTTAAACACCTCCAGCCATGGGGCCTCAACCACCTCCCTGGGCAATCCATTCCAGCCTCTCACCACTCTCATCCTAAACAACTTCCTCCTCACAGCCAGCCTGAACCTACCCATCTCCAGCTTGGCTCCATTCCCCCCAGTCCTGTCACTCTCTGATATCCTGAAAAGTCCTTCCCCAGCTTTTTTTGTAGCCCCCCCCCTTCAGATGCTGGAAGGCCACAAGAAGGTCACCTTGGAGCCTCCTCTTCTCCAAACTGAACAGCCCCAACTCTTTCAATCTGTCCTCATAGCAGAGCTGCTCCAGCCACTTGTTTTAAGCAAGGCTAACAGTCCCTCCAAGACTCAGAATGCCAGCCCAACACTTAACCACCACATTAGCTGTCTGCAGACATCTTAAGCAGACTGTCACTGGAGTGGAAAAGAGCAAACAAACCTAGAAAAAAAAGGAAAATAATTATTCCAACAGGCACAATCCACTTCTGTTTCTTCCCTGCTGCTGCTCTTAGAGAGGTGGTGTACAAGGAGTAGTAACCACTCACTCATAGACTCCTGCACCTTTTCTTTATCCCCAGCCATAGAACTAACTCTGCTGCTACAGCAAGACAGAGGTTTGCTTAATTGCCTGAGAAAATCTGCAACTGCACAGGACCTACAAGGTCCTGCCCTTCCACCAAGCTAATGGATGCTGGCTGAGGCTTTTTAGCATACTCTTTAATAGGGATGCAAAGGAGGAGGAGTTGGATCAGAGAAGAGGAGAGAGTTTTGTGTAACAGTGATGTTACTGTGAGCACCCAGGTTGAATGCAGCAGCCTGCTTGTGCAGACAAGGAGGAGGCTTCAATATGCAAACCCTTCTGGGAGCTGATGTGCTGGAAGAACTCACTGCTGTTGTGAATAATATTTTGCCTGCTCAGAGCAGGAGAGAGTTGTTCTATTCCAGACTTAAGCTCCTTAGATATTCATTCCACTCAGGTAATCTCTCAGTACCAAAATTTCCACAGGTCTCACAGAGTCCCAGCATGGTGATGGCTCAAAAAGACCTCTGGAGATCATCCAGTCCAACCCCACTGCTAAAGCAGAGGCATCCACAGCAGGTTGCTCAGGAGCACAATGTCCAGCTGGGTTTGGAATCTCTACAGAGGAACAGATTTAACAACCTCTCTGGGCAGCCTGCATCACGGCTCCGGCAAAACATCTTTCCTCAGATGGAAAATCTACCTTGTGAAGATCTACCTCAATAGCTTGTGGAGAATATTCTGTGTCTATTTCTTCTCTTTCTAGAAAAAAGCTTTGAGTAGCAACTTGAAATAACCATGGAATGGTTATGGAAAGTTACTGGATTATTTGATCCATTCATGTTAGGTCAGGGTAAGGTCTGTAGGATTTGAACATCTCCTCAATTCAAAAGAGATGTTGAGATATAGGAATGTGTCCAGAGAACCGTAAGGAAGCTGGCAAGAGGCCTGGAACACAGTCTTGTGAGGAGAGGCTGAGGGAGCTTGGGGTGTGCAGCCTGGAGAAGAGGAGGCTCAGGGCAGACCTCATTGCTGTCTACAACTACCTGAAGAGAGGTTGTAGCCAGCTGGGGGTTGGTCTCTTCTGCCAGGCAATCAGCAACAGAACAAGGAGACACAGTCTCAAGTTGTGTCAGGGGAGGTCCAGGCTGGATGTTAGGAGGAAGTTCTTCACAGAGAGAGAGATTGGCATTGGAATGGGCTGCCCAGGGAGGTGGTGGAATTGCTGTCCCTGGAGGTGTTCAAGCAAAGCCTGGCTGAGGCACTTAGTGCCATGGTCTGGTTGACTGGACAGGGCTGGGTGCTAGGTTGGACTGAAGGATCTAGGAACTAGGAGGTCTCTTCCAACCTGCTTGATTCTACGATTCTACTCTTGACATTATTCCTTCTCCCCACAACCCTTTGAAACAGGTTGATACCCTCCTCTGCTTTGCAGATATGGGGAAAGCTAGACAAAGTACTTGAAATTAAAAACAGAAACCAACATTTAAATACTATTAAGTCTTAGAAAATCAGGAAGTAGTGGTGCTCAAGATAAAGATTAATGAGTCTCATTTAACAGAGCTGTGATATTCACATGTCACAGCTAACATTTTCATGAAGAGTTTACTGCTGATAAAGAAGTCATTTCCAAAAGCATTAAGGACACAAATGAGTTACTTTGAAGTGGTTCAGAATGATGGGACTTAGAACAAAACTCAGCAGCTGGGTGAAATATCATAGCTAATTCTGATAGGCAGTAGTTTGATTTTAATGATTTTTTTTTTCCAACAGAATTGATGCCAATGTGAAGGTTTTGCTCTCAAAGTGTAGGGTGAAATGGATGTTAAAGTAGAAAAATTGTTTTACCAGCTCCATCTATTGTCCTTTCATATTTTGAACTGAATCATAGAATCAAGCAGGTTGGAAGGCACCTCCAAGATCATCCGGTCCAACCTAGCACCCAGCCATGTCCAATCAACTATGCCATGGCACTAAGTGCCTCATCCAATCTTTCCTTGAGCACCTCCAGGGATAGTGACTCCACCACCTCCCTGGGCAGCCCATTCCAATGCAAATCACTCTCTCTGTGAAGAACTTCCTCCTAACATCCAGCTTAAACCTCCCCTGGCACAACTTGAGACTCTTTCCCCTTGCTCTCTTGCCGGTTGCCTGGCAGAAGAGACCAACACCACCTGGCTCCAGCCTTCCTTCAGGTAGTTGTAGACAGGAGTGAGATCACCCCTGAGCCTCTGTATAAATTACAGGCTGCTGTTGACATTTTAATGATTTGAAGTCCTGGTAGATAACAAGCTCCCAAGAGCCAGAATTATGCTCTGATGTCCAAGAAATCCAGTGGACTCCTGGGAGGCATGTAAAAAAAATGTGGTCAGCAGGCTGAGGGAGTTTCCCCTCTCCCTCTACTCTGTCCTAGTGAATCCATATATAAAGTATTGTGTTCAGTTCTGAGCTCCTCAATTCAAGACAGACAGGGAACTACTGGAGAGAGTCCAACAGAGGCTATGAAGATGCTGAGGGACTTGGAGCATCTCTGTCAGGAACAAAGGCTGAAACACCTGGGGCTGTTGAGCCTGGAGAAGAGTAGCCTCAGAGGGGATCTGATCAATGCTCAGCAAGACTTAAAGAGTGGGGGACAAGAGGCCAGAGTCTTTCCAGTGACAGGACAAGGGTCCGCAGATGCAATGCAAACCCAGGAAGTTCCATCTTAACATGAGGAGAAACTTCTTTGGTGTGAGGGTGCTGGAGCCCTGGCATAGGTTGTCCAGAGAGGCTGTGGAGTTTCATTCTGTGGAAAGATCCCAAACCTACCAGAATACTGTGCTCCTGAGCAAGGAGCTGTGTGTGGCCCTTCTTTACCATGGGGATTACATTGGATGACCTCTAAGTGTCCCTTCAAAGCCCTACCATAGGATTCTGTGCTTCTACATTTGAGATGGTGCACACAGGATAGAAATTGGCAGCTACTCTAGTCTCATTTCAGCAGCTTAGCATATAGTAAGTATGAATAACTTTCTCCACACAAACCTTCCTATCTAGGAGAAAAAAATGTGTCCTTGTGGCCAAGAAGGCCAATGGGATCTTGGGGTGTATTAGGAAGAGTGTGTCCTCTGCCCTGATGAGTCGTCATCTTGAATAGTGTGCTCAGTTTTGGGCTCTCCAGTTGGAGAGTGACAGGGATTTTCTGGAGAGGGTCCAGCGGAGGGCTAGGAGGATGATGAGGGGACTGGAGGGCATGGCTGATGAGGAGAGGCTGAGGGACCTGGGGCTCTTAGTCTGGAGAAGACTTAGAGGGGATGTAATACATGTTTATAAACACCTGAGAGCTGGTCAGGAGTGAGGGGACAGGCTCTGCTCACTTGCTGCCTGTTGATAGAACAAGGATCAATGGGTGTAAGTTGCAGCCCAAGAAGTTCCACCTCAACACTATGGGGGATCTTCTTTACTGTGAGGGTCTCAGAGCACTGAAACAGGCTCCCTGGAGAGATTGTGGAGTCTCCTTCCCTGAAGACTGTCAAGGTCTGTCTGGATGTGTCCCTCTGTGATCTGTGCTAGATTGTGTGGTCCTGCTCTGGCAGGGGGGGTGGACTGGATGATCTCCTTGGGTCCCTTCCAACCCCTAATATCCTGTGATCCTATGATCCTGTGATCTAGGAGGAAAAAAAAAAACAAACCTTCAAGGCAAATTTTAGTAAGGACATCAGCAAACAGAGAGGAAGATATCACAGGGAGAGTCTTTTTTATCAAGTAAGAGCTGCAAGTCAGGAAAGCAGGGATGGAAAATGACTTGCAGTTTAGAGGTCCTCCAACTGTCAGTAAATCCTTGAGCCTGGTTTAAAACACACTGTGGTTGACTGTATACCTACCTCAGCAAAGGATTCTGGGACAGCATTCAGCCACCTCTCATCCATTAATTTTTGTTTCCCCTTGTCTTTCTCAGTGGACTTTTCTTTTCCCCTTCCCTTCTGGTTTCTTTTTCCTCCAGTAGTTGAAGAGGTCTAGTTCTTAATTAGTATATCAGTAGGGATTTTGCAGGTGAAACTTCTGCAATTCACACATTTGTCTTCTTGGGGAAGGTTATTAGACTAGAGCACAGATCATTTGTCTCCTTTTGCAGGCTTCTGACAAACTGTTCTCTGCTCCCAACGGGAGTGTGGGAATTGTAACGTAGGCAGAAAATTGACCCTGCATGAGCGAGGTGGCGAGAGAAGGAACACGGTTTTGCCAAGGATCTTAAATCAACAAGGCAAGCTCCAATTTGCAACATCTAATAAAGCATGTGAAATTGTTGAGTTAAAAAAGGAAAAGAGAGAGGAAGAACTTTGCTTTATAGGGTATTAAAAAGAAAAAAAATATATATGTATTAATCTCTGAAATAATTTACCCTTGGTATTGTCACTGCTGCATCCTTCCTGAAAGCAGAACTTTGGGGCCTTTCTTACCCTCAAGCTATGGAGGGTAGACAACGTTTGGGTTTGTTTTTTTTAACCTTTTGTCTGCTCTTACTTTTGGAGCAGCTCTGCCATGGAGACAGGCTGCAAGAGTTGGGGCTGTTCAGCCTGGAGAAGAGAAGGCTCCAGGGAGACCTTAGAGCAACCTTCCAGTATTTGAAGGGGTCTACCGGAGAGTGCGGAGGGACTTTCAACAAGGGCTTGTGTGGCCGCTCTGCCACAATGCCCTGGTTCAGTTGTAGTGATAGGGTGAAGGGTAGTGGGATGAAGCTTGAGGAAGGCAGATTTAGACTAGAGAATAAAATAGAAGAGAATAGAATAGAATCAACCAGATTGGAAGAGACCTCCAAGATCATCCAGTCCAACCTAGCACCCAGTCCTATCCAGTCAACTAGACCATAGCACTAAGTGCCTCATCCAGGCTTTTCTTGAACACCCCCGGGGATGGTGACTCCACCACCTCCCTGGGCAGCCCATTCCAATGCCAATCACTCTCTCTGGCAACAACTTCCTCCTAACATCCAGCCTAGACCTCCCCCACCACAACTTGAGACTGTGTCCCCTTGTTCTGTTGCTGGTTGTCTGGGAGAAGAGACCAACCCCCACCTGGCTACAACCTCCCTTCAGGTAGTTGTAGACAGCAGTGAGGTCACCCCTGAGCCTCCTCTTCTCCAGGCTGCACACCTCCAGCTCCCTCAGCCTCTCCTCATAAGGTTTGTTTTTTAGGAAGAAATTCTTTCCAGTGCAAGTGGTGAGACACTGAAACATGTCGCCCATGGAGGCTGTGGCTGCCCCATCCCTGGAGGTGTTCAAGGCCTTGAACAACCTGGTCTAGTGGGAGCTGTCCCTGCCTACGTTTGTCGAGTTTGGGATTAGATGATCTTTAAGATCCCTTCCAAATCAATCTATTCTTGAATCTATGAAATATGGCTGCTTTCCACAGGTGCTCCTCCTCATGAGTACATTTTTCTTCAGAGTTGTGTAAGGCTATAGCTGACACTCCAGCAGGAACAACAAACTTAGGTGACTTACATATGCAGTAATAAATCCTCATACCAAATCTTGAATTAACATGCTGTGGGCACATCAGAAGCCTAAATAGGCTCTTTTTGGTTCATAAAGGCATCATGAATTTTCATTTATATAAATAGCAAATGAAATAAATGTAATTGTTGGGGGGGTGGGGGGGAAGGCAACTGGACATTTTAATATACATTTATTTTCCAGCCTATCTTGACTTCTTCCATAAAACTTCATTAATATAACACAACTACACAGAGGTGCAGACACATCTGCAAACAAAAATGTTAAATTAAGATCCTTGAAAGTTGCTTTGCACCAGATTCAGCAGAAGCTTTGTCTCAGAATGATTTCTCCTCTAAGAAGTAGCAGGAATGAGCTCAACTCTCCTGTTTGCATGTTTGTTTTTTTTTTTAAGTTGCCTGTCATAAAGGAGTAAGTGAATCCCCAGAATAAAACCCAGATCTAATTAGTACACCCATTTCAGTGGTGAGTTCATTTTCATTTAGGATGCAGTGCTCTAAATGTTCCAAAGCAGATGCATCTCATGATTCCTCTTCCACTTACTGTAATGCATGGAGCACTTCACCACGCTCATTGGCACTTCAAATCATCAACTCGATGCCTTCTCATAAGCTGCACACACATACAGTTCCAGTGCTGATACTACCAGGAAAACCAAACTCATTCCTTTCATCCTCTTGCCAAATATCCCTTACTGTTCCAGACTGCTTTGCATAATGAAGCTCCATTTCCACATCTGTGATCAGCTGGTGTCTGACAGAACACCAGCACTCGCTGCAGAGCACAGGGCAGGGCTCTTCTCCTAACAAAGCTGCATAATACTGAACAACAGAACTTCAACTGAGATGACAAGGTGTCTCTGCAGCCTGGGGAGTCCTTTGCTGCATGACAGTGGTATGGCAGATGCAAATGAATGAAGAATTCTACTCTTTCAGCAGTGCAAAGGGTCAGCACAGGGCTGGCCACCAGATCAGTGCCAGAGTCACTCCATGAAGCCCTCTGCCTTCCCAAATGGAAGGGAAAGGAAAAAAGAGAGAGAGACTGATGGGCTGGGAAACAAACTAACTCAGAAGGGATAGAAGGAACAATCCCATGAAATAAAGACAAAGAGACACAGACCATGAGCCAAACCAATTCCCGATGGCAATGATCTCACCATTAGATTAGAATAATAGAATAGAATAGAAATATAGAATCAGCCAGGTTGGAAGAAACCTCCATGATCATACAGTCTAACCTAGCACCCAGCCCTGGCCAATCAACTAGACCATGGCACTAAGTGCCTCAGCCAGGCTTTTCTTCAACACCTCCGGGGACGGTGACTCCACCACCTCCCTGGGCAGCCCATTCCAATGGCAATCACTCTCTCTGCCAACAACTTCCTCCTAACATCCAGCCTAGACCGCCCCTGACACAACTTGAACCTGTGTCTCCTTCTTCTGTTGCTGCTTGACTGGCAGAAGAGACCAACCCCCACCTGGCTACAGCCTCCCTTCAGGTAGTTGTAGACAGCAATGAGGTCACCCCTGAGCCTTCTTGTCTCCAGGCTGCACACCCCCAGCTCCCTCAGCCTCTCCTCACAGGGCTGCGTTCCAGACCCCTCACCAGCTTTGTCGCCCTTCTCTGGACATGATCTCAACATCTCTCTTGAATTGAGGAGCCCAGAAGACTGGCACCACTGATGCTGGGGGCAAACACTGGGCAAGTCCCAGACTAGACTCAGCAGCAGATGGGAAACAGACTCAGGAGCTGGATTCAGGAACACAGAGATCAGGATGGAAGGCAGAAGGGACAGAGTCATCCTGGAACACCAGCCAGTGAAGAAGAGTCTTGACCCTGGTGATCCCTCAGCTTGCTTCTGAAGACATTATCCATGGGATGCAATTCCTTGGTGGCCAGTCGAAAGTGCCCTATCCTGTCTGCTCCTCCCCATAGGTGCCAACTCCAACATCCTGCCTCGCAAGGAGGGGCATAAGCTGTGGCAGTGCCCGTGGTGTGCAGAGGAGCAAGCCTAAGGCAAAGGCTTGCTGCAGCCCAGCCCTTGGCAGGAGTTCTGCCCATCAGCTTCTGCCTGCTAGAAGCAACCCCTGGCTGTGCAGACCTGCCCTGAGCTGCAGAAGGTGCCTCACTGAGCAGAACAAGTGAATTCTCTTGCACTTACACTGTGAGTTGCTGTCACTTGCACTGTGTTGGCAAGTGACAGCACCGACCAGAATTGCTTCTTCTCTAGTTCACAGCAGCAGAACTATCTAGGGTTAGGCTCTGCTTGTTGCTGTGAAATATTTAAAGACCTCAGCTGTGGATCTCACAGGCTCACAGGATGTCAGGGGTTGGAAGGGACCCAAGGAGATCATCGAGCCCAACCCCCCTGCCACAGCAGGACAATACTATCTCACACAGATCACAGAGGAACACATCCAGACAGGCCTTGAAACTCTGCAGAGAAGGAGACTCCACAACCTCTCTGGGGAGCCTGTTCCAGTGCTCTGTGACCCGTAGAGTAAAGAAGTTCTCCCTTGGGATGAGATGGAAACTCTTGTGCTGCAACTTACACCCACTGCTCCTTGTCCTGCCCCCACTGCCCCTGCCCCCCCAGGGAGCAAGTGAGCAGAGCCTGTCCCCCACTCCTGGCAGCCTTCAGATACTTATAAACATTTATCAAATCCCCTCTAAGTCTTCTCTTCTCCAGACTAAAAAGGCCCAAGTCTCTCATCCTCTCCTCATCAGCCATGCCCTTCAGTCCCTTCCTCATCCTCATAGCCCTCTGCTGGACCCTCTCCAGCAGATCCCTGTCCCTCTTAAACTGGGAAGCCCCGAATTGAACACCGTATTCAAGATAAGGTCTCACCAAGGCAGAGTAGAGAGGAAGGAGAACCTCCCTTGATCTGCTGGACACACTCTTCCTAATTCACCCCAAGATCCCATTGGCCTTCTTGGCCACAAGGGCACATTGCTGTGCCATGGTTAACTGTTAGCCACCAGGATATCCTTTTCTACTTCCTGCTTCTGTAGTGCACATTTCTGTCCATCTCCTTTTGGTTACCTCTTGCACTGTTCACTGAAAGAACTCACTGGAGATGTACAATAATGGCTTCTCAGAGGATGTCCATTACAGGCTTGCTGAGTGGGGGGAAAAAAACCCTTGAATGTGCCTTGACAAATTGCTTATTAAATGTGGTCGTATGACAGGATCATTGCTCCTCTCCTCTGATGACTCTCCAGCTGCCACTATCTTTTTCTCCAAAATAAAATCCAAGCTGTAGCAGCTCCTGGATTTCTAATCAGCAAAGTAATTCAACATCTTCCCCATATTCCCTCAGGACTAATTAAGAGAAACATCTAAAAGTGCAGTGACTTTAATTAGCCAGTTATTCTGCATGCTTTTATGACGAGCCTGCTCTGTAACCACCGCCCTCATCACAGCTGTAATGATGGAAGAAATTAAGCTCTAGGCACTGGCCACAGTTAATAAATAACTCCAAAGCAATATGGACTTCACCAGAATCTTAGCAGGTCTGTGGGCCTCGTGGCAGTCTGAGCTCACCACCTCTGCAGCCACAGCTATGAAGCTGAAGCTTTGTCTGTGAATTCAACACTCCAATGAATGTGGTTTAGTGGCCATGGTAGTAGTGGACTGGCAGTTGGACTGCATGATCTTAGAGGGCTTCTCCAACCTTGGAGATGATTCTCTGGTTCCATGTAGTAGTGGGTTGGCAGTTGGACTGCAGGATCTTAGAGAGCTTCTCCAACCTTGGAGATGATTCTCTGGTTCCATGTAGTAGTGGGTTGGCAGTTGGACTGCATGATCTTAGAGAGCTTCTCCAACCTTGGAGATGATTCTGTGATTCTATGAAACCTTAGGGAGAGAATTTAAAAATAAAGACTGATTTAAGAAATCCTCTCACTTCATTTCTTAAATCAAATGCAAGATGAAAAACAATTCATTAATGGAAAGATAATAGAATCACAGAATCATAGAATCAACCAGGTTGGAAGAGACCTCCAAGATCATCCAGTCCAGCCTATAACCCAGACCTGTCCAACCAACCCAGCACAACTTGAGACTGTGTCCCCTTGTTCTGTTGCTGGTTGCCTGGCAGAAGAGACCAACCCCCAACTGGCTACAGCCTCCCTTCAGGTAGTTGTAGACAGCAATGAGGTCACCCTTGAGCCTCCTCTTCTCCAGGCTGCACACCCCCAGCTCCCTCAGCCTCTCCTCACAGGGCTGTGTTCCAGTCCTCTCACCAGCTTCCTTGTCCCTCTCTGGACACGTTCCAGTATCTAGAATCATAGAATCAGTCAGGGTTGGAAGGGACCACAAGGATCATTTCATTCCAAGCCCCCTCCCCCTGCCATGCCCAGGGACACCCTACCCTATATCAGGCTGCCGACAGCCTCATCCAGCCTGGCCTTAAACACCTCCAGGGATGTAGCCTCAACCACCTCCCTGGGCAACCCATTCCAGGCTCTCACCACTCTCATGCTCAACAACTTCCTCCTCATGTTCACTCTGAATCTCCCCACCTCCAGCTTTGCTCCATTCCCCCCAGTCCTGTCACTCCCTGATAGCATAAAAAGTCCCTCCCCAGCTTTTTTGTAGGCCCCCTTCAGATACTGGAAGGACACAAGAAGGTCACCTGGGAGCCTCCTCTTCTGCAGACTGAACAGCCCCAACTCTTTCAGTCTGTCCTCACAACAGAGCTGCTCCAGCCCTCTGAGCATCCTCATAGCCTTTCTCTGGACATGCTCCAGCATCTCCACATCCCTCTTGTCATAGGGGCTCCAGAACTGGATGCAGTACTCCAGGTGGGGTTAGCATAGCCAAGTAGAGGGGGAGAATCACCTCCCTTCTCTGGACAGACTCATTTGTTGGTATATAACCAAGAAGCTCTGAGAGGGACATCTCAGTACCTAACACGAGCTTCACCTTTTGCTTTCCAGCAAAGAGTTGTTAAATCACTTTATTAGGCATGTTTGAATGGTGGAGTGCAACAATCTCCCACAGCCGCTGCGCATTATCCTCTCTATTCCCCATTGCCTTAAAACAGCAATTAGAGGCTGATGAGAAATGTCAGGGAACAATAACAGTTAAAGATCAATTAGGAATCCATGCAGCTGGGAAACTTAAATATTTATTAAAATAACAACAACCTTTCCAATAATAGTTCAAACTTCATTACTCTCATCCCTTCTTGAACTTCTATTTTCTGCCTCACTTCACTGTAATTGCAAACTGCAGCGGTGACAGTGAAATGTTTCAGAGCACAGTACATAAAAACATAAAGCTGTGGCGTTATGCTGACAGTGGCTGAGGTTCTGCAAACAGATCTGAACAGTCTCATTTTTATCTGCCTGAACATGCCCAGAGATCTCTGCTGGTGTAAAGTGACAGAAAGCTGCCATTCAGCTGACTTCTTCTAGACCTCAGAGCATTCAGAGAATCTCTCAAGAGAAGCAGTGGATTCCCCTCCAGTGGGCAGTGTTAAGACTCAGCTTGACAGGGTGCTGGGCCAGTTCATTTCCCTGATGAGGGACCTAGACAGGCTGGATGGGTGGGCAGAGGCCAAGGAGATGAGATTGAACAAGGCCCCTCAATTCAACAGAGATGTTGAGGTGCTGGAATGTGTCCAGAGAAGGGCAAAAAAGCTGGTGAGGGGCCTGGAGCACAGCCCTGTGAGGAGAGGCTGAGGGAGCTGGGGGTGTGCAGCCTGCAGAAGAGGAGGCTCCGAGGCGATTTCACTGCTGTCTACAACTACCTGAAGGGAGGCTGTAGCCAGGTGTGGTTGGTCTGTACTGCCAGGCAAGCAGCAACAGAAGAAGGGGACACAGCCTCAAGTTGTGCCAGGGGAGGTCTAGGCTGGATGTTAGGAGGAAGTTGTTGGCAGAGAGAGTGATTGGCATTGGAATGGGCTGCCCAGGGAGGTGGTGGAGTCACCGTCCCTGGAAGTGTTCAAGCAAAGACTGGATGAGGCACTTAGTGCCATGGTCTGGTTGACTGGATAGGGCTGGGTGCTAGGTTGGGCTGGATGAGCTTAGAGGTCTCTTCCAACCTGACTGATTCTATGATTCTATGAACTAGATGATCTTTAAGGTCCCTCCCAATCCAACCCATTCTATGAATCTACATGTAGCAAAAAGTGGATTTATTCTATGCTTCTGTGTATCTAAGTATAAAGATGTCTAATGGATTTGGTTCCCATGTGTTTCATGCTTCAAATCCTTTTGGTTTCCATGCCCAAGAATTCTATGTGTGATCTTCAACACCCACTGCATTTCTCTTGCTGGATCTCTACCTTAGGGCAACCATCCTGCCCCTGCTGCCTCATGCTCTGAACTGATCTCTTTCTGTTGCTTCCATGCATGATTATAATTCAATGCAAGAGAAACAACTTAAAAGCTCAATTAGGAAGGCACTTTGTTGTTAATTCCCTCCCAGCTAAATGACTTCCTCTCACACTAGGAAGTTAAACATCTGACAGTGTGAGTGAGCTTCAGGAACCTCAATTTCCATTCATAAGAGCTGCATGTTCACAGGCATGTTGGAATTTAAATTGATTTGCTCCCTCTTTAGCTTCTACATTGAGGGATTCTGGAGATGCTCAATCTGGAGCCAAAGTTTGCATCTAGGTTGGAACTCTAACTTTTTATTCCACCTGATGTTCCATTTCATGAACTGGGAAAAGAATATGAACATTTTTAGGGGCACTGCCTAGCTACCTCAGCTGGTGAGACAGATCATAATGGTACAGCACAATTGTAGAATCATAGAATCACAGAATGGCTTAAGTTGGAATGGACCTTAAAGATCCATCCTGTCAAACATGGTCTTGATCCCTTCACTCCAGTGTGCCACCACACACTTCAGTGTCACCACACACTTTGATGTCACTCTCAGACTTGCTAAGACCAGCCCAGTCCCGCAGTCTGTGTGTTTGACAAAGAGGTTAAACAGCACTGGACCCAGTACCAACCACTGAGCCTGCACTTGGACACTGAGCCATTGACTGCAACTCTGTGAGTATGACAATGAAGCCAACTCCTTATCCAAGCAGTGGTCCACACCTCAAGCCCATGCTATTCCAATCTGGTGACCTGGATGTCATGCAAGACACTGTCAAATGCTTTGCACAAGTCCAGTTAGGGCTTGTAGTGCTAGGATGAGAATCAATGAGCAGACAGGAAGAAAAGGATCTGGAGGTACTGGTAGACAGTAGCTGAACATGAGCCAGCAGTGTGCCCAGATGGCCAGGAGAGCCAATGGCATCCTGGCCTGTATCAGGAAGAGTGTGACCAGTAGGACAAGGAAGGTTATTCTTCCCCAGTACTCAGCACTGGTCAGGCCACACCTTGAGTGCTGAGTCCAGTTCTGGGCTCCTCAATTCAAGAGAGATGTTGAGATACTGCAACGTGTCCAGAGAAGGGCAACAAATCTGGTGAGGGGCCTAGAACACAGTCCTGTGAGGAGAGGCTGAGGGAGCTGGGGGTGTTTAGCCTGGAGAAGAGGAGGCTCAGGGGTGACCTCATTGCTGTCTACAACTACCTGAAGGGAGGCTGTAGCCAGGTGGGGGTTGGTCTCCTCTGCCATGCAACCAGCAAGAGAACAAGGGGACACAGTCTCAAGTTGTGTCAGGGGCGGTCTAGGCTGGATGT
>WAAF01015399.1:698-25859 GCA_013400475.1 Tricholaema leucomelas
AAGGATTTGTGTGGGTTTATTGTATATAAGTTTGGGGAAAATTTTGTATATATTAATAAATTATTTAATAACAATCAAATGGGCCTCGGATCTCCCCAGAATTCAAATTAAACCCCTTTACAACAAACTTTAGGAATGAAAAGTCCAAACTCACTCTGAGTATATATCACTACTCTTGTTCCTCCTACCCAAGAGTCTCTCCAGCAACCTTCAGAGTGCTGAGCAGGTCATCAACATCTGTGACTTAACCAGAAGAATAAAGACGATGTAGGTAAACTCGTATATGATAGTGCCTGACAAGTTGGTAATACATGGCTGGCAAATATTCAACACCACTGTGTTACTAGAAAACTGCAATAGTGTGTTTGATTTTGCAGCATTTGTCAGTTTGGTACAAAGCCAGTATTTTGTCTGCCCAGGGTCAGAGCTTAGCAGTTCTGTTGGTGTGCCTATTTTCTACTTAAACTAGTCTGGTACTACATTACAGAATCACAGAATGTCAGGGGCCGGAAGGGACCTCGGAAGCTCATGCAGTCTAAGCCCCCTGCCAGAGCAGGATCACCTATACCAGATCACATAGGAATGTGTCCAGGTGGTTCTTGAATATCTCCAGGGAGGGAGACTCCACAACCCTCCTGGGCAGCCTGTTTCAGTGTTTTGTCACTCTCATAGTGAAAAAAATCCCCCTCATATCTAAATGAAACTTCTTTTGCCTCAGCTTTCACCATTGCCCTTTGTCTTGTAATCAGGCATCACCAAGCAGAGCCTGGCTCCATCATCCTTTCACTCACCTTTATGTATTGATAAACATTGATGAGGTCACCGCTCAGTCTCCTCCTCTTCAAGCTGCAGAGCCCCAGCTTCCTCAGGCTCTCCTCGTAAGACAGATGTTCCATTCCCTTACATCTCGTCAAGTTTGCTCATTCACTTGCCAGGACACTCAGAACCTAAATGTAGCACCTTTGGTCAGAAAAGCAGAATGAACCATTAGGTATGAAAACAAGCAGGAGCTTCCAAAAGATGCTGGCCCACAGCAGCAGCTAGCTAAGGAGCTTGCTGCCTGTGCAGTACAGCTGTACAAAGCACTTTTTCCAGATGGATTTCAGTGATTCAAAACAAGCACTCATAATGAAGATGACAAAGAAAAAAAAAAAAAGAAAGAAAGAAAGAAAAAAAGAGATGAAAGGAGAGGAAAGTGACTTCTGCTTTTGGCACCTGTTTGGTTCCTGTGGTCTCCAAATGGAACCACATATTGGTTTTTTTCTAATCCATCTCTGAGTTGACAGAGGTGCGAGTTGTGAGCCACAGCTTGCCTGCTGTGCTAGAGAATGACAGAGCTCAATAAAAACAATTATTTCTAAGCCTATCTCTCATCTATTATTAAACCTGTGAAAAGTTTTAATTTCCTGTGCAATTATATGGTGCAATGTCATATTTTAGGGAGGGGCAGTGGGGAAGAAGAGGAGTTGCTTTTGATCAAAAACTTGG
This sequence comes from Tricholaema leucomelas, assembly GCA_013400475.1. Taxonomy (NCBI): domain Eukaryota; kingdom Metazoa; phylum Chordata; class Aves; order Piciformes; family Lybiidae; genus Tricholaema lacrymosa; species Tricholaema leucomelas. The sequence goes on from WAAF01015399.1 coordinate 2,187, forward strand.
TTTTCATGTTTTATGGTTTGGATTGCTGTGTACCTTGGGACCTAATTTGAATCTCATACACTTCTCTTCAGTCAGAATTTGAGTAAATCCACTTAGCTATTTAATTATTCCATTTTTTTCCTCATAAAGAAAGATAAATTATTAACATCTTGCAGTTTGGAGCACTACAAGCAAATGTTGCCCTTTTATCTATGTGGAGATATCTTGCTAATGTGTAGTAGCAAGGGATGATTAATGCATTTTGCAATGAATTCATACAATTACTTTGACTAATGCTTCTGTGTCATCTGTGACACAAATCAGATTCTCTATTACTATTATTTGTTTTCTACTTAGCAGTGATTATTAAACAATCCATAACAATGACCACTTTCCTTTAAAAATATAATATCAATTTATATTCTTGCTAGGGATAAGCTTACAGCAAATGGGTCTTTGGAAGAGGAAAAGCAAAGCAAAAAGCCTCCGCCTGTTTAAATAATTGCAGAGCTTCTTTTCCCAGTGATAGAAACAGAAAAGCACAGGGATGATGGAGTCTCATCGGTGAGACTGAAGAGAAGAAGCTTCTGACACTTAGACCTCTTGTAACCAGCTTCAACTATATGTTGGATCATTATGGAATTTAAAGTCCTTTATTCTGCTCTTCTGTTTCAGGGCATTTAGAATAAACAATTCAGAGGAAATTAAGATATCTGCCATTTAAAGATGCAGAGGGGATGCATCTTTATGTGCCTCAGCATGCAGCACCCAAATGCACTGTCACTTCGATTACAGACAAGATAATGAAACATTGAATAAATATTCATAGGAATTCAGAAAGGGATTATGATACAAGGAAACTAAGCCACTATGTACAGCGATTAGCTACTACAGCTCAGGAATGGTGTAGCTGCAGGTCAAGTACAGGAAAGGGAAACTCTCCTTGTGCCTGTATCAGGTAGAAGATGAATCACACTGGGCCATTTGTGCGACCTTTAAGGAAACAAACCAGATCTAGTTTTATCTAGACTAAAATTATACAAAAGAGCCCGCAGAAAGTTGTACTATTTATGGACAGGGACATACATAAGCATCTATGACTACAGGTCTCCATATATATGTGTAAATATATGTATTTTTGTGGAAGAGGGAGATAAAATATAGACCTGGAAATCAATCTCATTTCTTTCTTCAATTTAGAAAGAATCGTAGATTCATAGAATGATTTAGGTTGGAAGGAACGTTCAAGATCATCTAGTTCTAAACCCCTGCCATAGGCAGAGATACCTCCCACTAGAAAAGGTCACTCAAGGCCTCATCCATCCTGGCCTTGAACACCTCCAGGCAGGGAGAAGCCACAACCTCCCTGGGCAACCTGTGACAGTGTCTCAACACTCTCACTAGAAAGAACTTCTTCCTAACATCCACCTTAAACCTCTCCTCTTCCAGTTTAAGCTCATTGCTCCTCATCCTGTCATTACAAGACCTTGTCAATAGTCCTTCCTCAGCCCTCCTGTTGACCCCTTCAGATACTGGAAAACCACTCCAAGGTCTCCTCAAAGTCTTCTCTTCTCCAGGCTGCAGAGCCCTAACTCTCTCAGCCTGTCCTCATAGTAGGGCTGCTTCAGTTCTCTGAGCATCTTCATGGCCTCCTCTGGCCTGGCTCAAACAATTCCACATCCTTCTTGTGCTGGGGGCTCCAGAACTGCACGCTGTACTCCAGGTGGGGTCTCAAGATAGCAGAGGAAAGGGGCAAAATCTCCTCCCTTGCCCTGCTGGCCATGCTGCTCTTGCTGCAGTCCAGGACAGTGAGAACGAGAATTTGATTTCCAGAAGTATTTTTCAAAGCAGAACATACTCTGTAGAAAATTTAGTTTCTACATGGTAAAACTTAATGAACAAGGTAACAAGCAGCACAACAGGTTCATGGAACATCTCTCTTACTAGGAGAGCCTGAGGGAGCTGGGGCTCTTTAGCTTGGAGAGGAGGAGCCTGAGGAGTGACCTCATGAATGGTTATCAATATGTGCAGGGTGAGTGCCAGGAGGGTGGAGCCTGTCTCTGTTTGGTAATGCCTGATGACAGGACAAGGGCAATGGTGGAAGTTGAGGAATAGAAAGTTCCATTTAAACATGAGGAGGAATTATTTCCTTCTGAGGGTGACAAAACCCTGGAACAAGCTGCCATGGGGAGTTATGGATTATCTCCCTCTCTGGAGATATTCAAAACCTGCCTGGATGTTTCCTGTGTGATCTGATATAAGTGATCCTGCTCTGTCAGAAAGCTTAGACTAGAAAAGCTTTCAAGGTCCCTTTCAGACCCTGACATTCCGTGATTGTGTGATTCTGTGATGTGAGCCAAAACAGATGTACATGGAAAACACCACAATGCATCATTTTTGGTAACAAAGACAGCATCAACATTTCCTTCTAGTCTGTACGCCACTCATAAAAGAAAGAAAAGGAACAGCAGAAGAAGAAAGAAGAATAAAACCAATGATGTTTTTAATAAATAAGTTGTCAAATTCATAGAGGTAAAGTAGAACTCAATGGTATGGAGTAAGTTTTCCTGAGTTATCATATGTTTGAGCATTCTAATATATTATTCATCTCCTCTTACCAGGGGAAAAACACACAGCAGATTATATGGTCAAACTGTCCTTTTAGAAACACCTGAACCATCTGTGCTGTCTCTGAAGTTCACCTACATTATACATCACCATCTTCCATAGTCTTTAGAAGTATAACTGCCAGCAGAGTTTTCCAATGAAAGTGGAATGTACTTAGATATTCTATCTCAGATTTGCCAGTACAGCTCCGCTGTAATGCCCTGGTTCTGGCAGTTAACCTGTCTTGGCTTTTTTCTGCAAATAGTTAATCTGAAAATTGTGTAAGTCTCTTCACAATGCACACCTACCCCAGCCCTGCCCCCGTTACAAGCATAGGGTAAGGAAGAGAGCCACCTAGTCCATTTATTTCCACGTTCCTTAGCTAAAGGAAAAAAAAAAAACAGAAAGGAGCAAAAGTGATTTTTCCCAGGAGAGGGAACCCTGCACAATAGTGGACAATGCAGATAAAGTCAAAATGAATGAAAAAGCAAAAGGAGAATAGAACCATTTAAATATTTCCCTTTGAATAACACAAATATGTTGCTTTTTGTGCTGCACTATTGTGCAAGTTTTTGTCATTGTTCTATGATTTATACTTTCACAATTCAGCTCTGACAAGCAGTTTAGCATTGTTCTTCATTAACTAGCATGACAGAGGGTAGTTAAGCTTCTGTTATTTGGCGCCTAGGCTGTGTTCCTGCCTGAAGTACCCATTACAAACAGGATGTTATTCAGTTATCAAGTACATTATTGATTGAATTAAATAGTACATGAATTTCAAGTACAATACAAATGGCTTATCCTCACTGTCATAAATTATTCCTTATTCTACTGCAAGGAGCTGTTTAAAATTAGGAGGAATCTTATTTAATTGCAGGGATTTTTCTGGAAACTCGCTCCAGGTAAACTTCAGGCTCCCAACACCAATCATTTAAGAAATTATTATGATGAAGGTGCCTATCCATAAGGAATAAACATGTTTTTATAATTCCTGCCTTTAAAGAAAACCATTGTTACCATGTGGCAAAAATCACAGGATCACAGAAACACCCAGGTTGGAAAAGCCCCTCAGGATCATCAAGTCCAACCTATAAGCCTACTCTGCAAGATTCACCTTAAACCATATCCCTAAACACCACATTCAAACAACCATTAAACACAGCTAAGGCTGGTGACTCCACCACCTCCTTGGGCAGCTCATTCCAGTGCCTGACCACTCTGTGAAAAACTTTTTCCTAATGCCCAATCTAAAGCTCCCAGTCTCAGCTTGAGGCCATTCCTCCTTGTTCTGTCTCCAATTGCCTGTGAGAAGAGACCAGCAGCAGCCTCTCCACAATGTGCCTCCAAGTGGTTGTAGACAGCAATGAGGTCTCCCCTCAGCCTTCTCTGATTCGCACTAACCATCCCCAGCTCCCACAGTTTTTCCTCATGAGTTTTATTCTCCAGGCCCTTCCCCAGCTTCGTTGCCCTCCTCTGGACCCCTCCAGCATCTCCACATCTCTCTTGTATTGCAGTGCCCCAAACTGAACACAACATTTGAGGTGTGGTCTCACCAAAGCCCAATCCAAGGGGACAATCAACTCCCTGCTCCTGTGGTCACAACTTTTTTAATCCAAGCCAGGATGCCATTGGCCTTCTTGGCCACCTGGGCACACTGCTGGCTCCTATTCAGGTGCCTGTCTATTACAACCCCCAGATCCCTTTCTGCCATGCAGGTCTCCAGCCACACTGCCCCAAGATTAATGGTGCAAGGAGCCACTTGATTCTGGTGCATCCAACTGACATTACACTGAATTGTTTTGGACTCTCTGATAGCACAGTTAGATGATAGTGCATCACATGATAGATAACAACATTCATGTCGTTCTCATTCACCTGAACAATGGATATAAGGATGAAATACTGAAACACTAATGAACTGATTGTTGGGGAGGGGAAAAGTAATTAATGTGAGATGATATTTTTCAAAATTGCATATTCTTCATTCATTTTGATATTCAGAACTCTCACCACCCCCAACCACTAATTCTAGTAATATTTTGGTTCTCACACGGTTATGGAAACATTCTATGGATAATATCTACATCTAATACACCCAGCAAAATATATAAACTTTAATTGAACTGGATTATTGTGGTCAATATGCTGTTCACCCAGCAGATGGGTTCAAGCTCTTTCTGCTCTATGGCAGAAGGCAATAGAGAATTACAAAGAGGTATTTAAGCATTTACTCACAGATTATTATTATTATCATTACCCTTGCAGGTAATGTGTAGCAAATAAAACCAAGAAATCCACAAAATAAGCTAAAACAATATTTCAAAATTGCCATTTTATTATTATTTATATAACAATGATAAATAATTTGCTCGATATAACAAGGTAATAACATTATTTATCAATCATAGCCAATATTGTAAGGACAGGACAGGAGATAATGTGTTTAAACTGGCAGAGGGCAGATTTAAAGTAGATGTTAGGAAGAAGTTCATTCCAGTGAGAGTGTTGAGACACTGGTGCAGGTTGCTCAGGGAGGTCGTGGCTTCTCCCTGTCTGGAGGTGTTCAAGGCCAGGTTGGATGAGGCCTTGAGCAACGTGTTCTAACGGGAGGTATTCTTGCCTATGGCAGGGGGTTGGAACTGGATGATATCTGAGATCCCTTCCAACCTAAACCATTCTATAATTCTGTGATTCTTGCTTTGGCTGCATTTGGAAGGCCAACTTACATTTCAGTGGGGACTGTGCAGGTGAGATCTGTACTGCAGTTTTAAGATGTCATTGTGAGTCCTTAGTAGAGGTGGTTGTCACTAAACAATGCAATTTTCCAATCATATAAGTCTTTTAGAATAAAAGAATTATTTTCTGAAGTGACTTAAGCCTTCAGGCCAGCATTGTAAGGTATCTCAAGAGTCTAAAGGCGGGAATGATATTAGGCATTTTTAAATGTTCAAATATCTTTATGAATCTGGCCCAAAGGAATTCAAATTTCATTTAATTTAAATGAAGTCAATCATTTATCTCCATGGCTTGAAGACAGAAATATAAATCACAAAAAAATTCCTAGAGATACACCACAAGGACCAAAATTGAACTGAATTTTTATGGGAAATGAGTTCCTACAAGCAATTAAAAAAAAAAAAAAAAAAAAAAGGAAGGCAAGTTTCAACAATTGTTATAATTTTTTTAGATAATAAATTTAGCTTGATAAGGAAATGAAGTTTGAGGCCATTCCTCCTTGTTCTGTCTCCAATTAGGCTGAAAGGACAAGCTGAGAGTCATAGAATTATAGAATTATAGAATCAACCAGGTTGGAAGAGACCTCCAAGATCATCCAGTCCAACCTAGCACCCAGCCCTGTCCAATCAACCAGACCATGGCACCAAGTGCTTCATCCAGGCTTTTCTTGAACACCTCCAGGGACGGTGACTCCACCACCTCCCTGGGCAACCCATTCCAATGCCAAATCACTCTTTCTGTCAAGAACTTCCTCCTAATATCCAGCCTAGACCTCTCCTAGCACAACTTGAGACTGTGTCCCCTTGTTCTGTTCCTGGTTGCTTGGCCGAAGAGACCAACCTCATCTGGCCACAACCTCCCTTCAGGTAGTTGTAGACAGCAATTAGGTCACCCCTGAGCCTCCTCCAGGCTGCACATCCCCCACTCCCTCAGCCTCTCCTCACAGGGCTGTGCTCTAGGCCCCTCACCAGCTTTGTCACCCTTCTCTGGACATGTTCCAGCACCTCAACATCTCTCTTGAATTGAGTAGCCCAGAACTGGACACAGGACTCAAGATGTAGTCTGACCAGTGTTGAATACAGGGGCAGAATAACCTCCCTTTTCCTACTCGCCACACTGTTCCTGACCCAGGCCAGGATTTCCTAGCTTTCCATTGCTTCCATTGGCTTTCCTAGCCTCCTGGGCACACTGCTGGCTCAGTCTTGCAGTGCTGAGGGAGAACTACGGGACCTAAAAGCATGCCAGAAAGCCCAAATAATAAAGAACTGAAGAATTAAATGTGGCAATGTGATTAATTCCTGCCTATGTGAGCAGATTTAAATAAATCCTACAAATTCAACATATTTTCTACATATTGCTCCCTCCCTGGAGGTGTTCAAGATTAGGTTGGATGAGGCTTTGAGAGACCTGTTCTAGTGGAAGGTGTCCCTGCCTATGGTGAGGGCTTGGAACTGGATATGCTTTGAGGTCCCTTCTAACCTAAACCATTCTGTGATTCTTCAATCAAAAGGAGAAGCATACTAAAGATAGTCACACTTACGTAACTGTTGTGTACATTAAATGTTAATGGAGTTTCAAGAAAAGTAAATCAATTGAGCAGTTAATATTTGCATCAGAAACTGACTTCCTGGTTTTCTTTTTTTTTTTTTTTTTTTTTTTGTGATGAGTTGTTGCTAAGTGTTAGTGCTTTTAATAATCCACAGGAACTGATTCCTGCTCCTTCTCCTTCATAACTTACACACTTAAGTAAGGCAATACACAAAATCATGTCAAAAACATTACATGCGAAGGGAGCTATAAATAATTAAGATTGATGACAAAAAGATACAACAGCTCTGTAAAGCAGTCTTATGCAAATTATATTTACCTAATCACTGAATCACAGAACTTTAGAGGTTGGGAGAGACCTCCGGAGATCATCCAGTCCAACACCCCTGGCAAGGCAGTATCACCCAGGGTAGTTCACACGGGGACACATCCAGGAGGGTTTTGAAAGTCCCCAGAGAAAGAGACTCCACAACCTCTCTGAGCAACCTGTTCCAGGACTCTGTCACCCTCACCGTAAAGAAGTTTCTCCTCATGTTGAAGTGAAATCTTACATGTTCCACTTTGTGTCTGTTGCTCCTTGTCTTATTGCTGCTACCATCTACAATAGATTGGCCCCATTCACTTGACACTCACCCCTCAGATATTTGTACACATTAACCAAATCTCCTCTCAGCCTTCTCTTCTCCAGTGAATGCTATAAGCAAAATGAAGAAGCCAGAAAACCAAATGAAACCAAACAAACAGGTCAACAAACCCCAACTAACCAAACAAAAAAACTCTACAAAATCATTGTCTTTTCCCTAAGCAGTGGTAGGGCATGGAACTCACATCAGTATATTGTGATCCAAGGCCAATGGTTCTGTTGGATATACAAGTGGGAGAGACTGAAGTTGAAGCAGCAAAATGAAAGTACCTCTATGACAATAAAAATTAGTGTCTGCTTCTATTAGCCCTGACTCAGAAAGATACTAAGTCATAAGGAAGACACAGATGATTACAGGACTGGAAAATATTATTAACATGGGAGGCAGATGGAGATTAATATATGTAGGTAATGAAATAGGAGTATCTTGGCTGCATCTTTGTGGGAAGATTATGCAAAATAAATTTTAAAGCAAATATAATGTAATTAAAATGTAACTTCATTTTACTATAAAATTGTATTTGTTTGAAACTGTTGTGGGGGGCACATAGGCCCGAAAATAGGCTTATTTATGCCTTGCCTGGACATGTTTTTCTGCCTGAACCAGAGGTAAACACATAACTCCATAAAGTCTGGCCTGCCCAGGGCCTCTGATTGTGTAAGGTGGTTGCGTAAGCCCCCACATGCTCATCTCGTGCTTGCCTAGTGTAAGGCCCATGTGATTCCCTTATTTAGAAGGTCCAGGCTTGCGGCTTTTGCTTATTATGGTAAGGTTGGCTGACTGCCAACCTGATTGGTCATTGTGGTGGCCAAAGGGGCCATTAATATCGGGCCACATCTAATAAATGGGGTACACAGGTAAACAGCGTGCTCACTCACTAACTCGCTTAAGGTCCCGCACATTTCTTGATTGCCTGCATATTCACTTGCAGAGCTCACTTAAGCCTGCCTGTATATTTGTGGAGCTCAGACTCCCATGCAGCCATGCATCCTATTGCACACCCGTTGTCTTATTGCCTGATGTGCACCATTGCCACAAGTTGCCAGGAGCAGACCCACTTGTCTGCACACAACTGGCCTGAGTAGCCAGTGTGAGGCCATGCTCAGACTGCATGGCATCGTACTTCCTCTGTACCTGGAGACCCTGCCTATGAAGTAAGCAACACAAGGTCAGAGGCTATCCTTTCTCCTGAATCTGGAGGATTCCAGCCTTGACATCCACGGACAGATTGGACACTAGTATAGGCTGTGACGTAGCCCCAGAGGGTGATTGATAATTAATCAAAGCTTGCAAGTAAATGCTTTGATGCCTCTGTAATTTCTATTGCCTCTGCTATAGAGCAGAAAGCTTTCAGCCCATCTGCTGGGCAAGTAGTATACTGACCCCAAGCAACATTAAACCATGGGGAAATCTCCCTCTGTTTATAGTTTGAATGTATGACAGTTATTACAATAGTTAAAGTTTGATATATTCCCACAATGTCTTTCAAAACCATGTGAGAACAAATACTAATATCAAAATTCAGTGGTTGGGGGTGGTGAGAGTTCAGAATATTGAAGTTAATAAATTATATATTTTATAGAATATTATCTTGCACCAATTAATTTCTCCCCTCTACCACAACTGGCATAGGTGGCAGAATACCCCTCCACGGCAGAAACCCTAAAGGACCTCTTTTATTTAACACTATTTGTTGTACTTAGCAGATTGATTTTTTGGAGGACAACCTCAGTAAAACATGACCTGTTTCTCTTTGCATTTATTTTCTTCTGCTTTGCTGAAACTCTGTGGTAAAGTACTGAAGTAATATATAGGAAAGAAAATAAATACATCAGACAATCTGATCTAGTCCCTGCTCCCTGAAGGGAGGATGGCCCTGCTCACTGTAGGGGCATTGGACTTTTGGAGGGCCAACCATTCTATGACTCTATGATAGAAATTAGAGGGCTTGTTCTTAGGTCAAATTCTTGATAATTATGGAGACTCAGTTTTGAATTTGTTCACCCCACTGAAGGAATCAAGTCACTAAACAAGTCTGAACTAGACGTACTGGCATCTCAGGGTCTGTGTGACGGGAGTGGAGTAAGAGTAATATGTATTAAGTATTATTGGCATAAAAGAGTTTAGTACGTATTCTGCTGGGTGCAATTACATATATAATCATAGAATCAACGAGGTTGGAAGAGATCTCCAAGATGATCCAGTCCAACCTATCATCCAGCCCTAGCTAATTGTGGCATTAAGTGCCTCATCCAGGCTTTTCTTGAACACCTCCAGGAATGGTTACTCTATCACTTCCCTGGGCAGCCCATTCCAATGCCAATCACTCTCTCTGTCAAGAACTTCCTCCTAACATCCAGCCTATACTTCCCCTGGCACAACTTGAGATAGTATCCCCTTCTTCTGTTGCTGGTTGCCTGGCGGAAGAGAGAAACCCCTACCTGGCTACAGCCTCCCTTAAGTTAGTTGTAGACAACAACGAGGTCACCCTCAAGCCTCCTCTTCTCCAGGCTAAACAGCTCCAGCTCCTTCAGCCTCTCCTCATAGGGCTGTACTCATGGCCCCTCACAAGCTTTGCAATGATATGAAGAGTTTTGCTTTGTTTGGTTTGGGTTTGGTTTGGTTTGGTTTTTTAACTCAGCTTTTCCATACTTTTCCTAAGTATGCTAGTTTGAAAATGTACTTTGGCAGTAAGGAACTGATTGACAAGAAAATATATTCTACATAAATTTTCCTAATTAATATTGGCATCCTGAATTTGCCATTACAATATGTGCCATTCTAATTTGCTACCAGTTTTCAGTCTCCTAGCCTGGATTTCTGTACTGCTGCTCCTGATAATTCTGCTGTCTTTTAGTAAGAAGGCCAGCAGGAGCAGCTGGCTTAGTATTATCAATTTTAATTAAAATCTTCATTTTCTGACACGTCACAAAGTTTTTTCTACAGAAAAAAAAAAAAGGCAAAAAATAAGCATGAAAAACTAATTTCAGTGTCCTTACATCACAGTAAATGTGTATCTATTGGCTTTCTCACTTGGTGTCATTCTGTTCAAGACGATAGCTGACAGAATCTAGCTGACTTGTTTATTTTATTTCAGCTTTCACAGTTCATTTTGTCTGGTTGCCACAAAACATACACAGCACATAAAAATTAACAGTAGAACTTAACGGTGAAAATTTATTTTACCGTTACAAACACCTGATTTATTTCACCTCTTACATATATCTACATATGGATTCTGAATGGATTAGATCAATACCTGGGGCACACTAGGTCAGGAGCAACCTGATCTGGTTGAATTTTGATCACTGCAGGGGAGCTGAACTTGATGAACTTTAAAGGTCCTTTCCAACCCAAGCCATTCTATGATTCTGTGAAATCTTATGCCATGCAATAGGCATTGCATATTAAAATGCACAAAATCACACAGAACATATTTGGTTGGAAGAGACCATCAAGATCATCCAGTCCAGCCTCTGACCCAGAACTGAAGGGTCAACACTACACCTGCACCATGGGGAAAGGACTTTTTTGTTTTCTAGGTATCAGTTTCATCTATAAAGTAAACTTTATAGAGGGCATTGTATAGTACCTGAATTTTATGTCGCTTACCACTGAGGGCTTTGCCAAAGGCACATTATTTCAGTTAGAAGTGGATTTGTGCAGACTGACAGGAAATCTTGGACTTTTTTGGTACCCTTTCTATATACTCACATTTTAAATATAGTTACATTTATCAAGATATTACACACACTTCACACTATAAATAGCTATACATTACTTGGCTTAATCTTTGATGTTTTTTTCATACAAACTATACACACATGAGGTATCTGCGATCCCCATTATAAAGTTGTCTAGGCAAATACAAGAGCAAAAAGCCATTTTCTCCTGAGTAAAACAATGATCCATAGCATGTATATAATCTTCAGTCTATGCATATTTGTTCTTCTGCTTAATACATTAATTTAGACATTAGTATACAAGCAAAAGATAAATCCCCCTTTGAAACAAAGATGAAGGATTCCAAAATACACAGTCTAAATTGATTTGCAGAAGAATAAAACACTATGTTCTTATTAAACATGAATACAGTGCAGAGAGTTGTTTTCAGCTCACCTTGTGCCTGTGTTCTTTGAAGCTAAATTGTAATTCCCAAAATCATTCAGAGACACTTCTTTTTTTTCTGAGAATAAAAATTGGACTTGAAGTGCCTGCTCAGGTAACTCTCCATTTGAAAAAAAAATTACAACATTGCAGCAAAACCAAAATACCAAGTGAAGCTTAGCAGAGTAAATCACAGGAACAATCAGGCAGAAAGATGAAGGTTCATTTCAGAAAACAAATCTGGGAAGAAAGAAAACAATAAAAAGGCTCAAAATATACAGTAACATATCACAGACTTAGATCCTTTACCTCGAGTCTTTCAGCTGCTTAAGGTTGAGCATAAATGAGGGTGATGAACAAAACTCTGATAGCTCTCATTGCTTATGAAATCTTGCTCTGCATCTAATCTAGTTCACTGCTAAGTCCTAAGAGTTTACTTTAACCAGTCCAGGTTGTGGGAAGATACTCCCTCTTTCCAGTTAAATACTACTCTAGTACAGCAACGCACGAGCGAAGATCGTAAAATCATAGAATCAGAAAAGTTTAGGTTGGAAGGGACCTCAAAGGTCATCCAGTTCCAACCCCACACCATAGGCAGGGACACCTCCCACTAGAACAGGAAGCTCAAGGTCTCATACAACCTGGCCTTGAACATCTCCAGGCAGGGAGCAGCCACAACCTCCCTGGGCAACCTGTGCCACTGTCTCACCACCCTCACTGGAAAGAACTTCTTCCTAACACCCAGTCTCAATCTCCCCTCTGCCAGTTTAAACCCACTGCTCCTTGTCCTGTCATTACAAGACCTTGTAAACACACCCTCCCCAGCCCTCCTTTAGCCCCGTTCAGACACTGGAATACCACTCCAAGGTCTCTCAAAGCCTTCTCCAGGCTGCAGAGCCCCAACTCTCTCAGCCTGTCCTCATAGCAGAGCTGTTTCAGCCCTCTGAGTGTCTCCGTGGCCTTCTCTGGACTGGCTTGACAGTTTCATGTCCTTCTTGTGTTGGGGGCTCCAAAACTGCACATACCATACCAGGTGGGGTCTCAGAAGAGCAGAGTAAAGGGGCAGAATCCCTTCCCTTGCTCTGCTGGCCAAGCTGCTCTTGATGGAGCCCAGGACATGTGGAAGTGGAAAGGTTTCTCAAGTGGAATAGCTTGTAAAGGGCAGTACCTATCAATACCTGCCTTTTTTGATTAATCAATAAACTGTATGAAATGCAGTAGAAGTTGTCATTCTTACATATAATGCACCAAATTAAACACGTATATTCAGCCTATTAAGAAAAAGAACAACAAAATTATTCATCAGCAATAAGCTTTGTAATTCCTTCTTCATTGAGTAAGCAATGGGCTATTTTTGTCAGGTTGCAAGTGACACTGAAATGGGAAGCCTGTCATTTTGCCACTAGATTTTTCTGCTTTGATTAGGAAACAGCAGTTCATTAGCTCCTCTTCTTGAGTATGTCCCCATCATCATTCTGAAGAATGCCAGTACTTGAAATAGGACAATTATATTTTTTATTTTTTTCCCCTTAACTGAAGTGCATTTTGCTTTTGGACTTTACACAGAAATTAATTATCATTTTTTCTTCTAGTGTCTAGTGCATCATTAGAACTCTGAGACTGGGAATCTGTTTTCTCTAACAAATGGCTAACTGCCAAACACTAGTGGCATTTTAAATGGAACTGAGTAAATGCAGCAAAAATCATTCTCCTTCCCTGGCATTTCCCCTGTTTTCCCCTTGTGTTTCTGAGAACGTCCTCTAGAATGACTTTGTGTTCATTAACTTTAACTCTGACTAAGAAAGGAAGCATTTTCCTAAGAATGTAGCTTTCATGAGTGAGGTGGGCATATGGGAAAACCCAGCGAGAGTGTACTCAGAGACACTCATCTAAGTGTTTGGGCAGACAGCAATCACTTAGAATTCCCATTCCAAGTCTACCTTAACTTACACATCTGCTTTTCCACCTTTTAAAACAATACAATTGAAATGAGCTCTCAGGGTCACTAGATATTACAGAAGGTGGCAGAAAAGATGACAAATACGAGAGCTCTCTACAAGGCTCTACCTGTAGATGTTTCTACTTTTATGAAGACAGCTATCACCTCAAGACTTCTGCTCTGTGAAAAGCCGCTGTAGTATAGCATGAAGCTGTGATCCCTGAATCATACCTTTCTCTTTTTTCCCTCTCTCTCTTTTCTTGATCCTGGGGTCTTAAGCAAGAAAGAAAACAGATTGTTTAGAGTGATTTAGCTCATGGGCCACAGTCCCATTCAGCTTTACAACCAGGAGTCTGTCGCGGAGGGTTATTCTGCCACCTACACCAATTGTGGCGGAGGGGAGAAATTAACTGGTGTGAGATGATATTCTATAAAAATATATCTTTATTGACTTTAATATCTTCAATATCAGTATCTTTCTGTCTTCTTGCTTTTCCTCTTCTTGTGTTTCTTCTTCTTGTACACCCCCCTACGGCTGCAACCGGACAGTAGCTTGCTTCGGGCTGTAGTTCAGTGTTCCTAGTAACTGGCTTGCAGGACATTGAAGGTCTTTCGAAGCGCAGGGGAAGCTGTGCTGGGCATGGGTGGGCCTGGGGAAAAAAACGGTGAATTTGGGAAGAAGATATGAGTGACAGAGAGGAAAAAAGATGGGGATGAAGCAGAAGCCGAGAGCACAGAAGGCTGTGCTTGAGGATAAGAAGGGTAAGAGAGGAAGTTATGCCTGGGAAGAGCCTACCCAGGGAGGTGGTGGAGCCCCCATCCCTGGAGAATTGGAAGAAGCTTGTGGTTGTTGCGCTTGAGGCTCCAGTTTAGCGTTGCTGTTAGCTGGCTTCTGGTTGGACTTGATGACCTTCAAGGTCTTTTCCAACCTTCATTATTTTAGTGATTTTTTAGTGATTTATAATATTCTGAACTCTCGCCACCCCCGACCACTGAATTTTAATATTTGTTCTTACATGGTTATGAAAGACATTATGGGAATATCTCAAACAGTAACTTGTTAATAACTAGCCTATATTCAAACTATTAAAGAGAGAGAGGACTTTCCCCACGGCAAATACCGCTTGGGGTCAATACGCTGCTTGCCCAGCAGGTGGACTGAAAGCTCTTTCTGCTCTATGCAGGAGGCAATAGAAATTACAGAGGCATTAAAGCACTTATAAATTCTTATTAATTATCAATCACCCTCTGGGGCTATGTCACAGCCTATACCAGTGTCCAGACTTCACGGGAGTCTTTGCCCATGGACTTTGAGGCTGGAATTCTCCTGGCATCAGGGGAAAGGAGAATCCTCCCAGCTTCCGGGGAGATGACAGTCTCTGACCTTGTTCTCCTGGTGAAGAATACAATCTCTGCCCTTGTCTCCTGGTTCTCGTGGACACTTTGTGCAGGGAATTTGTAGGCAGGACCTCAGGTGCAGGAGAAGGATGNTGATGCCGTGCAGTCTGAGCACGGTCTCACGCTGGCTAGCAGGCCAATCGCTTGCAGACAAGTGGGGTCTGCTTCCTGGTAACTTGGCGGCAGTGGTGTGCACCAGGTAACAATAAGGCAGCAGGCATGCAATAGTGTGCATGGCTGCACGGGAGACTGAGCTCCATAGGTAAAGGCAGGCAATACAAAATCTAAGTCTGGTGATTCACTGCAGTGGCGTGCAAATGTGCACAGCTGACTGGGAGACTATGGGAGATTCTGTCTCCATAAAGTAGATGCACTGCAGGTGGGCACACAGGCAGGCATAAACAAAAGCAGTGCTGGTGAGTCTAAGCCTAATAAGGAGCAAGTGAGCAAGAGAGCCTGAGCAAGCAAGTGAGCATGAGCACGTTGTTTACCTGTGTGCCTCTATTTATCAAATGTGGGCTGAGATTAATGGCCCATTGACCACTAGAATGACCAATCAGGTTGGCAGTTAGCCAACCATACCATAATAAGCAAAAGACACAGGCCTGGACCTTTCAGATATGGGAATCATATGGGCCTTACTAGGCAGGCACGAGCTGGGCATGTGGCGGCTTACACAACCACCTTACACAATCAGGGGCCCTGGGCAGGCCAGACTTTATAGCACCAGGTCTGTTGTGTCTTTTTGTGTTAGTTATATGTTTACCTCTGGTTCAGGCAGAAAAACATGTCCAGGCAAAGCAAGGCATAAATAAGCCTATTTTTGGGCCTACAGGCCCTCCACAACAGAGTCTTTGCACACTGAAGGAGAGTGATATGGTGGAAGGCTTTAGCACTTTACATCTTTTTCTTATTCTCGCTGTGATGGTTTGGGAGTTACCCACTCCCACACAGTTTCACCGAGACTGGACTCAGCCAGATGGAAGTTAAGGAATGAAGCTTTATATTCACATCTTAGCACAATATACAAGCAGATAATTACAATATATTACAAATATTTACAGCCATATACAGAAATATACAAGGTAAAAGTAATACAGAAACAAAATACCCCTCCCGAAATCAGAGTGCCCAGGAGAGGTTTCCGACTGCCCTTCCACCATCTTTCCACTCACCTCTCTTATCCCAGAGTCTGTCTTACATTCAAGATGTGCTAATTTGCGACTAACTGGAATGTTTGAGTGAGCTGGGAGGATCAGCAAGGGAGGTTAGAAGCAGAACGATTAGTTGGGTTACACAGATCCAAGCAGAAGCAGTTAGTATGTAGAAAACAGGGGAGAGGGACACAGACACTGACTGCCTTATCTATGTTTGTGTCCTTGTTTTTATGCATCTCAGCAAACCTATGAGAGGTGTAGACATTGTCATTGTTTTCTTTTCACAGCCTAGAATCTAACTTTTCTCATTAAAATATTCCAATTAGCCTCAAACCAGCATGCCCACTAGGGAGCATGTTGACACTCTTTTTGCAGTTTCACCAAGTGAAACAACTCCACAGCATTCAGAGAAGTCCTCCTGAAGCAGTAAATTAGCAGCACATTGTAGCCAAGAATAAAGACCTAAAAGCTGACACAGCTATTAGATCTGGATGAACATCTAATACCTATTGATTGGACAAAAGGCTAAGTGTGGATTGTGCATGACACTTAAAAAGCAACGGGGCTTAGAAGGGCCAAGGAGTCTCTTAAGCAAATAATTACTTATAAAAGGAATAAGCCTTTTTTCATCACCATGTTCCCCCAGAAGAACACAAAATCTGGCTAGATATTGATTTATCAATGCCAAGGGATAAAGTCTTGAACATTTTAAAGCAATTTCTGTGCAGCACCTGTTGACCCTCTGTGTTCTTTACTCTTGTTAAAAGAATTAAACCAGGGAACAATTAAAATAAACTGTAAGAATAAAAGAAGGTCAAGTGGGACCTACTAGTATGCCTCAAGTACTTCTTCATGCTTTTTTCAGTACTTTTAGTAATTGTGAATTACTTTATGTTACCCAAGAGATAAAACCTGGTATATTCAGAAGGAAATATCAGGGATGTTAAATACAAGAAAGAAGGAAAGCTTTGAAGAAGGGATAATCAAGGTCTGACAAAACCACATACATAGTAACTTGTCAATGACAATTAAAACCTAATTATCCCTGATAGCAGTAGTCTTCTTTCTCAAGGGTATAAACAACAACTTAGTCTGCATCCTAAACATGAGTTCAGATATGACTTAATTTATTTTGTAGGAATGATAAAGGTATAGACTTTAAAACACTGATGAGAATGTGAACAGAGGGCTAAAACAATACATAGAAGACAAAAAGTGTAAATTAAACAAGCAGTAACCTGAGCACGACCTTAAATTACACACTGACACCTCATTCAAGTTGGTATGAATGTAAGCCAGGGAAAAATACATCATACTGACACACATGTTCTTCATTCTAATTGCAAAAAGTGAAGGCATATTCCAAGTGTGCACAAACATTCAGAACTCCATCCACACACCATTTGCCCCCTCAGCAATTGCTATTCATGATGTTCAGTTAGAAGAAGGGTTTATCAAAGTTATTGTAGCAGAGCAGGGAGATGTTCTGAACAAAACATTCCTCTCTTAGATCAGATTGATAAACACTCTCATTAACCTTAGTCTCAACAAGATTAATTTAAGGGATATCCAACAGCACTAAGACCTGCCTGATTAAAAGTACAGCAATAAACTAAAGGATTCTTGTTTTGTGAGTGTCAGGCTTTTTTTCTTAAACCACAAGAAATTAATTTATATTAATGCTGTTTTAATGTCTAGACGATTAAAACAAGTAGGTACTATTTGCCTTCTGCTTTGATTCTAACACACTTGGATTCCTGGTTGCTCTGTTGCTCCTGGCCATTGTTGGACATATAATATAGACCTTAATTTACAATTTTGAAGAGTATGATTGATGCAAAGCATCCAAAAGATGCAAAGACTATAAAGAAAAGAGAAATCCAATATATAATTATCATTAGCTACTTTACACCAGGATGTCATCAAATCCCACTGCTGGTTACAGGACTAAATTCAATGATAAATAGAATAGATATCAATGTTTCTCTTGTTTTTAACTGGACAGGATCAGGAAAATTTTAGATTCTATGAGGAAGTTCCACCAAAATGTCACTTTTCTCTTTACAGTATGATGTCACTCTTTGGGTTTTTTTGCTTTTGTTCCCATGCTTTTGTAGGAATATTTTCAGTCATAGTAAGATGTATGACTGGGTGAATTAAGTTTTCTCTCCTACTTTAGATTCTCTCTGGATACATCAATCAATATATAAGCATACAACATGTTTGCAAATACGTTGACGAATCTGGAGTGATTACTTAAGCTACTTATATTCTTTTGATTGAATTATAATGGGTTTTGCTTTCCAGACCATGAATTACACTATTCTTCCTTTCTATAGGCCCTCACAAGGGTTAATCTAAGACTCACTGACTGGATGATCTTGGAGGTCTCTTCCAACCTGGTTGATTCTATGAAATGGCCTCAAGTTGCATCAGGGGAGGTTTAGATTGACTGGAACAGGCTCCCCAGCAAGGTGGTTGAATCTGCATCCCTGGAGGTGTTTCAAAGAGGCAGAGAGGTGGTGCTGAGGGACATGGTTTAGCATCAGCTTTGGCAGAGTTAGAGAATGGTTGGACTCGATGATCTTAAAGGTCTTTTCCAATTGAAATGATTCTGTGAGAATCTTAGGTTGGATATTAGGAAGAACTTCCTGCCAGAAAGGGTAATTAGACACAGAAGTGGACTGCCCAGGGGACTGATAGAGACACAATCCCTGGAGGTCTTTAAGGAAAGATTGGATGTGGCACTTGGTGGCATGGTTTACCTGATGTGGTGGTGTTAGGTTGTAGGCTGGACTTGATCTCAGAGGTCTTTTTCAGTACCAATGACCCTGTGATTCTGTATATTTTCTGCACGTTTTCACTCACAACCAAGACAAATTTTATTAGGGCTTGAATGCCAATACCTTTTTAAAAATGAAACTTACTGATCCAAGAGGCTAGAGTCTAAGTCACCCTGAGTTACACAATACTGAGTTACAACTTCAGACAAGGATTTTGAAGCTACTCTGAAGTGCTGTTTTACAGAGAGCTAAGGGTTGGCATGCCATCAGGAAACACACTTCAGACCTTTTAAAATGCAGTGTGATAGTAACTAGGCTCAAGTCAGCAGCCTGGAGATGCTGTTTAATGTTGTATTTATGGTACCTCCTCAGAGTGGATGCGTTTGATTTAATGAAAGTTTTGATCACCTCTGAATACTTCTCTATATTTCAACCCAGACAGTTTTGTCATTACTTGGGCAATAACCATTTGATGAAGTCAAATTTTTATCAAAATAGGGTGTGAGGCTAAGAAATAAAATAAAATTAGAGAACAGCATGTAAATTCTCAGCCTTGACAGTATAATACTTCCTTTTCAGTTTCCAGCTGTTAAATGGCTGAAAAAACTACTCCTTACTCCAGCCCACTGCATGTATCAAGTGCTAAGCATTGTGCTGTTTTGCTGCACATCAGCACGGCACACCTCTCTGCTGCTAACTCTTTTGTTTTTTGTCCCTCAGGAAACAATTCTAAATCTCAGGCTTACTTTACATCCTAAATCCCAGGCTTCCTTTACATCACCTGATCTGGAAGTCTTATAGTAGGAAAATCTCATCAATGCATAAAAAACATTCAAAACAACATTTCATTGCATGAAATCTATCCTTTCCAAGCCAGCACTGGCACCCTGGATAGAAAGTAACCTCCCCGGTTCGCTTGTGTTTTGTAGGGATTTTTTCCCTTCCTCATTTCTACAAACTACAGCAATTCCACTATTATAAAATGCCTCCTACAGAGCTCTACAGCATTCTATGTAGCATTCTATGTAGAATTACAGAAAATAAGAGTTTCAAGAAGGAAAAAAACAGGGGTGAACAAAGTAAAGACTAATACAATCATCAGTATAGTCAGAGGGTTCTTTTTTCAGGTTTTATTTAATGAAATAATATTCTGGGCTTTGTTGTTTGGGGTTTTTTTTGTTGTTTGATTGGTTGGTTGGTTGATCAGTTTGGTTTGGGATTTTTTTTTTTTGTTTGTTTGTTTCTTTCCTTTTTGAAGAAGTTGGAATTTTTATTTTATATTTGCCACTTACAAAAGGGTGAAATTACAGAATCACAGAAACATCCAGGTTTGAAAAGCCCCTCAGGATCACCAAGTCCAACCTATAACCCTACTCTACAAGATTCACCTTCAACCACATCCATAAGCACCACACTCAACCCACTCTTAAACACATTCAGGGTTGGTGACTCAACCACCTCCCTGCTTTCTACATTAATAACTTCTGCTGACATTGCTGTCCAGATTATTATTAAAATATGTATTTCAATAGAAGTTAGATTAGCATTTAGTTGTGTGTTCTACTAATAGAATGCACACAAACATCTTCTCTTGCCAGTGCATGACTAATTAAGCAGAAATACACGAGTTTCAAAATATTATGCAACTAGCTGTGCAAGTCTCCAGTAATGGTCAATAGACATTTGAGAATTCATTCATCTGTGCACTGATAAACAGAAAATATAGAGACAATTTCAAGTCATTTTTTTCCATACATGTGCTACTGGTAGCAGAGAGGTTCTGCCTTTCAGTAATGTTGCATTGAGATCTCCACTGCTTAATATGCTTATTAAAAAACATAATGACTGGCAATATAATAATGACTAGAAAGAAGCCAAGGTCAAAAATCTATAGATCTTCCTTCCTTATTTCCTTCCTGATGTGTAATGGGTTAGTATTTACTTTTACTCTTGAAATACAGAAGTAAAAGCACCTGCAAAGCATGGGTCTAAATTCCTGTTGAATCACAGGGTTAGCCTCAGGAAACAGCAAGAAAGTGGCACAAGTTTGTTCACCAAGTCTAAAACTATTTTTTGTAAAATTAAGGAAAAGCTTTTTAAAATCTAAACTAAAATCAATGGCTCCAGATAGCAACTTAAAATTATGTATCTTTCTGTGTCCTTTCTGTGTCCTTCTCCTGTGAGCTATCTGATGAATACAGGTATCATCATTTCAGTATCCTATATGTGTAAACTCCTTTTTTTTTTCTTAATATTATTAATTTCAGAAAAAGCCAAAGTACATCTGCCTAATCATATAACTCAGAGAGTGTTTTGTAACCTTTTTCTGGTTCTTACCTGTTCAGACATGCTTGTGGTTTTTTTCCTTCTGATTATGATTGGAAGAATCTGGTATCTTCATTGTCTTTAGGTTCTTACTCTAACTGCTCCAAGCAATATTTTACTCCCTTTCTTTTGAGAAAATAAAGAATTTGGCTAATAGCAGCCAGCCCTGAAACCTTATTATTCTTAGTTTTAAAAAGTTTAAATGCACATATTTCACAAAGAAGCACAAGAGCTATTTTTAAATCTCTGATCTTCTTTTGGAGTATGAACTTGCTATAATCACATTTATTGAAAACAAATTCATTAGATGAGATCTTGAGCCCCAGAAGAAACTTATCATCAATTATAGGCTACAAATGTCCACAACAAGATAAGCACATCATTATCTGATCACCGATGCCAGCATCATTCAACCAAATTCAAATTATATGCAGCAAACGGTCTAGGTGAGTCTGCTCTTCAGATACTATCTTTAAAAGAATCAAGTTATTGAAGTCTTGGACACTCTTAAAGTCGACAAACACAGCATCCTTTGCACAATGATATATTCTGAGGCTTATTGATTAACTCTCTTACCGTGGCTCATTTTCATATATGGCTAAATAAATTATGCATGATGATCCCTGAATACATGCGAGTCCTGCACAATCTCCTTCTATGATCAGGTGACCCGCTTGGTGGATGTGGGGAGGCCTGTGGATGTAGTCTATCCGGACTTCAGCAAGGCCTTTGACACTGTTCCCCACAGCAAACTGCTGGCTAAGCTGTCAGCCCACAGCTTGGATGGTAACACTCTGTGCTGGGTGAGGAACTGGCTGGAGGGCCGAGCCCAGAGAGTGGTGGTGAATGGTGCCACATCCAGCTGGCGGCTGTCACTAGTGGTGTCCCTCAGGGATCAGTGCTGGGCCCCATCCTCTTTAACATCTTCACTGGCGATCTGGATGAGGGCATTGAGTCAGTCATCAGCAAGTTTGCAGATGACACCAAGCTGGGGGCTGATGTGGCTGGGTTGGAGGGCAGAAGGGCTCTGCAGCGGGACCTTGACCGCCTGGACAGATGGGCAGAGTCCAATGGGATGGCATTCAATGGCTCCAAGTGCCGGGTGCTGCACTTTGGCCACAACAACCCCATGCAGAGATACAGGCTGGGGTCGGAGTGGCTGGAGAGCAGCCAGACAGAGAGGGATCTGGGGGTGCTGATTGATACCCGCCTGAACATGAGCCAGCAGTGTGCCCAGGTGGCCAAGAGAGCCAATGGCATCCTGGCCTGCATCAGGAATGGTGTGGCCAGCAGGAGCAGGGAGGTCATTCTGCCCCTGTACTCTGCACTGGTTAGACCACACCTTGAGTACTGTGTCCAGTTCTGGGCCCCCCAGTTTAAGAGGGACATTGAGATGCTTGAACGTGTCCAGAGAAGGGTGACGAGGCTGGTGAGAGGCCTCGAGCACAAGCCCTACGAGGAGAGGCTGAGGGAGCTGGGATTGTTTAGCCTGGAGAAGAGGAGGCTCAGGGGTGACCTTGTTGCTGTCTACAACTACCTGAGGGGTGGTTGTGGCCAGGGGGAGGTTGCTCTCTTCTCTCAGGTAGCCAGCGCCAGAACGAGAGGACACAGCTCTCAGTTCTTCACTGAGAGAGTCATTGGACACTGGAATGGGCTGCCCAGGGAGGTGGTGGAGTCACCGTCCCTGGAGCTGTTCAAGGCAGGATTGGACGTGGCACTTGGTGCCATGGTCTAGCCTTGAGCTCTGTGGTGAAGGGTTGGACTCGATGATCTGTGAGGTCTCTTCCAGCCCTGATGATACTATGATACTATGATGAAGGCAGAAGGGTTTAGCCTATGAAAAAGGAAAAGGATCTGTACATTTTACATTTTATAATCATAGTACAAAGGAGATTAGTTAAGAATAACAAATTAATGGTCTGAGAGTGCAGACTTTTCCCTTCAGTACTGTGCATTTCAGAACATGTTATGAAAGCCAGTTATGAAAGTGATACTCCTAAGTGATAGGAGTATCATTATTTCCCCTTAGGAGATTATTCTTCATACTTAACTGACAGGTATTGCTGTCATCCCTCACATTAAACTTACTTTCCCTCCTCTTGACTACATTCAGGTTAGGATACTTGAGTCTTCAAAAGAACCATTTTCCATCTGCAATTTTACACTGTTTCAATAATTGTACCCTCTTTCTGTATTTCTCCTATGCTTCTGTTTGGTACCACTGTGCAAACAATCCCAGACCTCTTTGTGAGTATCACACCAATGCCTTCACTCATGATGTGATGTCACAGTGACCTGGATGATGCAGTGCTGTGGAGGGCCCATAGGCCCGAAAATAGAGTTATTTATGCCTTGCCCTGCCTGGACATTTTTTCTGCCTGCACCTGAGGTAAACACATAAAACAAGCACAAAGGGGTTCAACAGATCTGGTGCCATAAAGTCTGGCCTG
>WAAF01015400.1:0-10058 GCA_013400475.1 Tricholaema leucomelas
TTTGGTCTTTTGAACAAATTACTTACTGTCACGTATAGGAAAAGCTTTTGGGGTTGATAAGTAAGCTTGGGTTGTTAGCTTGCCAAACTAATGCTACTAGCAAAAGTTCTAACAGGTTCATTCTCTTTCTGATTTTAATATTATTGATTTTCAGCTGCATTATTTACTTCTGTGTTGCATATAATCTTTTGTATTACCTCAATAAAGCATACTACGTGCAGCTAACTCAAATTGAGTTGTCTCTTGAGTACTCCGATCCTGTCTTCGCTGTCTTCCCACAGCGGCAATTGGCCTTCTTGGCATTCAGAGCACATTTCTGGCTCATTGTCAACCTTCCATCCACTAGGACCCCTAGGCCTCTCTCCCCTTCACTCCTAACAGGTCAATCCCCAACCTATGCCAATATCTGGGGTTGATCTTTTCCAGGTGCAAGACTCCACACTTGCCCTTGTTGAACTTCATCTAGTTTCTCCCTACCCAACTCTTCAGACTAAGTCTCTCTGAATGGCAGCACAATTCTCTGGTGTGTCAGCCACTCCACCCAGTTTGATGTTTGTGGGTGCCTTCAGGAACTAGAAGATTATTATTAAATATGCTTGGAGATTTCTCTTTTACAGGCTGAACAATCTCAGCTCTCTTTTCCTGTCTTCATTTAATTTATAATAAAGGTGTTACTGTAAGTTATAAGTTCTGTGCTTACACTAATTTTAATGCTATCAATCCAAAACAGTAAATTTACCATTATTTGGCTTAGTTTCCTCTCCTGAGTTTCACCCATATCAATTTTCACCCCATTAAATTTTGTTTTGTTTTGTTTTGTTTTTATTTTATGAAAAATGAAAAGGTGTTAATCATTTTAATTATCAGTGTATTTGAAAAACAGATCTGCATTTCCAGGGAGATGAAAGTTATTGTTCAGATCTAGAAAGGCAGATAAACACCTAACCCTGTTATACTAACGGAATTGAGTACTAACAGTATCTGAGAATTTGGATGCTATCCTTTACAAAATTTTAAATGATCTTTTGGAAACCTTAGCAATGGTAAGGAGGAAAACCAAAACCTAAACACTTACAAAAATATAATGGGCTGTGTTTTAACTCTGAGTAAGACTTCTCTGAGGGGTTAAATCTGTGTCTTTCTCTGATATGCCAGCTAGTTTTCAGACCACAGGTTTCAAGTACAGAAAAGCTGATACCTAATTACAGAATCAAAACTACTCTCCCACTTACAAGAAAAAATAGCTGCTCTCATTGGCAGCTCATCACTTATTGACATATGTGTTAAAATTCCACATGGAAGTTAACTTGCAAAAAAAATTAGGAAAATTATAAATAATATCAATTTACCATTGCCTTGAAACCGCAGTAAATCAAGCCATAACATTATGTGGAAATATGTTAGCAGTTAAAAAAAGGGAGACACATAAGTGTGGTTGCTGAAAGGAGATTTATTCAGTGACTTTAATTGAAATATGTTTATTTCTAGTGGTTTAGGATAGGCTCTATTGTCCTCTGACATAACACATGAAAATGGAGTCTTTCTAACTTTTATGTAATACATTCCTATTAAAAATCACATTATAATAGGGTCTGGTTTGAATCTTTTTTGTATCATAACATTTTGGATTGCTCATTAATGGAAGGCTTATGTCACTATTGGATTTTGTGCCTGGAATATAGTTGAGAGCACATTAAGTTTTCTCACTGGTTTAAACTTGATGGAAGAAACACAGTGGGAAAATGCTGGTAATAGAAATGGAAGTAATTTCTGTTTATTAATGTGTCTTGTGGAGTTGCATAATCTGAGCAGAATAGGTAATATTCACTATTTTTGTAGGAGACTTTTCTTCTATGGAAAAAAACAAACTGTGGAGGAAACAGTGTATAAACAGTAGCAAACTGCCTTGTCATTATCATTAATTTGTATTACACTATGATGAAGCCTCTTGTACGGGGAATAAATGCAAATCTCATTTGATTCCTTGTTTCCTTAAACACTGAGCAAAAATTTTTAATGTGAGTTTTAGAAGGTAGTGAATTCTGCCTTTCCATATTGCAACAGGAGTCTGGATGCAGGTATTAATGTAAGTCAAAAGTTCTCAGAGCTACCATTTTTCACTAGAATACACTGACTCAGGAAACATGCACCTTTTCTGCATTGACAGCACATTTGCTGAAGATTTTATGAACGTTTTTCGAGTTTCACAATTTCTCTTTATTTGTCCTTCAGTTCTTGCTAGAAAGCTCTAACCCACAAGAAAACTTGTACAAAATGCATAATTACCTTAGCCTATTTGCAGAAAAGGCATGGCACAAAGTATCAGTAAGCAGAAGCAAGTGAGCCACGAGTCCCCTGTCACTCCTTGTCCTACCACCATCACAGTGAAAAAGCCCAAACCCCAAAAACCCATAATCAAAAAGCATCAACTGGAACAGGAAACTTCCCATGTTGCAATCTGAACTTCAAGCCCCGTAATACTTTGCTCAAGCCAGTGTTGTAATTTTTGAAGCTGATGTGACTGAAGCATGGTATGAATGACAACAGCAGATGCAACTCATCCCATGACAGTATGTTAACACTTTTTCATCAGGAAAGTGAGTGATCTAGCTTGGATCATGACTTTCATGGTGAGAAAGCTTGGATTCCTAGGGAGAAAAGGAGATACAAGAGGAAGAGGAAGAACATAGGAGCAAGTAAAAGATGAACAGGCATTGGAGGTGTGTATTGGAAATTAATAATAGTTACAAATTGTGAATATTAAATTGTGTATGAATATTTTTTTATTATTAATATTAAAAAAACTGGGAAAATTCACAGAGATTCTTTGTATTTTTGGTTGACAAGAAGTTTAAACAGTTTAAACAATCAGAACTTGGAAAATCACAGAATCATAGAATCATACAATCAACCAGGTTGGAAGAGACCTCCACGATCATCCGGTTCAATCTATCATCCAGCCCCAGCCAGTCATCTAGACCATGGCACTAAGTGCCTCATCCAACCTTTTCTTGAACACTCCCAGGAATGGCGACTCCACCACCTCCCTGGGCAGCCCATTCCAATGCCAAATCACTCTCTCTGTGAGGAACCTCCTCCTAACATCCAGCCTATACTTCCCCCGGCACAACTTGAGACTGTGTCCCCTTGTTCTATTGCTGGTTGCCTGGGAGAAGAGACCAACCCCCACCTGGCTACAACCTCCCTTCAGGTAGTTAAACATAGTAATGTAAAAACAGGAAAAAAATATATGCTTATGGAGTCTTGCCATTCACTCCAACCTAGGTACTACTGATACTTTTGGTCCCTGAGTAAGTCTCCTGTGTCAAAGACACTTTCAAACTCATGATAAGGACCTTAAGGTAAAATGAAAAATATACCAGGCAGAGGAAGGAGATGCTGTTGAGCTGCTTAGCTGGCAGGTGTGAGCTACATAAACGTGGCCGACTTTAACAAACTGCACAAAATCAATGCTGTATCAGCAGCCCAGCATATGCTATAGATTGTTGTACAGAAAGTTTCTGTATTTTTCTAGTGTGCTCGAAAGAATTTACTATAGAGAAATAAAATTTAGCTTGCTTTCATTTCACAGTCAATGTGTAATATATAATATATAATAATACCTAAAAAAATAAATAATTGTAGCTTGCAGACCTCAAGATATTTCTTTCTGAATAGATGTGACAGAGATGTTATAATACTTTTACAAGTTATAACAATGTAAAAATTACTGTACTGGGTCAGACTGGTATCCTATCAGTGAATCTAGCCTATGGTGATTTTGGGGGAAGAATATATCTAAATATATATATATATATATATAATCCCAAAACTTATTCACAGACTCCAGCAATATGAACATAAGAGTGTTTTATCATGGGGTAATAATAATCTTACTAATTATTAGATTTTTTTTAAACAAATAATTTTCTGATCTACCACTGCAGTTTCATTTTCTGCTTACCTTCCCTGCACTCATAACATTTCTTAAAACTTGCTAATATGCTGCACTATATATCAGTCTTCCATTTATCATGACGCCAGGTCTCCTGGCAGCAGATGGGATGCATCTCTCTCAAAGTGGAATAAGGTTTATGTCACAGGGGTCAAGCTCATTAATCGCTTTAAACTAGGTTGGAAGGTGGGAGAGGGAGAAAGCCAAGCTTAATATAGGCAAGACTGAGACAATTGTGGGGTGACGTGTCAGCTCCACTGCTATCTCAGGGGAGGTAGATAACAATGACTTGTGTGTTAGAGAAGATTAAAGGGTTAGCAATGAGAATAAGTGGAGAGAGGAATCAGATGAAGTTCAAAAGGGACAAGTGCAGAGTCCTGCATCTGTAGAGGAATAATAAACTCCACCAGTACAGGCTGGGAGGTGATCTGCTAGAAAGCAGTCCTGTGGAGAGGGACCTGGGGGTCCTGGTGTATAACAAGTTAACCATGTGTCGTGGAGGGCCTGTGGGTCCAAAAATAGGCTTACTTTTTGCCTTACCTTGCCCAAACATGTTTTCCTGCCCAAAACAGGGGTAAACACATTAAATGGGTAACGAAGCACAAAAGTGGCACAAAGTCTGGCCTGCCTATGGTCTAGGTTGTAAACAGGCTATATAGGGTGGTTGTAAACATGTTTCATAAGCCCATGCGCTTAGCGTGTGGCCCACCTATGCTTTCCCTATATTTGGGGGTACTAGGCTTGTGATCTTGCCTATTATGGTATTGTTTGGCTGACTACCAAACTCTAATTCGTCATTCTGGTGGCCAAGGGGCTATTAATCTCAGCCCACAGTTGATAAATAGAGACACACAGGTAAACAAGGTGCTTCACCTTCTGCTTGCTCTGACTCTATTGCTGCAGCTTCTGCACTCTCACTCGTGCTTCACCAGCATGCACCCACTCACGCACAGGTCCCGTGTTTGTCCCCTTCTGCTTACGATCACTCACATTCAGGCACACTCACTGATTATTAGATTCAGACTCACCAGCTATCAGGACTTGATCCTGCATTACCTGCTATTATCTAAGGAGCTCAGACTCCAAGCAGCTGTGCAGCAGTGTATACCCGCTGCCTTTATTGACTGGTAAACACCATTGCTGCCAAGTTACCAGGAAGCAGACCCCTCTTGTCTGCACACGCGATCAGCAGACTAGCCAGCATGAGAACCATGCTGAGACGGCATCCTTCTTCCGCACCTGAGATCCTGCCAACAGTCCCCGAACCAGTCCCTGGACAAAGCATCCAGAAGGAGCCAGGAGACAAGGGCAGAGATTGCATCCTCACCAGGAGAACAAGGTCAGAGACTGTCATTTCCTCAGAATCTGGGAAGAGTCATTTCCCCCAGATAGCTGGGAAGACTGCTCATTTCCCCTGAAGTCAGGAAGATTCTCCTTTCCCCTGAAGCCGGGAGGATTCCAGCCTCAAGGTCCATGAGCAAAGCTCCCCTGAAGGTTTGGACACTAGGTATAGGCTGTGATGTAGCCCCGGAGGGTGATTATTGATAATTAATCAGAGTTGTGAGTAAATACTTTAATGCCTCTGTAATTCCTATTACCTCCTGTCATAGAGCAGAAAGAGTTTCATCCCACTCTGCTGAACAAATAGTATATTGACCCCTAAGCAGCACTGAGCCGTGGGGAAAATCCTCTCTCTGTTTATAGTTATTGTAATGTAGTTATTAATAAGTTATATTGTGTTACTAATCCCATAAGGTACTTCATAACTGTGTAGAGTCCTCGTTAATATTAATATACTGTGGTTGGGGGTGGCAAGAGTTCAGAATATTTGATATAATAAATATAAATTTTTATACATATTATCTCGCACCAATGAATTTCTCCTCTCTGCCACAAATTGGCGTAGGCAGCAGAAACCCCCTCCATGACACCACGGCACAGCAATGTACTCTTGTGGTCAAGAAAGCCAATGGGATCCTGGGATGTATTAAGAAGAGTGGGTCCAGCAGATTAAGGGAGGTTCTTCTCCCCCTCTACTCTGCCCTGATGAGACCTCATCTTGAATACTGTGTTGGGCTCCCCATTGAAGAGGGACAGGGATCTGCTGGAGACAGTCCAGTGGAAGGCAATGAGGATGATTAAAGGTCTGGAGGGCATGTCGTATGAGGAGAGGTTGAGGGACTTGGGGCTTTTTAGTCTGGAGAAGAGAAGACTTAGAGGGGATTTGATAAATGTTTATAAGTATCTGAAGGCTGGCCAGGAGAGGGGGGACAGGCACTTCTTACTTGCTCCCTGTGATAGGACAAGAAGCAATAGGTGTAAGTTGCAGCAAAAGAGATTCCACCTCAACACAAGGGTGAACCTCTTTACTATAAGGGTCACAGAGCACCGGAACAGGCTCCCCAGAGAGGCTGTGGGGTCTCCTTCTATGGAGACTTTCAAGGCCTGTCTGGATGTGCTCCTTTGTGACCTGTGTTAGATAGCATTGCCCTTCTCTGGCAGGGGGGTTGGACTGGATGATCTCCTTGGGTCTTTTCCAACCCCTAACATCCTGTGATCCTGTAATCCTGTGAGAGAAGACATGTCAGGGTGGGAGGATAATAGGAGCCTCCAGTCTGTACTTTGCAGAATTCTGGGGACACACAGGATCTCTTAAAGTCCTACAGAGATGTACCACAGGGATCAATTATTAAGGAATCAGCACAGGCAGAGCTTTATAGTAGGTTGGTGGCCATGGAAGTAGCTGGGAATGGTCAGACCACAATAGTGAGAGCTAGTAAATTAACTCCCTCCTCGAAATGCTCATATACCAATAGATGGAGCATAGGCAATAAGCAGGAGATGGAGATCTACGTTAGTCTGAATAACTATGACATAATTGCCATCGCTGAAACATGTGGGACAGCTCCCACAACTGGAATGTTGCAATGAATGACTGTGTACTGTTCAGGTAGGATAGATCAGCAAGATGAGGTGGGGGAGTAGCTCTCTATATGTGAGTGCAACTAAAATGTGCTGAGTTCTATCCAAGGGGTGAGGCAGAACAGTGGAAAACTTATGGGTAAGAATTAAGAAATATAGAAAAGGAGATGAAATTGTGGTAGATGTCTACTATAGACCACCAAACCAAGAGAAAGATATTAATGAGGCCTTCTACAACCTCTAGAGCAAAGCCTCTAGAGCAAGTTCTTTGGTACTCATGGGTGACTTCAATCACCCTGATATTTGCTGGGAAGCTCACAGAGACAGGCACAGACAGTCCAAAAAGCTCTTGCAGTGTATCAATGATAACTTCTTGATGCAGGTAGTGGAGGAACCAACAAGGAGAGATACACTGCTGGTATTAACTAATAAAGAGGGACTGGTTGAGGACATTAAGGTTGGAAACATCCCTGGGGACAGTGATCATGACAGAGTGGAGTTTAGTACTCTACAAGGTAGAAGCAGACCAAGGAGTAGAATCGCAACCCTGGACTTCTGCAGAGCTAACTTTGTGCTCTTCATAGACATGCTTGCAGAAATCCCATGGGCTAAAGCTCTGGAGGGTAAAGGAGCCCTGGAAAGTTGTTTATTTTTTAAAGACCACTTCCTCCAAGCCCAAGCTATGTGTGTTTCCCCGAGTTAAAAACCAGATAGACATGCTAGGAGACCTGCATGGTTGAACAAGGAGCTCCTGAAGGAAATCTCAGGGAAGAAAGAAACTCACAGTTCATGGAGGAAAGGATTTGTCACTTGGGAGAACTATAGAGAAGTTGTCAGGGCATGTAGGAAGTCAAGAAGCCCTCTTGGAACTGAAACTGGTAGAAGTAAAAGAGAGCAAGAAAGGCTTCTTCATCAGTAAGAAAAGGAAGAACAGGGAAGGTGTGGGACCACTGCTGAATGAGGAGGCAGCCCTGATAATTGAGGATGCAAAGAAGGCAGAGTCACTGAATGCTTTCTTGTCTTCAGTCTTCACACCTAAGGCAGAAGTCCCCTGTGTACTCCAGACCCTGGATGAAGGAGACAAAGCCTGGAGGAGGGAATGCTCCCCACTGGTCAGAGAAGACTGGGTTAGGGATCAGTTACACAAATCGAACATTCACAAGTCCATGGGCTCTAATGAGATCTACCCAAGGAAGCTGAGAGAACTGTCTGATGTTATTACTCTGCCTATCTCCACCATTTGTGCAAAATCGTGACAGACAGGAGAGGTGCCTGAAGACTGGAGGAGAGACAGTGTCACTCCAGTCTTCAAAATGGCAAGAAAGAGGTTCCAGGGAACTACTGACCAGTCAGCCTCACCTCCATGCCTGGAAAACCTCAAGGCACTGGGAAAAAAAGATGATTATCAGGAGTAGTGAGCATGCATTTACCAAGAGGAAGTCATGCTTGACTAACCAGATAGTATTCTACGATGACATAACTGAGTGGGTAGGTTCAGGGAGACAGGAGGTGGTAGTCTACCTTGACCTTAGCAAGACCTTTGACACCATCTCCCATGACATCCTAGTGAGCAAGCTCAGGAAGCGTGGGATGGAAGAGCAGACAGTGAAGTGGATAGGGAACTGGTTACAAGATAGAGTTCAAAGACTGGCGATTAATGGTGCCAGGTCCAGCTGGAGACCTGTAACTAGTGGAGCCCCCCAGGGATCAGTGTTGGGTCCGGTGCTATTCGACATCTTCGACAATGACATTGATGAGGGCACAGAGTGTCTGGTCAGCAAGTTTGCTGATGGTGCCAAATTGGGAGGCTTGGCTGATAGAGCTGAAGGCCGT
Organism: Tricholaema leucomelas; assembly: GCA_013400475.1. Lineage (NCBI taxonomy): Eukaryota > Metazoa > Chordata > Aves > Piciformes > Lybiidae > Tricholaema lacrymosa > Tricholaema leucomelas. The sequence continues at coordinate 8,711 of WAAF01015400.1, forward strand.
GCAGCCACCCAGAGTGACCTGGACAGACTAGAGAGCTGGGCAAAGAGGAACCAAATGAGGTTCAAGAAGGACAAGTGCAGAGTCCTGCATTTGGGGAGGAATAATAAACTGCATCACTATGGGTTGGAAGGTGATCTGCTGGAGAGCTGTCCTGTGGAGAGGGACGTGGGAGTCCTGGTGGATAACAAGTTGTCCATGGGACATGTCATGGAGAGGCTGTAGGCCCAAAAGAATAGGCTTTTTTCTTTTTCTTTCTCTGCCGGGCATGCCTAAACACGTTCCTCCCCTAACCTGGGGTAAATGNGATGTTCTCCTCCACCTCTAATTCTCGCTGTTGAGTCCCTGTCCTGAGTAATGCATCCAGTTTTGGGCTCCCCAGTGTAAGAGGGACACAGATCTGCTGGAGAGGGTCCAGTAGAGGGCTATGAGGATTGTGAGGGTTTGGGTGTTACCTGCCCCCCCACTCTTTGGAAAATCACCCAGACCAAACTCATCAGTTCTGGAAATTGAAGCAAGCTTTGTATTTACAGCTTGGCACAATATACAGCCATAGACAGAAATATAAAAGTTAAAAAAGTAATACAGGAACACAACACCCCTTCCAGAAAGCTGAGTCCCCAGGAGGGGCTCTCAACCATCCTTCCACCTTCCTCCCACTCCTCTTTCTTACCCACGATTTTACCTTATGTTTAAGGTAGTTTTGAGGATCAGCCAGAGGAGTTAGGAAGCAGGTAGATTAGTCACACAATGGGCAGGTTAGTTTAGAGAGAGAGAGAAGTTCAGCCCAAAGTCCAGACAGTGACTGTGTTATCTATGTATGTGTTCTTGTTCTTATACATCTCAGGAAGCCTATGAGTGAAGTAGACATCAGTATTGTTTCCTTTTCACAGCCTGTAATTTAATTCTTCTCACCAAAACATTCTAGCTAGCTTCAAACTAGCACTAGGGTGTTTAGGGGATTGGACCACGTGCCTATGAGGAAAGGCTGAGGGATCTGGGGCTGCTTAGTCCGGAGAAGACTGAGAGGGGATTTAATAAATTTTTCAAAATATCTGAGGGCTGGGTGTCAGGAGGAGGGGGACAGGCTCTTCTCACTTGCCGCCTGTGATAGGACAAGGAGTAATGGATGTAAGCTGCAGTGCAGAAGGTTCCATCTCAACAGAAGGGGGAACTTCTTGACTGTAAGGGTCATGGAGCACTGGAACAGGCTTCCCAGAGAGGTTGTGGAGTCTCCTTCTCTGGAGACTTTCAAGGCCCATCTGAATGCATTCCTCTGTGACCTGAGCTAGATTATGGTCCTGCTCTGGCAATAAGGTTGTGTGGGAGAACACTCTCTCTAGGCAGGGCA
>WAAF01015401.1:0-10349 GCA_013400475.1 Tricholaema leucomelas
GCCTGGCCTTAAACACCTGCAGGGATGAGGCAACCTGTTTCAGGGTCTCACTACCCTCATGCTGAAGAGCTTCTTCCTAACATCCATTTCTAGCTTTCTTCCATTCTCCCCAGTCCTATCACTACCTGACAGCCTAAAAGTCCCTCCCCAGCTTTCTTGTAGGCCTCCTTAAGATACTGAAAGGTCACCTGAGAGCCTTCTCCTCTCCAGACTGAACAGCCCCAATTCCCTCTGTCTCTCCTCATAGCAGAGGTGCTCCAGACCTTTGCTCATCCTCGTGGCCCTTCTCTGAACACCTTCCAGCACATCCACATCCCTCTTGTAATAGGGGCTTCAGAACTGGATATGTTACTCCAGGTGGGGTCTTAGCAGTGCGGAGTAGAGGGGAAGGATCACTTCCCTCACCCTGCTGGCCACACTTCTCCTGATGCAGCCCAGGTTCTGGTTGGCTTTCTGGTCTAAAAGAACACACTGTAAGTCATAGAATCATAGAATCAGTCAGAGTTGGAAGGGACCACAAAGATCATCTAGTTCCAACCCCCCTGCCATGGGCAGGGACACCCGTCTTCATCCAATGTATACCTTAAATAGTACCAAATGTAACTGATGCAAGCTCAGTAGGCAAAGCTACCATCACAACATCCTTTTAGATTCTTCCTGAAAATAAGTAAATAAATAAATAAAGAGAAAAGTGACTTTTCTTCCTTGCTATGCTAGTTTGAGCCTAGCTAGAATGTTTTGGTGAGAAGAACTAGATCATAGGCTGTGAAATGAAAACAATGGTGAGGTCTACTGCCCTCACAGCCTTGCTGAGATGTGTAAAGAAGAAAAGCAAAACATAGATAAAGTCGCTTTGCTCTGGGCTTTGCTCTGGGCTCTTGGCCTGCTGGGGAGCTGGGGCTGCTGGCTGAACTCCATCTTACTCTCTAACCTCCNTAAGCTTCATTCAAATTTCCAGAGCTGGCTGAATCTAGTCTGGGTGATATCTAAAGTGGGGGGGGACACACCCAAACCACCACACTTCCACAGACAAAAAAAAAAAAATCAGACAGGTATGGTCTGCATTTTGTACTCTAGTGAATGGAACCCTTCAGCACTCCAACTCCCTGAAAATTTTCCACATTGATTTGTAACCTTTTGGGGGGAAAAAAAACTGAAAAAATCTTAATTCTCCATGGTTTCTGATCACTTAGGCTTTCCTGGGCTTGGGTAACGCAGCATGCCACATGTTTTCCTAACAAATTGCATTCGGACACTTTCCGACACTTTCATTATTTTAACTCAGGTAATAATTAGTCACTGTCAGAGCTAAGACTTAGGTTGTGCAAATCAGAATAAATTTACCTTGCTGTAGCAGCAGTCACAAATGAAGCAATAAATTAGAAATAGCAAATTGTTACGGACTTAAGAGATCACAACTCAGAATCGTTACCTGAAATCCAGGAAATGTTACAGCTCTGCCAAGATTTCCTTGAGAGCTTAATTTTTCCAGATAATTTTGTGTTTCTAGAATGTTACAGCCAAAAAAACAAAAAGCCCTGGAGATACTATCCTTGTGGCATTCCCTAAGAAAACACAACGGGACCCTGCTATTGCAAAGACTAAAATGACTCAAGACTGTTTCTTATTAGTATGAAATGCATGTCTTTTGAAGGTCCTCAGGGTTCAGAGTCTCTCCCCTTCCCCAGCTTCCCTCTCCCTTACCCTTAGAGTTTGTATAGATTAAATGCATAGTGCAACCCCATGGGTTCTCTGTTGTAAAGCTATGTCTAATATGAGGCCACTAGACACTGTCACATAAAATCCATTAAAGTCCATCAGATGCACTGTCTTGGTAACATTCAGCTCATTGTCATTGGGCTGCTGCAATGAAGCATAGAGTGCCTGCTTTGAAACTTGATTAAAACAATTCATTAAAAGTAAGGCAACTAATCAGAACACAAGGGTTGTCTTCATGGGACTTGAAAAGTTCATTAGTGCCCCCACTATGAAAAGCAGGAGAGGGGAAAAGGAAAGACGCAGGAAAGAGAAAGAGTGAGCCCTCTTCCTCCTCCTCCTCCTCCTCGCCTTCTCGCGCTGTTATCTAGGGGCTGGGGAGCCAGTGTCCTTCCCCACTGCTTTAATTGGTTTGATCTGATTCTCCAGCATCACCCACAAAGCCTTCAAATGAAATTGTTGGTCATTATGCCTCATATTGCCACCTTCTTAAATAACTACAGAAGTGCTGCTGGGAAGAGTTTTTTTTCTCCTGGTTTCATCTCTTTCACCAAACCCACAGAGTTCATGATGCAAATGCCCTTTTAAAGCACCAGACACAGCAAGAAATATCATCTCTGGGCTATTTCACAGTGAACACTCACTTTGTTTTCTTTCAAAGTCTTCCCCAACTTAATTTGAACCTGCTCCCACAAAATAAAAACCAAAGATTGTTTTGACTTTGTCAGAACAAAGCAGTTCTAGAAACTGTAATTTGTGTTTCTGAATTGCCAGGATTCAGATTTGGAATTTTCTCTCAGAACAATTTTCAATTTCAGAATTAAAAAAAAACAGCTCAAATAATTCAGTGCATTTTGGCCAAGCTCTGTGTGCTAGTGTGGGGCTAGCTGAAATACTTTAGTGAGAGAAATTAGATGATAGGCTGTGAAAAGGAAAGAGTGGTGATGTCTACTTCACTCATAGGCTTGCTGAGATGAAAAGCAACACAAAACTTAGATAACACAGTTGCAGTGGCTCTCTGTTGCAGCTGGTGCCTGTACATTTCTCACCCTAACCTGCTTTTTGTGCAACTAATCCTTCTGCTGTCTAATCCCCCTGGCCAATCCTCCAAACTCATCTGCAAGTAAGGCAAAGTCTGGGAAAAGAGGGGTGGAAAGGAGGTGAAAGGGTGGTTGGGAGCCGATCCTGGGGACTCTGGTTTCTGGGAGGGTGAGGTGCTGGAGTCTGTCCAGAGTAGGGTGACAAAGCTGTTGAAAGGCCTGGAACANGAGGTCTCTTCCAACCTGGTTGATTCTATGATTCTATTTCTGTCTATAGCTGTAGATATTGTAAATACCTGCTCATATATTGTGCTAAGCTGTTAAGTATGAAGCTTCATTTCTTGAGTTCCAGCTGGCTAAATCTAGTCTGGGCAATTTCATAAGAGTGGGGGTGCAGGTAACACCCAAACTGTCACACATAGGTTTTGACTCTCAAACTCTGACTGACCTGCCTGAAACTCATCAACTTGGGTACTTGGGCATAAAAATGACCTTTCTTCAAAGTCTCATTCAAAGTGAAAAGCACCCCTCACACAAGTTGCATCAGTGTGGAGGTCCTAACCCTCTCAAACTGTGCTTGAGGAGATGAGAAGCTGCTGCAAATCTAGCATATCATGTCTGCTGTTTGCAGGGTTGTGTTACCTCCTAATTTGAACAGGTAAATAGCAGTAAATTCACTGATTTCACTGGTGCTAATGTTCTTGTGAATAGTAATAGCTCCTGGCCAGACAGCCTTTGGGAAGGCTGTGATTTACAGGCTATGGGAAAGGTCTGCTCTCTTTGTTCAGTATAAACCATAAACAAAATTTGGCCAAATGACTCTTATGAGGAGTAGCTTCAAAATATTGCATGAATCTTACCACATCCTCTATCTTCTCTGAAGTTTATGCCTGGAAGACAGACACCTTGTAGTGCAAGAACTCTCTAGATTATCTCCATTACCCATTACAGAGGCTGTCTTTTACTGTGCCTCCTGCCTACCCATTTGTTACCTCCTTAAATGAGTGAAAGGTCTTTTGATTAAAGGCTTCTTCGCTCAGGAAACAACTGTATTTGCAAACACAAATGCATATATACACTCTAATGAATAATGAAGGTTATTTATTACTTGTGCTTGAAATAATGGTTGATTTTGGAGTGCCTTTCATAAAATCCGCATCAGAAAGTGTGTTATGTCCTGACATTTTCATTGCAGTTCAAGTAAAACAGTCCTCAGAAATTGTCTTGCTACCAAATTGCAATCATAAAGGCATGGCTTCAGACTCTGGGAATCACTTCAGATTGTGAACTTCTGGATAATATATAACATAAAGAGTTTAATTGAATCAGCCAGTTGGGTTTTTGCCCAGAAAAGTAGAAATTTAAATGCTGATGCAGCTTTAGCTTCCAATGACACCAGTCAGCACTCCTTAGATTGGATTGTAAATAATCTTATTTGAGGATATGCAGTATGATAGGGATATACTTGTCTGAAAACTTGCTAGCAAAAGTAATTAAATAATTCCATTGTGTACTAAGACATATGAAAAATCACTGACCCCAAAGAAAGATTTGATAAGTATTTACTGGCAGCTAGAAGAAAATACTGGCTTCTTAGCAGCTCTTGTCTTCTGCTAGGACAAAGAAAACAAAATAATGAATCAAAATGCAGCCACAGTGAAACCTGCTCCTGACCCATGTTTGTGGCAAATGCCTTTCAGCCTACTTGGATAGCAATGTGAACCCAGTGCTGGAATGCAAACTTGGTTAACAGCCCAGTGTGAAAAAAGATCTTCAGGACTGATGCCTTGAACATCTCAAGTGAGGTTTTTCAATCTTCAGCTACAGCTGATAGAAGGAGAAAAATACATAGAAGTAAGTCATCTGCCTGATCCAATATCAGGTGTTGAATCTAGTATCAGGTATGGCATCCATTCATAGACAGAGGAAAAAGGGAATCTGGTCAGTGCTTTTTGCTGCTAGTAGTAATTACTCCCTGCTCACAAATAGTTCAACATCCTTTGTTTTCTAAACGTTGCCTAATGAGAAATATTAAAAGTGAAAAATTGAATCATTTCAAACTGTGGATTGAAATATTTGTAATCCCTTTTATATTGCATTTTGCCTTGTTTTCTTTTCAGACATAATGTGAAAATGAACAACTAAAAGAAGTAAAGGGAGTAAGAGCAAAAGTTCAACAAAGTGGAAACACTGATTCTGTTCAAGAGGCACAAAGCTTTCTGTTTTAAGTGTTGGAGGGTCTACAGTCTGAACTAAAATTATAATTTTCATCTAATTTTTTTTTTCCAAGACAGTAAAGCCCTAAGTGAAATGGTGCCATGAAATATTACTGATGTTCCCTGATCTCCAAGTTCAGTGAGGTGCAGTTATTCAGTGTAAAAGGCATCTGACCTGAAGCACATGAGAAAAAATATTGCCTTAAGCAAAGCCCATGTAGTTAAGAGATGCTGGTCCTTTTTACTGGGGCTGTTATATGTGCAAGAAAAGCTAAAGAATTTGTATTAAGTGTGAATTAAGAATTAACACTTCAGTTGCTCTTGTTTCTCTCTCCATGCTACTCACAGCATTTTAAAGCTACAGCTGCCTTCATCCATTCTGCTTCCTGCTGCAGCATCATGAGTCCATGCAAGCTCAGTCATGTGTGCTAGGCTGGAACACTAATTTAGTTTCACCAGTTCTCTAAGGAAAGAATGTGATAAAATCTCAGGTGTTTCACAAAATGACACAGAGCTTCCCTAACACACCAAATCTGTACCTTCCAGTGCAGGTAGCTTGCTGCCAAAGTTGTCATTTAGTAAAGTTGTGACATCAGAGACTGTTGACTTGTAATTTTAAAGATCATGTTGCACAAAAGTGGCACCTTTATGGATCTAGTCAAATTCCAGTGGGAGTCATCTTCCCCTCCTAGTAAGGTTAGCCACAGTCAACTGTTACCAAACAGAAACTTCATTCTGTTTAGAAAACATCTCCCCATCCTGACAGCCTCTTGGGAACATTCACTTTGATTTTTTTTGTCTTACCTATATTTTCATTAAAATTAACAAAAGAGCTCTTTGTCACTACTCAGACATTTTGTTTCTGCATTCTGCAGTGATAGCTGTCAAGGTATCTTGTTGATACAGTTTATATCTTTATTTTACTTGCCTGCACATTACTCTGCTCTCGTCAGACCCCACCTGCAGTACTGTGTGCAGTTCTGGAGCCCCCAGCACAAGAAGGACATGGAACTGCTGGAGCCAGTCCAGAGGAGAGCCACGAAGGTGCTCAGAGGGCTGCAGCAGCTCTGCTATGAGGACAGGCTGAGAGAGTTGGGGCTCTGCAGCCTGGAGAAGAGAAGGCTTCCAGGAGACCTTATAGTGGCTTTCCAGTATCTGAAGGGAGCCTACAGGAAGGCTGGGGAGGGACTATTGACAAGGTCTGGGAATGTCAGGACGAGGGGTAAGGGGTTTAAGCTGGCAGAGGGGAGATTGAGACTGGATGTTAGGAGGAAGTTCTTTACAGTGAGGGTGGTGAGACACTGGCACAGGTTGCCCAGGGAGGTTGTGGATGCTTCCTCCCTGGAGGTGTTTAAAGCCAGGCTGGATGAGGCCTTGAGCAGCCTGCTCTAGTGGGAGGTGTCCCTGCCTATGGCAGGGGGTTGGAGCTGGATGATCCTTGAGGTCCCTTCCAATCTAAACCATTCTGTGATTCTATGATTCTTTTCCCCTTGCCTCTTTTTTTCATGATGGTTAGCACTATGCTTACCAGGAAACAATCTGTAGTCAGCACAAACCTCAATGAACTTACAGAAAGGCTGGAGAGGGACTTTTCACAAGGGTCTTGTAAGAACTCACTTCAAATACTGCATCTAGTTCTGGTGTTCTCATCACAAAAAAGACAAAGAGCTGTTGGAGTGAGTCCAAAGGAGAGCCACAAGGATGATCCAAGGGCTGGAACACTTCTGCTATGTGGATAGGTTGAGGGAACTGGGGTTGTTCAGCCTGGAGAAAAGAAGACCCTGGAGGGGACCACAAAGCTGCTTTCCAGTACCTGAAGGGATCCTACAGGAAGCTGGAGAGGCATTTTCCATAAAGGTGTGTAGCCACAGGACAAGGGGCAACGGTTTGAAGCTGAGGGAGAGCAGGGTTGGATTGGATCTTAAAAAGTTCTTTAGTATGAGGATGGTGAGACTCTGGAATAGGTTGGCCAAGGAGGTTGTAGGATGCCTCCTTTCTGGAGCTGTTCAAGGCCAGGTTGGATGAGGCCTTGAGCAGCCCAGTCTAGTTGAGAGGCATCCCTGCTCACGGCAGTAAATGATCTCTAAGGTCACTTCCAGCCTAAGCCGTTCTATGATTCTGTACTATGACTAACAATGTCCTTCACCAGAAGCACTCAGGATGCCTCCAAAATATTTAATTTGTTAAGTAAAATACAGATAAATCTATTTTTTTCTTCCTGTTATGAATTCACTAAAAATTTCTGAGGGCTGAATATGTGATACACAAGAATCATAGAATCATATAGAATCAACCAGGCTGGAAGAGTCCTCCAAGATCATCCAGTCCAACCTAGCACCCAGCCCTAGCCAATCGACATGGCACTAAGTGCCTCGTCTGGCCTTTTCTTGAACATCTCCAGGGACAGTGACTCCACCACCTCCCTGGGCAGCCCATTCCAATGCCAATCACTCTCTCTGACAACAACTTCCTCCTAACATCCAGCCTAGACCTTCCCCAGCACAGCTTGAGACTGTGTCCCCTTGTTCTGTTGCTGGTTGCCTGGGAGGGGAGACCAACCCCACCTGGCTACAGCCTCCCTTCAGGTAGTTGTAGACAGCAATGAGGTCTGCCCTGAGCCTCCTCTTCTCCAGGCTAAACAACCCCAGCTCCCTCAGCCTCTCCTCACAGGGCTGTGCTACAGGCCTCTCATGAACGTTGTCGCCCTTATATATGAATGGTGTGGCCAGGTTCACTTGGTTACTGCACAAGGTAGAGGCTACCTGGCCAAAGCAGTGTGTCTGCACTGGTTTCACTTCCTTAGTAGTCATCATGACACTAAAGACCACAGAACTAGATGAAAATTAGACTAACTCTGCAGGCTTTTTTTCCATGCATAATCAGACCTACTTTCACCTGCCTTTGTAAAGTAGTACTGACCTTCATTTTGTCAAAGCTCTGTCTCAGAAGTAGCTCAGTCAGGGAAGCCAGCAGCCCTGTTTCTTCCCCAAAACCTATTAGCCACCAGACTTAGTTCAGCTTCAAAAAATGTGAGTATGTATCCAAAATCAACTTTGCAGATGGATTTTGCTTCCATTAAATTCCATGTCAAAGAAAAAAAAAGTCATATATACATATACATATATATATATAGAGAGAGAGAGTTTCATTTAATTAAGGGGATATAGCACTTGCAAAACAAAATAAAAAGAAGGGGGGAAAAAAGCTTCATATTTGGATTTATGGAATTATTTTACTGAAAAAGAATTACATTACATATTTAATTCCCTGGTGGCTACTAATGTTTTATTAAATACAGTGTAAATCCAGCTGTGACCATGCAATAAAACCTCCAAGGGGAAAAAAAAAGGAGTGTGGTTTATATTTGGTTTCTGCACGCAACAACTTGGGCTCCTGAACACTGCCCATATGCCATTGTGCTCTCCTTGACATTGATCTTTAATGGGGGCTCAGTGTGTTGAACCCCTGCTAAATGCACAGAAGGAACACAGTAAGATTACACACCACCTCTAAATTTTCATGTAGCTGGCCCAGTCTCAAAACAAAACCTTGTGCTAAGCTATTGTGCAAATGTATTTAATGTTGGTTAATAAAATACACAACAAATTCAGGCTGTAGTAAGAGGAGTTTGATTTCATTACTGATTTTCAGGAAGCAATGACGTGACTCTGTGGACAGCCACCCATAGTAATTAGCTGAGGAGTAAATCCATCTGGTTCTTGCTTTTCCTTCATCACGACATGCATTTTCACTCTCATCTGCCCAGGGTTTGAAAGGTTTACATTACATAAAATTAGGACTATATAAACTAAGAGATTCATTTGTTTTCTAATATGATTGCCCCTTCCCTTGAACAGAGTAGCCTAATTGATAGCCTCCATTGTATGCAATGCACGTCAATAAATACTGAACATGAATGTGAATCAATATTGTGTTAGTACTGGGATTAAGCAAGCTATTTTCTCCCCCATCTCCCCCCTTCCCATACACCACTCTGCCTCTTTTTTTTTTTCTTCTTTCCAGAATAGATGACTATAGGTAAATAAAATGACTGCTTGTCTGAAACTCTGCTTGAGGATTTAGGTTTGCGTTTCCCCATAGAATCACAACCTCAGAAGCCACTCTAGTCCGTAGTACTTTGGCCCAGTGTGGGCAATAGAAGCAAATGCCTCAGCTGACTGCTGGGAAGCACAACCCTTTTTCACTTAAAAAAGGCCAAAAAAACAGGAGGCAGAGAGATCTGACTTCTGATAACTCCATTTTTTTTTTTTTTATTGGTATTTTCTTTTCCAAGCCACAAATTAGAGGACAATTTATGGTAGCCTAGACAATAATTTATAAGACCAATATTGACTGCTCTTGACCCTGTGTGTTATTTTGCAGTCTAAACAATGCTGAACGACTTAGATGATCCAATACCATGCCAAAAATCTATAGACACCAGATATATATTACACAAATTTTAAAGCATGTCCAAAACACATTCCAGTTCAGTTCTTTCAAATGCAGAGCTTCAACAAATCTCTGAAGGTTTGGGGAAATGAGGACTAAGAAAGGAGGTCTATAATGATAAGACCTCTTAGTCATGAGATCAAAATTCAGATCTAAGCCCAGAAAGACAAGAGCTTGCAAAAAAGCTCTGGACCAGTCCATTGCCCATAAACACTCAAGAGGGCTACTCTCCTTGCTAAGGTGGTTGACTTTGCTTTACTTGTCCTCAGGAGAATCACCTCTGAAGAGTCACAACTCACCCCAATGGTGATACAACATCAGTACAGAAATCCTGCACATCCTCCTGCCCCCTTCCAACAAGCACTATGTTTATTGTCTTCTTGCTTTGAGACCAAGGGCAACTGTTTTGGTTTCTGGCTTGGTTTTCCAAAACCACCTAAGTTAAAATAATTGGCTGTGAGATATTTCAGAGACAGGAATTTAGTGTTTTTCAAGGAATATTTAATTGTACAATCACCTCCAAAGACTTTCAAGGCCTGTTGGGATACATTCTTCTGTGACCTGAGCTAGATTGTGTGGTCCTGCTCTGGTGGAAGGGTTTATTTTAGATTTAGATTTTACATGTCAATCTATCTTGATATATTTTAGTTTACATTTTACATTTCTATGTATCTTTAGGAATTCTACATTTAAAAACTAAAATTATATCTTATCCTCAGGAATTTTGTATTTAAAAATTAAAATTACATTTCACATTTCAAGAATATTTACATCCATTTAATAGATATTTATAATTGTACATTCATTATATTTTAATTGTATTTTTATTATTTTATATGTATGTATTTATATTTATTTATATTTGCATATAAATAAATATATATTTTACATATATAAATATATATTAGTACATAATACATGTAAT
>WAAF01015401.1:19077-31655 GCA_013400475.1 Tricholaema leucomelas
GTGTGTTCCAATTTACTAGTCTTCATCTTATTGAGGGCAATAATTTCCCTGAAGACTTTATTGGCAGGGTATCACTGCAGCAAACGTTTGCTGCCGGCAACCCTATTATTTTCCATGAGAAACACAGTCCCGTGAGAAAGCACGTTCGCACTCCAGTTCTGTGGGAAACACCAGGAGAAGAAGAATTCCAAATCCCGCGAGACTCAGCAACTGGAAACAACACCAGAAGCCCTCTTGTTTGTGTAACTTATTGCAAGAAAATATCAAAAGAGGGGACTAGGGAAGGGGGGGGGGGACGAGGGAAGAACATGTTTTCATAAAATTTTCACTTTGCAAGAGCTCAGCTTAAGGAAGGAAAAAAAAAACCCAAAACCTCGAACCAAACCGCGGAGTATTTATATTTGACAGCCCCCAAATCCCAAGGATATTCAGTCTATTTCAGTTGTCAATTTATGATCTTTAAAACATATATTTTTTTTTTCTTTTTCAGAATTGACTGAACCTTAACTACATCCTACCTAGCCGAGTTTTACAGATGCCATCTTAAAAATCAATTCAAGGAACAGCCATAAACTTGAAAGCTTCCTATTTGAAGTGTATATGGCAGAATGCAATTTTGTTTAATTTTAATTGACAGAGATGTCAGCCTAAGAGAATATTTTAGAATATTAGTAGGAACAGTAAACTCCTGCCTTGACACTTTTATGATATAATGGTATAATTCTCAGGGAGAGAGAAAAAAACCCACCACTGTCAGGGTTTACACAAAAGCAGTACGTGTTTTACCTTTTTCCTCAGCAAAGGAGTGACAAATGTATTACTAATTACACAATTACTTTATTATGTCGAACCAGTAATAAAACCCTTCATGTACCCCTCAGAAAGTCTGTTTCATTAAAAAAAAAAAAAAAAAAAGACAGCATTCCTCTTTTGTATCTATTTTTCCCCACCTTTTTTTCTCTTTTTTCTCTCTTTTTTTTCTCTTTTTTTTTTTTCTCTTTTTTCTCTTTTTTTCTCTCTCCTTTTTTTTCTCTTTTTTTCTCTCCCTTTTTTCTCTCTCTTTTTTTCTCTTTTTCTCTCTCTTTTTCTCTCTCTTTTTTCTCTCTCTTTTTTTTCTCTCTCTCTTTTTTTCTCTCTCTCTTTTTCCCTCTCTTTTTTTTCTCTCTCTTTTTTTTTTTCTCTCTTTTTTTTTTTGATTTTTTTTTTTTCCTTTTAAAATTAGTATTACAAATTTTCTGGTGAGCTTTCAACCTGTGTGATGTGCTTTAGCTTCCTGCCCTTTGCGTTTTACGATAGCAAAAGCACATTTGCAAGGCTTGTTTGTTCCTAAGGAGACAAATCCTCAAGTGGTGTAAAACTGTTATTGATACCTTTTTGAGCAAGGTGAGAACTAGGTTTGAAGAGACATTGCAAGTCACTGCAAAAGATCCAAATGCCATGATTTCTGATGGGTTTCTTGGATAATGATTATTCTTTGTATTGTTTGATATGACAAAGCAACTTCACACAAAGAAATAAATGCATGGCCTGAGCTACTCATGCTCTGAGTCCAGATGAAACAGAAGCAAGAGAAAAAAGGAAACTTCTCTAATTTTGAAAGTGGCTATTTGAAAGTGGCTAATTTTGAAAGATTCTGAACCTACTTTTTTGTCTAAAAGTCCACAAAGTTGACAGCTGAGTCCTTAGTCCCCTCTTTTGGAGTCGATGTGGTGCTGCTCCAAACTATACCAAACTATACTCCAAACTATACTCTCCCTTTGCACTGCTGCTGTAAAAAAAAATTCCCAGCCAATAGAGAGGACCAAAGGGATGTGAAGACAAAGTGAGGAACTGGGCACTGCTGTACAATAAATATTAAATCCTCTCTGACTCCTCAAGGTCTGATCCAGCAAACTGCTTAAATGTGCAGCTAACTTTGAGCACATGAGTAATCCTTTTGACTTTAAAGAATTAGTCATGTGCTTAAAGTTAAGTATAGTGCCCTGCTGTATTGGGACCTAGCCTCCAAAACAAAGTATGGCAGCGATTTAGTGATTAATTACAGCCCACAGATGGACAAGCCCGTTGGGTTCAACAAGAATTGGCCCAACCCTTTGCCCTTCTCCAAAAACAAATCTGAATAAAGGTCAAAAGAGTTTGGTTAAGGACATACTTACCAAACTTTCAAACCTTTTGAGGACCATCCACCACTAGCAAAGGCTCTCACATTGTATCCCTCCGGGAGTCCCATGGGCGTAGTCAGTTGTAAACTCATTTTCCTATATGGTCAGGCACGCGTGTGGGGGTGAGGAATGAATGACAATGTAGAATGGCCAAAGCTGGTGTCCTGTGACCATGGAGCTTTTAATATGGAGGCAACGGAATCAGGATTAAGAATTGCAGCTGCTAAGATGCTAAACCCCACATACAGCTCCTATGGCTCAGATGTTATCAAGCGTAAAATCTTTTGAATAAAGCCTTACATGGGGGCACCATTGTAAACTGCTTTCCCAGTTAAAGCCTTTACGGAGCAGTAAGGAGGAAAAGGTTGGATTTTGTCATCTTATTTTCAGTAATACGTCAAAGGCCACAAAAACAATTCCCCTCAATTTTAAAGGGCTTTCCATAGTGAAAATAATGCCCAGCAAAAACGTTACAATGAAACTGCTGCTTAAACTATTCTGCTCCTCTAAGGATGGCCAGCAACTAATTTTCTTCCGTGGGACAATGTTGTACCCGTTCCAGCATTCGATTCCACTGCTGAAACTAAAATCAGATGAGTTTCTAATGAGTAAGCTCTGAAAGAGTGGGTGTGATTTTGGAATCATTTATGCTCTAGTCTCTGTTTATATTTTCTTATATCTAAGCCAAATTTCCTCTCTTGGACGTTTATGTCAATTTTCTGTATGTTATTGGCATCAAACACTCATCCTAGCACTGCCACTGACTGGAGCTGTGGCTGTGAGTAAGTTCTCATCTCAGCAATGGCACGAGAAGAAGATGACACAGTTCATACTGTAGCCCATTAAGGAAAAACAAGAAGTTATAGTTATTTAGAAAGATGCCCCAAGATTTCTGTGCCCCCACAGCCAAAAACATAGAATCAACCAGGTTGGAAGAGACCTCCAAGAATGTTTCCCATTAGGGATGCAAGAGTAATATTGTTTTGCTAAAATTCTGCTCAACTTTATGCTCTAATTCTGCTCTTGTGTCCCTTCCCAATATCTCAAGTTAGTCCCTACTCCAAGGAGTTTCCAGTTAAAAAAACAAACCCAAGCACTTCCAGTGAAAGTTTCAAATTCTTGGAACCCAAGATCCATTATCACATTAAGTCCTAAACTATTCCCTGCAATGCCTTCAGAACAAGAGGACATAGTCTCAAAATGCACCAGGGCAGGTTTAGGCTGGACATTAGGATGAAATTCTTCACAGAAAGAGTGATTGGCATTGGAATGGGCTACTGGGAGAGGCGGTGGAGTCACCATCCCTGGAGCTGTTTAAAAGGAGACTGGATGAGGCACTGAGTGCCATGGTTTAGTAAATTAGAAGGGTTAGGTGATAGGTTGGACTCGATGATCCTAGAGGTCTTTTTCAACCTGTTTGAGTCTGTAATTCTGCGAAGATGTCACAGGCAAGTCCAATATTCAGATTGTGTTTTCCACTCAGTGCCATAGTTTAGATCCCTAGAAGGGTTGGGTGACAGGTTGGACTCAGTGATCCTAGAAGTCTTTTCCAACCTGTTTGAGTCTGTAATTCTGCAAAGATGTCACAGGCAAGACCAATATTCAGATTGTGTTTTCCAGGATACTTGTAACTTGGAGTTGTCTCCACTAGAATACTGCTTTTGGTTTTCCTTACAAGAGTCATCCTGCTTATACATGCTGGAAGAGGACACCATGAGGAACCAACCTATCCTTTTCCAAGGTTAGCAGCTACTCCCTAAAGAATAAATGTTGGCTGACATGAGATACAGGTGATTAGTTACATTAACTACATATCCTGTAGTAACCCACAATCTGTGGTCCCTCTCACTTATGCATATTTAGCAGATACACAAACCTGCATATTTTGCAGATACACAAACCAAAAAAGTAAAAAGCTAAGCTATCTCAATTTTTCCTCCAGCTAACAGAGAATAGATGATCCCTGATAGGCAACTTCCTTCACATAGAAGAGCACGGTAGAGGAGTTTCAGACAGATGAGATTGAGCTTTTTTTTTTTCTTAAATATAAGAATATTTCTGATTTTTCACTTTCCCCTCTTTGGATTTTTCACTTTCCTGAAAGAAAAGTGTAGAACTCCACCCTGTGTGCAAACAGCAATAACGTTCTCCGTTTGAATGGGTTTATAAGCTTTACTGACAAAGAAAACACAGCCAAAAAAAGAAAATCAAGGCCACAGGTTTCCAAGACTGAGACCATGGTGTATGAGCAACCTCTGTAACAAGCAGCAAAACACTAACACCAGTTACTGACTCCTTGAAAACTTAAAGTAGCAGCAACCACATGTGTAGAAATACCATCACCAAGAGAATGCACTATGACAAAGAAGAAACAGCCAGGCAAGAGTAATAGGAAGACAGAAGATGAAGAGACTTAAGAAGTGAGAAGAGGAAGCAAGGAACTAATGCATTTTTTACTTTGTTTTGGGAAAGAGATGGGTGGGGAAAGTCTCCATCAGGATTGTCTCTCCCTATTCATAACAAGCATATGAAGGATTAACTCCCTGCTTGTAAACTGCTGTGTTTTGATATTAAGCCATTTTTAGCTGCAGCTTGGCCAAGTGATGTGTGAGCATCTACCACCCTATAACTCAGCCACGACTTCTGCCACGCTCAACCACACCTGCGTTGGCATCTCCCATGCCAGCTTTTAGCCCTCTGAGGTTTGCATTGAGTTTAGGGGATTACCACACTTTAAAGTCTTGAAGTTGTAAACAAAGAGTAAAAATAGTCATCACTAAAGCACTGCAGTAATGCTTTGTGCAGCTGAAAAGGAGCAGTGGAAATAGTGAGTGGCACACCTTTCTCAGGAGCTATTTTTAAATGTATCTGGTGGTTTTTCAGACAGTATAAAAAGATCCAGCCCATATTATTGACTAATAGGCTATAAAACCTCAGGTTTGAACAAAAGAGTGAGCTCATTTTTGTGATCCTTAAAAACATTGAAAAACTTCAAAGCCGCTACAAATAACATAAATGTCCTTTCCTTGATTTTCCAGGACTTTATAGAATCACAGAATCAGTCAGGGTTGGAAGGGATCACAAGGATCAGCCAGTTCCAACCCCCTGCCGTGGGCAGAGACATCTCACACTACATCAGCCTGGCCAGAGCCTCATCCAGCCTGGCCTTAAACACCTCCAGCAATGGGGCCTCAACCACCTCCCTGAGCAACTCATTTCAGGCTCTCACCACTCTCATGCTGAACAACTTCCTCCCCAAGTCCACTCTGAACCTACCCATCTCCAGCTTTGCTCCATTCCCCCCAGTCCTGTCACTCCCTGAGAGACTAAAAAGTCCCTCCCCAGCTTTTTTGTAGGCCTCTTTCAGAAAGGCCACAAGAAGGTCACCTGTGAGCCTCCTCTTCTCCAGACTGAACAGGCCCAACTCTTTCAGTCTGTCCTCACAGCAGAGCTGCTGCAGCCCTCTGAGCATCCTCCTGGCCCTTCTTTGGACACACTCCAGCCCCTCCATATCCCTCTTGTAATAGGGACTCCAGAACTGGGTGCAGCATTCCAGGTATATATATAGCTTAATAGAGACACCTGAATAAAAATGTGCTGAAGTCAGTCAAAATATTTCCATTGACTTCAAAGAAAGCTGCATTTGGCCTAAAAATGATCCAAACTTGCCCACTGAGTTCTAGCCAGATCTAATTTTAAACCAGTTAGGTTGGAAATCATCACTCATTCTTCTGGATGCTGTGGAGAGAAAGGCTTCTTTATTCCTTCGCTCAGGCTCTTTAGGTGTAAGATCTGCCACAGGACTTTACCACATCTGACTAGCAACTATTGTGTAGACTTCCTTTTTCATTCCTTTTGTCCCCTGCACTGCATAAAATTGAGCTCTTAAGTGTTTGGGGATGGGTTGAATCATAGAATCAACCAGGTTGGAAGAGACCTCCAAGATCATCCAGTCCAACCTAGCACCCAGCCCTATCCAGTTAGTTGTAGCTTTTTCTGGCATCTATGTCTTGTTCTGTTTTAGTGGCTTCATAAGGTGTTGCCACTATGGAAACTTGACAGTAAGTAATATCCTAAATAATATCAACATTGCAACATGTTTTAGTAACATGAAACATAACAACAGCAAAAAAAACCTCAGTTGATTTTTAGTGACATTTAGTGTGAGATTTTAAGACAAGCAATAACAAGAATGTGTCATACAAACTTATAAAGTAATGGAATTCTGAAGTCTGTTAAGAAAATCTCACCTGGCTGAGAGTTTTAACACAGAATACCTGTTAGTTTCCATGTCCAACAAACCATGTTATGAGATCATGCTTCTCCATCTCGTCTATCAATCAGCATCGATTTGGATGAGAGGAGGAGGAAAAGGAGTCTCAGAATGAAATCTCTCACAAACCTTACAGAAGTTCACAGAAATGGGGGCTGGTTAGTAAAAAGACAGTTACATTGGAGTCCCCAGCACAGAAAAGGGTGAAGTGATCTACATGAGAGTGAAATGATCTACATGAGGGAGCTGCAAAGGACAAAGCTATGAAATTTCTCTGCAGTTCCTTGTGTCTGGCCTGTGCTTCCAAGCGGTGTTTTGGGACACTCACATCATGCAAATAGTACACACATGAGATGAGATAAAGCTATTTTCTTGTGATGATCACATCACAGTGGATGTAAAGGCTTGGTTATGAGGGCAAAGTGTTGGGAATGGCCAAGTAATCTGAAAAGACCAACCTCCTAGCAATTCCTGATTCCCTTGAAATGCTGAGAGATTCACCCTTGTGTAGAAAAACTGGAGTGGTTCACAGGCTTTGTTGCTTGGAGGCAAATCTCCCCACACAATGACCTTCAAAGTATATTTTTACACCCCCATGGGCTTTCACACTCAAAACCTACTGCAAATATTGCTAGTCAAAAGGGATTTGCAATGGAGCTAAGACACAACCTGCCTTCTGCAGCCCTTGTTCTCCCTAAATAACAATTTACTCCACGAGGATTTCAGCTGACTTCTGCAAGGGCAAATGCCTCTACCAAGCCTATCCTGAAGCCTAGATCCAAACCCAAATCACGATTCTAAAAAGCTCCACCCTTTTCAGAGCATTTTACCCAAAGACAATGTTAAAACTGTAAAGACTATTAGCTTTAATTCCAGGCGACCTAGGATCTGTCACTAGTTTTCCCAGTAGCTCTGAACTGCTCACTTTGTTTCCCGTGCCAGCAGTAAGTTGTATCCACCTCCCCCATGGATCTGTACCAGATTGGAAGATGAAAGTCACTACACAATACACAGGCATTAGTAGCTGTTATTTTTTAACAGGATACCAAAAGTGGTCTGTAAACCCCAGCAATAGGAGCACATGGGAGGCCAGAAGAGTAAAATTAGATATACTGAATCACTTAAGCAATAGAAACAGAAAACCTTTCTTTCATTTTTATGTGATACAGAAGGTTCATTATGTGCTGTATCGATAGCATAGTATTTTCCAGTGTCACCTGTTCATTAAAGAGTCACTTTAAAGGCAGTTGATGAGTTCCAGTACCATCCTATTCATCCAATAAAAGTATTCATTAGTTTGTATATTATATTTCTTTTCCTGCTGGTCTGGTAATCCTTAAATAAGATGTCCCAAAGGTACTGATTCTGATCTCGCATCAGTGTATATTAGTAAATCCATTAAAGTTAATGGCTTGTCCACTGATGTAAGAAAATCAAGGATAATGAGGCTACTTGAGTATGCAAGAATTACAGGATCAGAACCTACTGTCATTTACTATTTTGGAAGGTTATGTGCCTTCTCCAGATAGGACATCATTTTCCTTAGCATATCTTTCAATAGAGGTGCATTAGCCTCTAGTGGCAGTAGAGGTGATATGTTGTATCACTACTTTAAAGGCTTAGGCACTAAAAGGGAATACATTGCAATAATTGCAAAGTCTTGTTTGACTTCGCTTTTCCAGCGCTGTGCTTTGCCTGGCTTGAAACACTTCACAGGTTTGAAGAAAAACAAAAACAGAACCAAAAGCCAAATGAAGATGCTGTAAATTGGGGTGAACCAAAAAAATAAAAGCTTAGTAGCACATTCTTAGAGCAGATTGAGGCTCAGGGTGTTTTCTGTGTGATTGCCATCGTGACTGCCTTTCTATCTGAGCACTGCCTCTGCTCATTTGATTGCGAGCGTGTGGGAGCTCGTGTGCACACAAACTTGCAGAAGAGGTCATGACATTTATTAAGGCAGTCAATAAGGCACACACAGGACAGGCATCTAACCCCTGGAATATATTTATATTTATACTCATTTCTGATATGGAAACTAAAGGGGNTCACCTTGACTCTTTGGTTTAAAGCAAGCAGTTAAAGAATAAACATTGCTAGGGATTATTAAATAAATAAATAGGTAAGGAAGTAAATAAATAAATATATAGATAGATGAGAGAAGCCACTCTTAACATTATTAGGACTTCCAAAGTAAATAAAAAGTGGTAGAGCTGAGAGCAAATTGCTGCAGTGGTGCCAGGGAGAATCCTGATTTTAGCACTGCTGTACCAAATTTGTCATTTAGGAAAGCTCTTGTTCCCTTTATTGAGTTCCACTGTAGTGAACAATTTCTGCCTGCATCCCTCGTGTGTCCTTTTGGTTTATTATCTTTCACTGTGAATTGAGCATCCACAATCAGTTTCACAGGAAGCCTAATTTCACACGCTGCTTATACATATGATGAGGACTTCCCTC
The DNA here is from genome assembly GCA_013400475.1 of Tricholaema leucomelas. Classification (NCBI taxonomy): domain Eukaryota; kingdom Metazoa; phylum Chordata; class Aves; order Piciformes; family Lybiidae; genus Tricholaema lacrymosa; species Tricholaema leucomelas. Next base: position 27,967 of record WAAF01015401.1, read on the forward strand.
TCCCTCCCCCCTCTTCCTCATCCCTTCTCCCAATGTTCTTATCAAATGAAGAATTGTGGATAAGGGTTAGGTGCAGATAAACATGAGTGTAGCACTTCCAGAAAGGTCATGATCCCCCCATAAGGTGCTTCTTGTTATGCCTGACCTTCAGATTTTCATCATCAGCCCGCCTGACAACTTAATAATGCAGAGGTGCAGGATTCATTTCTCCCCTCTGAGAGAGCCAGTACGGGACGCCCTTTTCCCTGATTATTTCCCTGCACTCCCGGCTGCCCTTTATAAGCCAACCAGAACTCCATCAATCATGCTCTTCTCTCCTTTCCTCCTCAGCCCCCAGTCCTGAAAGCTCGAAAGCTGCAATGTCCCCTTTTGTCTTGCGCCGCTACACAGCTACAACAACAACAGAAAGGACTCACCGCTTGGAAACATCCTTACCGGGTAGCAATCCACCTTCCTATTCAAAAGAGACTTTCAGCCTTCCTCCATGCTGATTGTATTATCTTCCAGAATAACTCCTCGGGGCTCTGATAACTGTCAAAGGAGGGACAAAAAATTAAGCTTAAATTAGAAGTTCTGATCCCATTTTATTACTTCTAGTTTTCATTTCCCTTTTTATTCTTGTTTGTTCTTGCATTTCTCATTCTGTAGCATAACAATAATTAAATGAGGGGAAACAGACTTTTTCAGGATTATTCCCTCTCTGTTTTCCTTTCAAAGATAAGGGTCAGGTTAACAAATTGATATATTCAAGGTATTGAATGTGTCAGTTTGTTGGAGTGATGTAGCACAGGAAAGTTGGAAAGAAAACCTCCTTAGAATGGGAGGGTATTGAGTCAGATCAGCCTTTTACAGTCTGCAAATAAATACTGCAATATTGCAATAAAGCAAATAAAGACTGCAATAAACTTATGCTGCAAAATATGTATTTTATGTATTTTAGGCTTCATCCTCATCCTTCTTAGAGTTTTTTTTTCCTCAGCCAATGATTCCTAGAGTGAAAACACAATGATACCACATCACAAGCATCTGGTGAGAGCGAAGTACAGTATGTTCCCTGACAGAGCAGGGATATGCCAAGGCCATCTCCTATTGCCTAAAGCAGCTGCCTTTTGTAGCTCCGAGAGGAAAAGTATCCCCTGGTAAGCTATGGCTCAGCTGGGTACGAGAGCTGCGCCGTACCCAGCAAGCAAGTTTAGATCCTACCCTGCCCAGTGGCAGCAGGATGCAAATCTGTGCCCAGCTGGATAGAGCAGTTAATGCGATAGCCCAACTCAGCCATTAAGGCACTGTGCTGGAGCTGGAAGAACAAATAAATAAATAACAGAGCTGCATGAAGCGCCGTAAAACCGCTCGTTCGCCCAGTATCAGCACTGGGGCTGAAATTAAGTTTTCCCTACTCCTCCTGTGCCTGGATGCACTCAGTGCTGGTGCATGAGAAAGGCTGAACTCACGACTGTGGGGGTTTTTAACTCAACTGCCACCTCCCCATGGAAAGTAAAAACCTGCTTTAAAAATCAGAGCTAACAGCCTCGGTGCTATTCAGTCTCCCCCAAAAGGTATTGTGGGAATAGTTGGGAAGCCCCTGAATAATGTTTTACCATCAGAATTATTTCATGCAACACAGAGGTGGGAAATCCCTGCACAGATTTAGAGCCTGTAGTGAAATATGGAATTGCATTTACTGCTTGTGAAAGCTAAATATCTCTTCAGAGTCTTCTCCTTCTTAACAATAACCAAAAAAAAAGTATCTATGAAAATCTTCCTTCAAACTCATAACATGCCAAAGATTACAAAGTGCCATCAGAAGAGAGCTGGATAGACTAGCAAATGTTCAGGAGATGCAAAAATGGGGAGTTGTTCCCAAATCCTTTGAGCCAGTTAATGTTGCTCCTGACTCCAGTATGCTTTGGACAAAGGATCGTCTGGTCCATTTTCAGGCTTTTCTCCACTTCAGTAAAGGATGTGAGACAAGTCTAAATAGCACCTTGGAAAGACCAGAAAACCTGAGTCAAAACTGAAGAATTGGGGGAAAAAAGCTCCTGTAACAGATGGAAGAAGGAAGGAAGGAAGGAAGAACAGAAAGGCTGAGGCACAGCAGAGAAAAGCAAAAGATCTCTCTGAGATGCTGCAGAAGAAAAACAGAGGAGTGATAATGATCTTTGGGTGGGGGAGGACCTGCCTGAGGGACAGAAGCAGGTTTGGACAGCAAAGGGAAGCACAAACAAATGAAACAGAAAAAACAGGAAGGAAAGTGAAGCAAACTTGTAGATACAGAAGAAAAGCAACAGGAAACCTGCACTACCCAGTATCCTTTCTTGACCACTAGATGCAGGAAATCACACTTCAAAAGGACAGCCCAGAACTGGGGGCCTGATAAGAATGATAAAGATGCCATTGCCACCAGATCAAAGTGTGGGAGGGAGGAGACAGAAGGAGGAAAAGGAATAAAGCAGAAGAAATCAGTCATAAAAGGGGCTGCAGTGCTTTCTTGCTTTCTTGCTTGCTTGCTTGCTTTCTTCTTTCTTTCTTTCTTCTTCCTTTCTCTCTCTCTCTCTCTTTTTCCTTCTTTCTTCCTTTCTTTCTCTCTTTTTCTCTCTCTTTCTTTCTTTCTTTCTGTTTGTTTGGGGTTTTTTAATTTTCATCCCAAAACATGTCCACTTGTGTCTCTAATCAGAGAGGGCAACTCCCTGAGGTATTAAAACCACTTCCAAAACATGCTCCATTTAAGCTTCACCTATAGCAAATGCTCCATTTAAGCTTCACGACCTACAGCAAATGCAAATCTTTTATTTGGCATCTCTTCCTCATTTCAGTCTTCATCAGTGGCAGCAGCAGTGGCTATCCCCAGCCCTTTGGCAAGGCATTCCTAGCAGTCCCTCACTTGGGACCCAGGCTGCTCCACTCTTTTCCAGCCTCCAGGCTCAATCCTCACAGGGAGCTGCCATCATCTCCAGGTTGCATCTCTGTGCGGCCTGGCTGAGGTACAGGACACCCAGGGTCAGACTGTTCTTTTTTATTTGAGTTTCCCTCCATGAAGCACTGATTTTGTAGGAAAGAGGGAAGTTGTCCTCTACTGACATTTGCCAAGGTAAAGTGAGGAATAGTTTGGATCCCAACCAGAGGGCCACGGCTACATCCAAGGCCTTGCAAATTGACTTGGCAAGAGAGGATTCTCTTGAGGAGTGAGAAAAACCAGAGAGATGTCAGTCAGAGAAGTAAACACCATATGCTTGTCTCACAGCATCTGACAGTAGTGGACAGAGCAGAGATGCTAGCAGATCTGAGAACTAGGGCAGCGTAAATCAAGACACATTCTCCTTTTTCTGCCTCCCAGAGGAGTTCCACAGACAGGAGCTGTGTATTCCTCCTAAATCCAGGGGCTCTTCAAAGCTGATGGGTGTTTTCCATACTGATTATTTACACTAAGCCTTGATTGAATGAGCTGTAGGTTACAGAGAGGTGACTTTTTTTGAAATGTATGAGGTAAATCCCTCTTTGTCTAGAGGGCAAAGTGTTAGTGAGAGGAGCGGAGAGACTACAGAACCATTTCGTATGGCTTTACAGTAAAAGAAAAATGAATTATTTTCCAGCTATACCTTTTTAATTTCCTCTTTGCTGAAACTTTTACAGGCAAAGGATAGAATAGAGTAGAATAGAATAGAATAGAATAGAATAGAATAGAATAGAAT
>WAAF01015401.1:31761-56069 GCA_013400475.1 Tricholaema leucomelas
GGCAAATCACTTTCTCTGGGAAGAACTTCCTCCTACCATCCAGCCTATACTTCCCCCGGCACAACTTGAGACTGCGTCCCCTTGTTCTGTTGCTGGTTGCCTGGCAGAAGAGACCAACCCCCATAGCAAAATCTAAGCATCTGACTCATGTGAGGGTAACAAACGTGGTGGTAGGCAACGGTTCTCTGTCACTCCTTTGCTCTACTTTTCCACCTATTGCCTCCTTCAGTTTAAATTTGTGTCAGAGACACAATTCTCTCTCTAGCCTCCTCCTGAAATGCCATTGAACAGTGGAGATGAGCTGCAGAGACGCCAGCAAGACTCCAGTGCGTGAGCAACACTCATGCCTTGAGTCCAACGGTAATTAGCCATGTGGCTTTCAGCCCATCAGGTTGATATTGTTTTAAGAGGTGGATTTAAGCCTTTTGAAAGCCTTTTTTGGGAGCATGGAGCAAAGATTGCAGCCGTAAACAGTTGAGAAGCTAGCCTGCAGACACAAAGGTAGGCTGCTGATAAGGCAAGCTGATGAGGAAGGAAAAAACTTGCTAGGGGGAAAAAAAATTGAACTTCAGGTCAAAGCAAAAGCTTCTGAAATGTGTAATGTTGTATTAACTTATCCCAGACATATTTTGACAGCCATAAGAGGAAATAGCTGAATTAGAAGTTTTACAAGTGCAATCTCTGGCAGGTTTTACACCAAATATTTACTTTTTTATTCATCAGGTTAATAAACTCGTAACCTCCTCTCGCACTGGTCATTTCCTGATGGGATCCAATTTTCTCCTATCTGACCGCAACATGCCCGTGTGCTCAAAGCAAGTTTCTAGTGCAGGTATCTCTGTTCAGAGCCACTATTCAGCTTGCAGGAGGTGGCTCTGAAGCCACCAGCTCTGAGCCACTTCAGCTGAAAACCAGTGGGAGATTTACTCATGCAATGATCATAAATTTAAGGTATTCAGGAGTGTTGTTCCGTTCAGCAAAGCTTTCTGTTCCTCTTGTTAGCTCTGCCCAAGATTTTCCTCCCTTTTAGCATAGAATCAGGAAAGCTTTTTGAGCTTGCACTTTCTTTTCCCTAGAAAGTTGATACTGAGAGCACAAAATCCTTCCTCCAATTTTTTGTTTTAACATGTATGCAATGCACACAACAAGTCTACTTGTATGGCTAATATCAACATGACTTAGAAATGATGGATTTTACTTTGGTAATGCATGCTCTCTCACAGTATCTAACATCAATGACCATTAAAAATATCCTAATTCACTGTAGTAAGAGTAGAGCAGAAATGGTGTCTATGAGCAAGGGGCAGTAAGCTAATGCAGAATATTGAAAACTGGAGAATTATTGACAAAAATCATAGAATAATAGAATGGTTTGGGTTGCAAGGGACTTTCAAAGGTCATCTAGTCCCCTACAGTGAGAGGGGAAGTCCTCCACTAGATCATAGAACCATAGAATCACAGAATCATAGAATCAAACAGGTTGGAAGAGATCTCCAAGATCATCGACTCCAACCTAGCACCCAGCCCTGTCCAATCAACCAGACCGTGGCACTAAGTGCCTCATCCAGGCTTTGCTTGAACACCTCCAGGTACAGTGACTCTACCACCTCCTCAGGCAGCCCATTCCAATGCCAATCACTCTCTCTGTGAAGAACTTCCTCCTAACATCCAGCCTAGACCTCCTCTGGCACAGCTTGAGACTGTGTCCCTTTGTTCTGTTGCTGGTTGCCTGGGAGAAGAGACCAACCCCAACCTGGCTACAGCCTCTCTTCAAGTAGTTGTAGACAGCAATGAGGTCATCCCTGAGCCTCCTCTTCTGCAGGCTGCACACCCCCAGCTCCCTCAGCCTCTCCTCACAGGGCTGTGCTCCAGGCCTCTCACTAGCTTCTTTGCCCTTCTCTGGACACGTTTCAGTATCTCAACATCTCACTTGAATTGAGGAGCCCAGAACTGGACACAGCACTCAAGATGTGGCCTGACCAGTGTTGAATACAGGGGAAGAATTACCTGCCTTGTCCTGCTGGCCACACTGTTCCTGATGCAGGCCAGGATGCCATTGGCTGTCTTCAGGTTGCTCAGAGCCTCCAGCTGTGGAGCCTCAACTACCTCCCTTGGCAACTTATTCTGTCGTTCCACCACCCGCAAGGCAAAGGACTTACTCCTAACATCCAGTCTAAACCTACTCTTCTTTAATTACAAAGAAATCCAAACGTGAGTTGTCTGAACATCTAATGGCTAGTTTAAAAGTGATTTTTTTTTTTTTAAGTCAGGGAAAATGAATAAAAAATTAGAAGCAAAAGAAAATGGCAGTCACAGAATCACAGAATTTCTTAGATTGGAAGAGACCTTCAAGCTCACCGAGTCCAATCATTAGTTTCATACTGACAAGTCCTTGACTAAACCAAATCCCTCAGCACATCTAATCACTATGAGTTGCTATGGTTGGAAAGGACCACCAGGTAATTGTTAAGTACACTAAATGTTCTAGCATATCAGGTCCTTTCGTATCAAGTCTAATCCAATGGCTCCTCTTTGCTGCATTCTTCTTTTGACTTACTCTTTTAAAGGTTAAAAATTCCTCCTGACAAAAGACATATGGAGAAATCCATATTTTGTCATTGAATTATTTTTATATTCTTTTTTAATGATATGGTATAAAAATGCTATTCTAATAAAGGACATGTGCAGCATAAATACACTAAGACACTTTTATATCAATGGCAAAAATCTGCAGTCATTTAATACCTAAGTGTGATAGGTAAGAGCTTAAAAATAGCTTCAGAGGAGTAACCTTTGTGCTAAATTAACAAAAATAAATATTAACTTCTGAAATATGGGATAGAAAATCTTTAATGCAACCACCCCCCTTAAGTATTCATTCAAGAAGATGTATCAGTTCCTAACCCAGCTCTAATGAAAATGGTCATTTTCATCTGCTAAATACTTCCCCAGGAATAATCATTGTATTTGGTGAAAAGTTTGAGCAAAAGATCACGTCAGAACAAAGATTTGTGTGAAAAAAGCACATCCTGCATGAAACTGAAATATCAGTTTCACTAAGACCCCTTTACACCTTCCTGCTCAAACCCTTCCTCCTCAGCTCTTCCTAGCAAACTGCATTCAGCTTCCTTGTGTCCCACATCAGTGATCAGTGCTGCTACAGGGTCAGAAATTCACCAGGTTTTGGGGGGACTGTTCTGTTTCTTTACCTTTTTTATCTCTTTATTTTTGGGTCAGTGAAGTCTCAAGCACCAATCCAGGCTGGGTGGTGAACAGCTGGAGAGCAGACCTGAGGAAAAGGACCTGGAGGTGTTGGTTGATGAAAAGCTCAACATGAGCCAGCAGTGTGAGTGCAGCCCAGACAGCAACTGCGTGCTGGGCTGCAGCAAGAGCAGTGTGGGCAGCAGGGCAAGGGAGGGCATTCTGCCCCTTGACTCTCCTCAGATCCCTCCTGGAGTATTTTGTGCAGTTCTGGAGACCCCAACACAAGAAGGACATGTAACTGTTGGAGCAAGTCCAAAGAAGCGGCATGAAGATGCTCAGAGGGCTGCAGCAGCTCTGCCATGAGGACAGGCTGAGAGAGTTGGGGCTCTGCAGCCTGGAGAAGAGAAGGCTTCAAGGAGACCTTGGCGTGGCTTTCCAGTATCTGAAGGGAGCCTACAGGAGGGCTGAGGAGGGACTATTGACAAGGTGTTGTAATGACAGGACAAAGGGTAATGGGTTTAAGCTGGCAGAGGAGAGGTTTAAACTAGATGTTAGGAAGAAGTTCTTTCCAGTGAGGGTGGTGAGACACTGGCACAGGTTGCCCAGGGAGGTTGTGGATGCTTCCTCCCTGGAGGTGTCCAAGGCCAGGCTGGATGAGGCCTTGAGCAACCTGCTCTAGTGGGAGGTGTCCCTGCCTGTGGCAGGGGGTTGGAACTGGATGAGCTTTGAGGTCCCTTTCAACCTAAACCATTTTATGTCCCTCTTCAGTGATCAGTACCACTGTGTGGTCAGAAATTAACCAGGTTATGGATTCTTTTGTGGCACCATTTTATTTCTTTACCTTTTTTACCAATGTAAAATGCTGGAAAACAAACTTATGTTTCTTTTTAGAACAAAAAGAAGTAAAGCTAGTAGAAAAGTCCTTTTCTCTGGAATGATAAATTGTGACTACATTTCTAACCTTTCCTATTAAAAAGGCAGAAACACTTTTATTTTCCAAACTTCAAATGCATTACCCCAGCAGTTTTTAATTGCTTCATTCTGCCACTCCACTGCAAAGCCTTCCTAACACCTCCCCAGCACGACTGTTTCCTGCTAACACAGACATTTTGCAGACAGATTGAGTGTCAATATTATTAGCAGCAAATTATTCACGTTGCATGAATCGCCTTTACAATCCTTATTTACTGTGAATATTCAAGAACCTATTGTTTCTAAAGTAATCACTTCTAATAAGCCCTCATGGTTCTGGTGGCATATGACAGGTGTTATCAATGTTTCATAGAACCATAGAATCAACCAGGTTGGAACAGACCTCCAAGATCATCCACTCCAACCTAGCACCCAGCCCTAGCCAGTCAACCAGACCATGGCACTAAGTGCCTCATCCAGGCTTTGCTTGAACACCTCCAGGGATGGCAACTCCACCACCTCCCTGGGCAGCCCATTCCAATGCCAATCACTCTCTCTGCCAACAACTTCCTCCTAACATCCCCTGACACAACTTGAGACTGTGTCCCCTTGTTCTGTTGCTGGTTGTTTGGGAGAAGAGACCAACCCCCATCTGGCTACAGCCTCTCTTCAGATAATTGCAGACAGCAACGAGGGTCACCCCTGAGCCTCCTCTTCTCCAAGCTAAACAACCCCAGCTCCCTCATCCTCTCCTCATAGGGTTTGTGTTCCAGGCCTCTCCAGCTTTGTTACCCTTCCCTGGATGCATTAGGGCAGCAGAACTAAAAGTGGGGCTTTTTTCTGATTCAAAGTGTGACACCAATATGAAGTTTGCCCCTAAACTGCTAAAAGCTGCAGAAAATATGCGTGACAACCTTGGTCTGTTCTACCAGACACTGGTACTTATCTGCCTGTGTGGTACACAGATAAAGGTAGGGAATGAGTAGCTGTATCAACCAGTTTGCTGCTAAAATAGCCTTTCACTGTTTATTTTCCAGCTAAGCCAATTAGGCAAGGTGGTGCATCAACATTCAGTGTGTGTGATGATTTCAGATACATTGGCAGGATTTTAAATAAACACCAACAAAAGGAGTATACATCTGTTAAAAGGGGGAAACAAAAACAACAACCACCAGCAAAACCACAGAGAAAGGCAAGCTCTTAGGGAAATAAATACTAAAGATGGTATGTTATAACCCTAAAAAAACCCACAGGAGCTGGAAAGTTGTTTTGATGAGTGTAGGCATTTTGAATAGAATGATAGAATAATGGAATGATAGAATCATAGAATGGGCCCTCTGTATGGGCCCATAGAATGGAAAGGGCCCTCCAGAGATCACCTAACAAGGCCAAGTGCAGGGTTCTGCACTTTGGCCACAACTCCAAGCAGCGCTACAGGCTGGGGACAGAGTGGCTGAGAGCAGCCAGGAGGAAAGGGACTTGGGGGTACTGGCACATGTAGCTGGACATGAGGCAGCAGTGTGCCCAGGTGTCAAAGAGAGCCAATGCCATCCTGGCCTGGATCAGGAACAGTGTGGCTAGTAGGATAATTGAGGTTAATCTTCCCCTGTACTCAGCACTGGTCAGGCCACACCTTGAGTACTGTGTCCAGTTCTGGGCTCCTCAATTCAAGAGAGATGTTGAGATGATGGAATGTGTCCAGAGAAGGGCAAAGAAGCTGGTGAGAGGCCTGGAACACAAACCCTATGAGGAGAGGCTGAAGGATCTGGGGGTGTGCAGCCTGCAGAAGAGGAGGCTCAGGGCAGACCTTATTGCTGTCTACAACTAAGTGAAGGGAGGCTGTAGCTAGGTGGGGTTGGTCTCTTCTCCCAGACAAGCAGCAGCAGAACAAAGGGACACAATCTCAAGTTGTGCCAGAGGAGGTCTAGGCTGGATGCTAGGAGGAAGTTGTTGTCAGAGAGAGTGATTGGCATTGGAATGGGCTGCCCAGGGAGGTGGTGGAGTCACCGTCCCTGGAGTTGCTCAAGAAAAGCCTGGATGAGGCACTTAGTGCCACGATCTAGTTGATTGGACAGGGCTGGGTGCTAGGTTGGAGTCGATGATCTTGGAGATCTCTTCCAACCTGGTTGATTCTATGATTCTGTGATTCTATTCTATAATGTTTGCTCCTTTTTTTAACAAACAAAACTGTGAGCTTGTTCAGTTTAATGTCTCATTTGAATGTACTCATAAAGAAATTGTGGTCATCTGCTTCAAAACTAACTTTATGTGAAAGAATAAAGAGGTAGTTTTGAGCTATCTAATTGCAGCATTTGAATCTTGTCCTGTTAAATGATTCTGGTTTTATGTCAGCATGTGCTATTGTAAGTCAAAGAACCTCACTGCCCTGGATGGAGTCAGGATATGCAGAAATTGTGGAGGCAGAAGCTGCAAATATGATTCGGGAAGGACACTCTCTGATCAACAGGGTAGTGCTCTGCAGATGTGTTAGCCAGCAGATGTGTGATTAAAAAATTAGGAAAAAGTAAAGTGTTCAAGGTCAGATAGCAAAATATGGCAGGATTAGGAGTAAAACCTGGAGACCCTAACCCTCAAATCAGTGTTCTAGAATCATAGAATCAACCAAGTTGGAAGAGACCTCCAAGACCATCCAGTCCAACCCAGCACCCAGCCCTGTTCAATCATCTAGACCATGGCACTAAGCCTCATCCAGGCTTTTTTTTAACACCTGAAGTCCTAGAAATTGTAGTCAGAAATCTGTTGGATTCCTCTGATTCAGTGCCCCATGGGAAGTCATGGTACGTTTAGGTGACCCATGAGTTTGTCCCTCTGTAAAAAGGGTACTTGAGATTATACAAAATTAATCTCAGGGCTGCACTCAGGCCAGTTAATATTTGAAGGGTTCTCAGATGGCTGGATAGAAGTGCTATATTAGCTCAAACAATGATGATGATGATGATGATGATGATTATCTTCCAGAGATTTTTATCCTCAGTGAAAAGCAAAAAGAATTGCTAGCCAATTTTGCCTTGTAAATGCTGAATACTTGGAACGCTTCCCATTCATACTCATTCTGTGGCTTTCCTGTGTCTGACTTATGTTTATCTTCATTAAGTGGAATAATGCAAGTCAAAATAGCTACAAGTAAACTGTCTGCTGGACAGGGAACAGTTGTTGGTTGAGGGGAAATAGATTGTAAAAAAATATGCTCCTCTGACTTCAGAAAAGGGCTCTAAATTGATCCACTTCCAGTTCAAAGCTCCTTAAAACATAGCGAGCAATCTCACCTGGCATTTCATCACCATCATCACCTGCCTTTCCAGTACAACAGGGGATGGATTACTCTGAAAGTTTTTGTTTCTATCAAAGTTCCCCAGAAAGTCCTAATTCACATGGGAAGGCAGGGAGAGAATCTTCTATACTTACTGGGAGCCTGTTCGACTAAGCAATTGTCCTGGGTTCTTTGAACTTTGGAAGAGGTGGAGATGCAGTCATATAGAAGATGAACTACTTCCCTTGAAGGAGTACAGCACATATCTCTGCAGATTGATGGAGTCATAAGTCACTAAGAAACTAACCTGGGTACAGCCTGAGGTAAAGCTGAAAGCTAAAGTCATTCCAGGTGGGCTGGTGGAAGGCAAAAACAAATCCTAGACATTCACATATGAGGTCATAACTTCTGTTCCATTGCAAGCCACCTATAAATATTTTAGATTTATCTTTTAGGAGTTTTAAAACTCTCTCTAAAATGAATTTAACTTCAGGTTTTATTCTAACATTCCTCTCGAGTCAGTGAGGTGCTCTCTCAAGGATCTCAGGCAAATCTCTCTTGACGAATCCAAATCCATAAGCCAAACCATATGATTCCAAAATACCTTCAATTGCCTCCTGGATCATACGTCCACATCTGGAAATGATGGATTCATTCCCAGCTGCAGAGGAGGGAAATTCTGCATTAGGCTAAAAACACTGTGTAAATTGCAAGTCAGAAGGGTCAGCTTGCTAAAATTATGGTGGTCAAGGCAAGTCAAGCGCTTTAATGGCAGGTTCAGATCCAAGATCAAAAATCGTTTTGCAAATCTCTAAACAATTCTACCAAGAAACACAGAGAACTTTTGGGTTAGTTTTATGATGAAGAGAGCCAACAGGCCACAAATTCTCAAAGCAAGAGACTAATCTCCCTTCACAAGGGACACAAAGCAGTTGTGCTCCGTAAGGATGAAACTGTGCCCCAAATTTGGTTGATGTAAAGCAGGAGAGACCTTTCTAATGGGAAATGGTTGTAAATCACAGGAAGATCAATAGAAAAGAACAACTTTAAGCTGGAATCTCAGTTTGGGGCTTACCTTGCTGAAATCTCCATGCAAAATATTCTCAATGCATTAAAGAATTTGTTGGTCAATGACAGGGAAAAAAACTCCAAACTACTTCATAAAGAAAAAGGGGAGGAACTAAGCCTTTAATACACTCTGTGACTGAATTGAAATCAGCCATTAATGTTACCCCTTTCTTAACTTTTTATGTACAGACACATCAAGATGTCATATTCTATAGTTTGATGAGACTCACTCCCTCATTAAGTGATGCATTAATAGAAGAGAATTCATTAGAAGATATATCATTACATATTAATGTGATGTTAACACTGCTGACAATAATTAAGATGAAACAAGTAGTCCATTTGTCTATCTATGCCTCTGAATCATTACTTCACTAGGTCTTGTCTGGGAAAATCTTATTAGTTCCAAAAATGTTGTGTCAGTGAAAGAATGAGTAAAAGTAGAAGGAAAACATTCTGTTGAAAGGGCCATGCTAGAGCCTGCACTTCCCAAAGGAAGTAAAAACAAATACATAAATTTCAGGATGGTTTTATTCTTGTGCTACATATTTTCCATTCAGGTAGATTGGAAATACATGCAAAAGGTGAAGCAAAAGAACAATCTGTTGTCTGAAGGTCTCTGAAGTTACAGGACCTCAAAGCTTAATTGAAATTAATTACTATCGAGCCAATGAAAACTCTGCTGAAGTTTGGGGGTTGGTGTAGCTACACACTCTTGCCAGATGTCCATCTCAAACTCTTGAGTGGGGAGCAAATCTTGCAAGACAGCTTTCTCACAATATTTCTAAGAGCTTCTGTTTTTAGAGAGGCTAAGAGATAACAGGAAAAGAGCTCATATCCATGTTATTTTGTCTCTTGCAGCTCAGTGCTGGCTGGAGTACAGGGCACTAATTCCAGAGCTGACGTAAATAAGCCAGTGAGACAACACCAATTTGCACAAACCCTGGTTCAAGCCTGGGAAATTCAGATGCATGCAGAAGTTTAGATAAGATACATCTAGGCAAATATTTTAGGTATGTATACACATCTATATATAACACTTTCTAAACTGCTTTAATCTCAATCTACGTATACGAGTCGCTTCATAAGAAGAACTCAGTTTTGGGAACTGAGATGAAAGAATGGGAGAAAGTTCAGAGAAGCTCTCAGTACGTCTGATTTATATCCAGCCCACAGACTTAGTCCCCACAGTGCCCAGTGAAGGAGGCTGCTCTCGCTGTGTCACCACTGGAATGAGAAAGAGGAAAATTCCTTCTGCCAGAAGCAGTACAGATGCCCTGAACAATGTCCTAAAGGATCTTCAGCTCCCATTTTCTAAACAGAGCTCCTTAGGAGTTACACTTGCATGATTTCATACTTTAATTTCCCTAAAATGATGCCATAAAATAGCCCCAGAAAACGTAAACTGTGTGAAATGGAGGTGGTCACCGTAAGCATAAGACTAAACATTCCTGAATTTCAGTTCCAGTTCAAAGAGAAAATGTACTTCTGTTGCTCTGGTCAAGGAGCAATGCTGCTTGACTCAATTCCCCAGTCTTTAGAAGGAAAATGGGCCCAGCTTCCAGAAAAACATGAAGATTGAACAATGTCCTAGAGGATCTTCAGCTCCCATTTTCTAAACAGAGCTCCTTAGGAGTTACACTTGCATGATTTCATACTTTAATTTCCCTAAAATGATGCCATAAAATAGCCCCAGAAAACGTAAACTGTGTGAAATGGAGGTGGTCACCGTAAGCATAAGACTAAACATTCCTGAATTTCAGTTCCAGTTCAAAGAGAAAATGTACTTCTGTTGCTCTGGTCAAGGAGCAATGCTGCTTGACTCAATTCCCCAGTCTTTAGAAGGCAAATGGGCCCAGCTCCCAGAAAAACATGAAGATTTCATTAGCATTTGGAAAGGCTGTCAAAGACGGATTCTTTACCCTGTTTTACTTGTTCTGGTCCCCCATCTTTCTCAACCTATTCCCCGTGCCTCTAGCAGAGTAACTTGAAACAAGAGCATTGCAATACTCTGCATATTTCTTTGGGGGGGGAGGATGGAAACAACCACCAAAAAACCAACTTAGCCACAAAGTCCAGGGTTTGTATTTTTTGTAAGAGTATTCACAGAGAGCTCAAATTATGCGCATAAACATTGCTGATGCATTTGCTATTAGTCTGTGTGACACCTTATTCCTTTAAGTTTGCATTTCCTGACACGGGGTAGGAGAAGTGGCTCCTCTCTGAGAGGGCTAGTTAAGATGTATCTTGCTGTTTCACCCTATCTTTAGTATGCAGGGAGCGCAGAGATGGAGATAAAAGGAGAAATGTCTATCTTTGAGTCCTCTGCAATACAGAATAAGTTATCAACCTACTAACATGCATGTCTGAATAGACTCCTTTGGCAGGAGGGAGATTTTATCTGTCCTGACATGCGAATTCCTCCCTCATGTCAATCCATGAAAGTACTAAAGAATAAACTCTCTAGTAAAATAAATGTGGCATACCACTGGGACTTGGAGAGCATCATATTTTCCCCTAGCTACTTTTTTTTAACTCTCCAACTGAATCCTTGATATCCATATAAATTAGTTGCTCTGAAGAACTGCTTGAAAACCCATTGCTTTAATCTCATAGGCTTGGGGAGGGTGCCTCACTCCTCTAAGGCTTGGGACTTTGTTGGCTCTCTCTTTTCCCTCTTCAGCTAAGCAATGCGCCACCGCATCCAACCCCCTGCGCAGAAGCCCTCGAGTGGCGTTTGTGCTGGAAGCTTTGCAGCTGTGCAAGTCAAATGAGCAGGCACTACGTTGCCCTCAGATCTGGTAGGCCCCAAGGTATAGATATGAGCAGTCAAAATGTCCTATTTAGCATCCTGAAGTGCCCACCCAAGCGCAAGGGAAAAGGATGCAATGTTTTGAATGAAAGCTGAACACAGCTGCAGTTGTGACATTGTGGAGGCAGGAGATGGAAATTCACATTGCTCTCTTTGCAGATGAATTATCAATCTGCTTCCACAACTACTTGTCTCCACGCTCATCACCAGTGTGAGGCCTCTTCATTCACCAGTCTCTACAGCACCTAGACACAGAGCTGCCTCTCTGCTGAAATGGATCCCTCAGTCTTCGCTTATGCAATAATTTCACCTCAATAGTGGTGGTAGGAGGGGAGTAATAATCTTTTTTATAGAGCAAAACATAACTGAAATAATAAAAAAAGCAACAAAAAGGAGGTAAAATAAAAATGATCCATCTTTTTCTTCTTTTGGTCTCCAGTGTTTATCCCTAGATATTTATGATGGACTACATAACAACATATTGGTTCTCATTGTAGTCTGTCCAAAGCAGAAGTTACACTTTGATTTGTGTTTTGCCTGAGCTTTTGTGTCTCAGTTAGGGAATTTAAATGCTGGACTATTCTTACTGGTTTTCATTAATATTTTTCAAGTACTCTCTCTAAAATCAGGTAAACTCCAGATTGTAACACTTCTCTTCACCTTCCCTTATTTTATTTTACACATTATTTTACATATGCTTTGTGTGTGCCACTTCTGATGCTAGTTGCAGGCCACTGGGCTGCTTGTCTTCCATTCCCTTAGATGTCTGCTTCTACATCTGTAGCTGGAGTTTTGTTTTCAAAGCAAACATAAAAACTCAAAGCAAATCCATCAGGTACTTAATGGTTTGGATATGAAACCGAGAAAAAGGCTCATGGACAATGACAGCATCTTATTCTTTGTGACTTTCCACATGATATTCAGGGATTTGCTAGGGATCTACGTATTCATAGAATCGTAGAATCAACCAGGTTGGAAGGGACCTCCAAGATCATCCAGTCCAACCTAGCACCCAGCCCTATCCAATCAACTAGACCATGGCACTAAGTGCTTCATCCACTCTTTGCTTGAACACCTCCAGGGATGGTGACTCCACCACCTCCCTGGGCAGCCCATTCCAATGCCAATCACTCCCTCTGCCAACAACTTCCTCCTAACATCCAGCCTAAAACTCCCTGGCACAACTTGAGACTGTGTCCCCTTTGTTCTGTTGCTGATTGCCTTGCAGAAGAGACCGACCTCCACCTGGCTACAATCTCCTTTCATTTAGTTGTAGACAGCAATGAGGTCTGCTCTGAGCCTCCTCTTCTGCAGGCTGCACACCCCCAGCTCTCTCAGCCTCTCCTCACAGGGTTGTGCTCCATGGTACTCATCAGCTTCATTGCCCCTCTCTGGACACGTTCCAGTACCTCAACATGTCTCTTGAATTGAGGAGCCCAGAACTGGACACAGTGCTGAAGGGGTGGCTAGAACTCCACATCTCTAGAAGTACTCTACATAAACAAATACAGCAGACTAAAAGTCCTGCCGTCAAGAAGGGCATGAAAATACAGGAGTCAGGTAAAGACACTGGGTGCAAGAGAAGAAGCATGCTAGATCAACATGAAGCAAAGCTATTGAGGTACTGCAATGGAGCAGGCCAAAGGATTGCCCTCCAGGACTTCTGCATCCAGCCTGTGGTTTCTTCTTCAGATTACAGATACTCTTTCTTGAACAGCCTCAAGGGATGGACAATCCACTGTGTCTATTTGCAATAGAAGCAGGGATGGAAGAGGCTGGAGAGCAATCCCAGCATTGCCAATAGGTGTGCTGCCACCAGAAGCACGTGCACCTGCCTTTAGATCTCTAGCAGAGTAATTTGAAGCTTTGCCACAAGACCAAATTGATGACAGTGGGATTTAATGACATTTTGTTCATAAAACTATCCACTTCCATCCAGAAGGATATATTCATACTGATTTGAGGCCTTTTCAACTAAGCTAAACTAATTTTTCAAAAAAAAAAAAAGAAATGAGGGAGAAAACAGGAAAAAGGGAAAAAAAAAGGTGATTCAATCCACAACCCTCTTTTATTTTATGCATTGGAAGATCTCCCAATAAATTAAGATTTTTTTCCTTGATGGTATTATAAATTCCTCATTTTTTCGTAGAGAACTAGGGGTGAGAGGTGATAAAGAAAGGGATTCAAGTCAAAAGTTTAGACCTGGAAAGGTGTTGGTGGGATTTGCCGTGGTCCTAAACATTGGTGATGGAAGGGGAAATTTAGGCTTGAGGTGAGGAGAAAGTTCTTCACTGAGAGAGTCATTGGCTACTGGAATGGGCTGCCCAGGGAGGTGTGGAGCTGTTCAAGGCAGGATTGGACGTGGCACTTGGTGCCATGGTCTAGCCTTGAGCTCTGTGGTAACGGCTTGGACTGGATGATCTATGAGGTCTCTTCCAACCTTGGTGATACTGTGATACTGTGAAATATCCAAAGTATGGATGCTAATCCCCTAATTCTTTACTCTGAACAGAAAGCTTTGAAACATGCAGCAACGAAGGAAAAGTTGGAGATGCAAAAGCAGCCTGTTAAAGGAAGAGAGTATCTCATCGGATTAAATCCAGAGTGGAGAAAGGAAACAACACTAATCAGCTGTTCCATGTCTGTCTCTCTAGACACATATACACATACACACATGTAAATGCAGTAAATGTGCTTGATCCTGCCTGCTTCTATGCAAGAGCATTTCTCAGAGTAGGTGATAAATCATCCACTTGGGCATGTGCACACAGAAGCCAGTTTGAAAAATACAAGAAGCAGAGGAATTGCCATATTAAATCAGACTATTGGTCCATCAAGTTTGGTATCGTGCCTCCAGCGGTGGCTAAGCCTTGCTACTTCAGAGGAAGACAACCCTCAAAATCCACAGAGCATTTAGCTCCATGCGTAGGTGGGGGAGGGAAAAATAGTCATCCTAACCCCTGCAGGCAGTGAATGTGAGTCTTACAGAGTGAGCTTGGGTTTTCCTTGTGCAGAGCTGCAACTGTAATTACTAGTTTGAAACAGGACAGCAGAACAATGTTTGCAAACATCCCTTCACATAAAGGGCTGCTAATTCACTTTGACATCATTTGTGACCCTTTTCCAGGGAGGTTCATTGGAGCAAGCAGTTTTGTTTATGGAAAGCAAAAGTTTGCTAAATACTCTGAAAGTGCTTCTCTGGATGTTGGTTTCAGGAATGACATGCTCAAACTTTTCTCTCTACTTATCAGTCACCCGGAGAGGGAAGAAAAACAGCAGCGTGTGATCCACACATCACCCCAGGCTCGAGCCTGAAGAAGAGGAGGTGCAGGGGGAACCTTATTGCTGTCTACAACTACCTGAAAGGAGGTTGTAGCCCGGTGGGGTTGGTCTCTGCCAGGCACCCAGTGGCAGAACAAGAGGACACAGACTCAAGCTGCACCAGGGCAGGTTTGAGCTGGACGTTAGGAAGAAGTTCTTCACAGAAAGAGTGATTGGCATTGGAATGGGCTGCCCGGGGAGGTGGTGGAGTCACCGTCCCTGGGGGTGTTTAAGAGGAGGCTGGATGAGGCACTTAGAGCCCTGATTTAACTAATTAGAGTTTGTAGCCAGGTGGGGGTTGGTCTCTTCTCCCAGGCAACCAGCAACAGAACAAGGGGGCACAGTCTCAAGTTGTGCCAGGGGAGGTCTAGGCTGGATGTTAGGAGAAAGTTGGTGGCAGAGAGAGTGATTGGCATTGGAATGGGCTGCTCAGGGAGGTGGTGGAGTCGCTGTCCTTGGAAGTGTTCAAGAGCAGATTGGATGAAGCACTTAGTGCCATGGTCTAGTTGACTGGCTAGGGCTGGGTGCTAGGTTGGACTGCATGATCTTGCAGGTCTCTTCCAATCTGGTTGATTCTATGATTCTATGATCTCAGAAGTCTTTTCCAACCTGGTGAATTCTGTGATTCTGAAAGCAGCAAATACTCAACATGGAAGAGCAATGCACAGTAGATTGAAACTGAATAGATCATAACTGTGGGGAATTCCTGAAGAAGGGTGGAGGTTTTCAAATAAACCATCCCATGACCAAAGCTGTCATTGGAGGACAGCCTGACATTCCTGGAAAATCATCCAGCTGACCTCCTGTGTCAGCAAAATTCACAGGCTAAATACATACTTCTGGGCTGGATCCAAAGTTAGTGTAGAGGAAAGTGTCTTTGTCACCTGTTTCTAGATTGATTTAAATACACCATGTGCCACAACAGAGTTCAGTGGTGAGGAAAAACACTTTGCTGTATCCTTTCCTGCCCAGTTATGCTCAGATATTTGATTGCCCCTGCTCCCAAAGAATTTCCTTGTGCAAAACTCATCTGCAACAGAACCTCTCTGCCAACCCCAAAATCTCTTCCTTCTCATGACTAAAGAGGTAGCAGAGAAACATGAATGGATTTCACAAGAAACTAGTTGAACAACACATAGAGCTGAGATAGGATTTGTCTTTCATGTTCTTAATTAGGAGTAGGTGTGAGGGACAGGAAATTGTGCAGATAAAGATGGAGGGGAAAAAAAAAGAGTGGGCTCACAAAAAAGTTAAAGCTCCAGGACCTGAATGATGCTGTTACATCTTTATTATAAAAGACAAAAAAACCCCACACACAAAACAACTATGCTAAAAAACTACAATGGCAAAAAATGTCAGCCCAAGTAAGCACCAACTTGAACAAATAGGTTTGTCCCAAATCATTTATCTCCTCCAAGTCATACTCACTTTCTATTCATACCCTTTAGGCTCCTAGTGTCTCCAGCTGAATTTCAAAAGCAGGTTTGCTGAAATTTAGTCTGAGCACCATGCCTTAGGCTCACCATGGCCTTCAACTAGTCCATGAGGCTCAGGAAAATAGTCAATCTGCTTGGCTTGAAGTGGATATTCTCAAGTGCAGGTTAACTGCTTTAAAATGGAATAAAACTACTTTTTGGTAGATAACCCCAGAGTATGTAGAAAGGGCATGAGCTTCATCTGGTCCGCTCAAAGCCCTCTCGGTCTGCCTCTCTTCTCCCACCTCCTCAGATCAGCCTTAGCAGCATGAACTGAGCAACACCGGGACCAGAACTCAATGCATCGTTCTCCTGTTAAATCAATTCTTATTACAGTTACAATTTGTTTTGTGGCTTCTTTTTAAAAAAAAAAAAAAAAAGAAAAATGTCTCTCCTGTTGTGATTTTTTTTTCCCTCCCCTAGTTCCCTATCTCCTCCCCAGGGCCTCAGCTTGTGCCTCTGTGTAAGTCCTGGGGTCTTGGGTGTCAAATGTCAGGCCTTGTACAGAGCTGTCAAAGAGGAGAATAGGCTGAGATGATTGATGACTGCAAAGCCTGAAATCCAAACCTCTGCTGCAAATGCTTCTTTTACAAAAAAGCTGGGGCAACCCACAGTGGCTATATTCAAGGTCAGCTCGCATACCATTACACCCACCGCTTCGGGCTTCTAACAAGCCAACGCATTCATCCAGGATTTCTCGTCTCTCTGGCCCTCTCTGCGTCTCTCTCTCTCTCGTTTTCTCTCCCTCCCCTTACTCTCCTGGCAACCCCCTGCCAAAATTTTCAAGCACTTAATCCCAATAAAAAAAGGCATGGCCTTTTTTCCCCCCCACCCCTTCCCCTCTCTCCCCTCCCTCCCTTTCCTTCAGGCTGCATTCGCTATGAGGAGCCACGGGCTGAAGCTTAATGCTGCACAAGTCAGATGACAAGATTATTAATGGGAGCAGGGCAATGTCATATCTGATTTCATGCATATTCATGAGCGGAGTCATACAGCTGGGACCATGCGCCAGGAAGAGACAGAGCAAGAGAGAAAACTTTTACACCCCCTCCTTGCCGTGAAGAATCTGATCCTGGAGATTAAGAGTCCTGCCTTGCAAAATTCAATTGTTCTCTTTATATGATAATAAAAGAGGGGAACTGCCTGCATGATAATAATGACGTGGTGCCAAGATGGCACAAATATCTCTTTTTTCCCTGTCACTAAAGTAACTGCCCTGAAGCTGATTTTGGCCTGGAGAGCATTTTCTGAGAGAAAAAGGAAAAGGTATTAGTACCTAAAACCAGAATAAAGGCCAAAAACACCCAACAGAGAGGAAAAAAAATATATATTTAAAAATAGATATTAATATATGTTAATAAAATAAATACCAACATATAATAGTATATATACTGTTATATATTATATAATAGTATATATACTATTATATATTATATAATACACATATAATATATAATATATATAATATAGAATAGACTAGAAAATAGAATATATATAACATATAATAAGACCTGTATTAGTATATAATATATAATATATAATATTGTATATTGGCTTTCCAGTATCTGAAGGGAGCCTACAGGAAGGCTGGGGAGGGACTCTTTACACGGTCTAGTAATGCTAGAACGAGGGGGAATGGGTTTAAGCTGGCAGAGGGGAGATTCCGATTGGATGTTAGGAGGAAGTTCTTTACAGTGAGGGTGGTGAGACACTGGCACAGGTTGCCCAGGGAGGTTGTGGATGCTTCCTCCCTGGAGGCGTTTAAGGCCAGGCTGGATGAGGCCTTGAGCAAGCTGCTCTAGTGGGAGGTGTCCCTGCCTATGGCAGGGGGTTGGAGCTGGATGATCCTTGAGGTCCCTTCCAACCTAAACCATTCTATGATTCTATGATTCTATGATAATATATTAATACATTTTGGTATATATTAGTATTACATATAAATATATTATAATAATGTAGAATGAATCATAGAATCATAGAATGGTTTAGGTTGTAAGGGACCTCAAGGATCATCCAGCTCCAACCTCCCACTGTAGGCAGGGACACCTCCCACTAGAGCAGGTTGCCCAAGGCCTCATCCAACCTAGCCTTAAACATCTCCAGGGAGGAAGCATCCACAACCTCCCTGGGCAACCCATTCTAGTGTCTCACCACCCTCACTGTAAAGAACTTAAAAGATGCTAAGGAAGCTTTGCAAATACTCCAGCATGCAACCTAGATGAAAGGAGTGATGCTGAGTACAAGAGAGTTCTGATTTGATTCAGATAATACCTGTTCTAAAGAGGTGAGATGTAAGGGTTAAAGTACTAATAATATTTCAGTCTGTAGCTTTACTCCTGGACACAGCTCTTTTTGCTTTTTCAACAGTGCCTTAGAAAATATAAGGAATTTTATTCCCATTTTACACCTGGGTAAATTGAGGCATAAAGTTGTAATGGTTTATCGGCCTCATATCTGCCTTATCAGAAAGGTTCCCATTAACTTAGCAGGATAGGACCTGTAGGTGCTTGAGCTGAAGTTAAGAAGTGAATAGCAGAGCAGCAATGTAGCTATACCAGGGAGCTAATTCTGTCTTCTGTGTTGAGAAATAACACATCTTCCTACAGGACACCAGAACAAATAGAAAAATGTAGGCACTGTGACACTTAGCAAAAGATCTATGACATTTTTTTCCCTTTCAAAATCCATCAGTATTATTGCTGAGGCTCTGTGAGAATTAAACTCTGTTATACCTGCCACGTACACTATTTCTAAGTAAAAGTCTATTTTCCAGGCACTTAAAATGCTCCATTCAGCTCTGCAGCGGCATCCACTTGCGGAGAGACAGGGAGACCCAATTCCCTTGGACAGGTAAGGACTGAAATAAATAACAGAAGCAGCGTGTGCAACTGTGAAATCAATTTAGAATTTAATTGCTGAAAACACCTGACAATAAACTATAACAGTGCATGAAATGGTCCTGTAATGGAAGTGGTGGTTATTCCTGGAGTCATTTAGAATTAGTTGTGGATAAAGCACAAGATTACAGTAGGAGACCAAACTAGATACTGGCCCTAGCAAATAGACAGATGACTTCTTTGCACCTTTAATTGCTATCATTCAAGGCCAGCAGCATATTCTCTCATGAGGATGCCAAGCAATCCATGTGATCCAAATGCTCTTTGGTACAAGCTGATCCGAGGTGCCCGTAGGGCTATCACAACAGGCTTTCTGGCACAGAGTGACAGAATGAGAATGCCTGGGCTCCCTGAGAAGTGGTGGCTTTATTCTGGTTTGGGAAAAGGGAATGAAGACAGAGATTATTGATATTTTTCCTAGAGGGCTCATTTTGTAACTGTGCACAAATACATTCTCAGCTATGCAACTCTCATTGTGAAGTGTATAAATTTATATACAGTCCATATCTGGACAGAAGTGGGAAATAAAGCCAGGAGTAACTCTAGCAAGAACAACTGAAAACTTGCTGGGCTGTGGCTCCAGCAGGTATGGTTTAGCATGGATTGGGAAAAGTGGTTGCAGTGTGCAATAAATCAAGTTACACAGCAATAGTAGGGCAATACATCTTTACTGGGTAGAGCTAGGACACACTGCAGGAATCTGGCTCTGCCACTGCAATAGCAAATGACCTTGAGAGACTCTTTTCACCTCCTCATCCCTCAGTTTCCCCATCTGCAAATTAAGAGCAACAAGTATCTTCATTAAGTGCTTTCAAAACATTTTATTAAAGCAAGCTACTGCTGTTATCACTATGCAGATGCCTATGACTATCGTAATCGACTGTCAGATGACAGTGGCAGCCTTAAGGGTTCCTCTTGAGCCCATGCATAGCACACTGTTAAACATCAAATCATGGTTTAATTTCTGTGTTTCAGGATGTCACCTCCTCTCTAGTAATTTCTGAAGTAGTGGTTAATTTAAAAGACTGGGGAAATGTCATTTTTGTCCTGATTCAAACAAGCAAAGGAAAAAAAAAAACCCAAAGCCACAACTGATAGAGATTGCAGCAGTGGGAAGAACGTGACAGTGGTATCAGAACAGAGGAAATAACATGTTAATGACATTCAATATTCTCCCCGTGTCAAGTCATCAGCATTTTTATTGCCACTTTTCCTCCGAATACAGTATCAGAATTTATTGAGACAATCTGTCTCCATCACCTGTGATATAATATATTTTATTCAATAAGATACAGAATAATATTTATCTTTCAAGTCCAATGACTAGTTTTAAGGGCAATAACAGCCTTTTACACAACAGTTACAAGCGTAGAGTATGTAAGTTTTAATGCCAGACCTAAGGGCTACAAAGACTTTCCCACCAGGCAGAGAACAGTGAAATCAGTTTTCTGATTGTTTGCCCTTTGCTTGTGTTTCTCATTCATAAAATAGCTGGTGCCAGAAGATGAAACTGATGATCCAAATGCAGCTCCCGTGAGCTAGTCATTAATGGAAACTGAGGCTAGAAGAAGCTGGTCCTTGTCATAAATTTAGGAAGTTAACAGCAGAGCCTGCGTTTGATCTCCAAGGGGAAGAGGACAGCCAAGAAAAACCTCTCACATTATTGCCAAAGGAAGGCAGGCGGAAGAGAAGCTGGAAGAGTGAAATGAAGAAGGCTGAGGATTTGTCATCTCTGGCGTGGAGTGCGTGTCTGCAGTCTAGCAGAACCAAGCCAGCCTTTCCACTGACCAGTTTGGGGAGCAAGAACTGCACAGCTTTGCAAATGTAGATGCCATATCCTTGCTTCTACAAGGGTTTCTCCTGCTCTCTGAGACAGCTACACTTTGCAGCCATGGAGTATGGGGCTGCTCCTCCTGACTTTGGAATAACACCATGGAAGGGAGGCCCAGCTGCCTCTGCCAGATCCCCACAATGCCTTCCCTCAGGACCTTCTGTACCAACAGTCTGGCCACTTTGTTTTGATCCTCTATCAGCTTAGGGCCCCTGCAACCACACTGACATTCAGAGTATCCCTTAAACAGATGTAATTTACTCCACAGCTAGTCTAAGCAGCCCATTAAAACAGAGATAGAGCTGAGATTGGCTTCAAAACAACTCTCTCTGTGTGCCTGAGATGTTTCTAATCTAGGCCACCTACACTTAAAAATCAGAGGAGGAAAGGGAAGAACCAGAAATGCCTCAATGACTTTTCTGTTGTTGTTGAGTTCTGTTGGTGGGGGTTTTTGTGTTGTTTTTTTGGGGGTTGCTTCTGGGGGGAGTGTTGAGGTGAGGTTTTTTTCCCCTTTTTTTTTTTTTTGGTGAGGAAAGAAAGAGAAGAAAGAGGATGGAAAGCAACTTTGAAACACAGGCACAGCTGCTCCTGTTCTTGTTCTCCTCCCTTCCCTCAATCACCCCACAAGAAAAGGCTGTGTACTTCAAATCATTTCCTGCCTGCAGCATCCTGATAAAGGCAGGCTTCCTGCCATTTGCCAAGCAAGCTGGCACTCTGTCCTGTGCTTGTTCCCCTTGACATGTCCTAAGGCCTTCAATCAACCTGTTCTGCAGATCCCTTAGCTAGCTGTGATCAGAGAAGCCAGATGCCATCAAGGCCAAGAAGTAGCTATGCTTGTGCCTACAATAGCATCCCAGGCAGCAATGTGACCCCCTAAAACCAGTTAATCCCATCCTAGCCTTGCTCTCCTGTCCTATTTTTCAAGCAGGTCCAGCTTGCCTGACTGGCTTCAAGCTGCCCTCAGCAGGTTGATTTCTCTGTCTGGGCGGCCCTGGCCCTTTCTTCCTGAGCAGCATTTCTGCTGCCTACCAAAAAGAAAACTCAGATGGCCAAAAGTGAGGCCTATCACTTTCCCACAAGCTGGAGCTTTGGAAGAGACTGAAGAACTCTCTCATTCCCTTTACACATCTCCTAGCTCATCAGAGACCAACCAGCACTTGGAAGAGCAGCCACAGCTATATCTTGTGAAGTTAAGGTTGTCAAAAACCAGTGCTGGAGGAATGAGGAAAACATCACAACAGACCAAAGATAAACCTAACAGTGTCAAGACAGGAAGACAGTCAGGGTTTTACAACCCAAGTGTCTGCCACTCCACGTGTGATGCTAAGAAAAGTTCAGGGTAGCTTAGAAGTTGTGTGGAAGTTCTGGAAACATAGAAATAGTGATTCTTCTTCTAATACTATTCCTCAAGAAAAGAAAAAAGAAAACCAGCTCCCCACGTTTGACTGAGGGACTGATTCACAGTTCAGTGACTGTGGTAGAAATTTGACTGGGGTACTCCTCCATCTGTGCTCCTTGCACTGACCACCACCCTCACATCAAAGCAACAGGTACGAACAGACCACATCTGCTTGGCAACAGGCAAATGTCATTTTCGAACACATCATGTTAAGCCTTTGTCCCTGTAGTCACATCCATCTAAACCTACTGCCAGCTTATTCCCTCTAACTAATTCCCTATTAAACAGCCAGTGGCAAATATAAACCTTGGGTTTGAAGTTGCCTTTCACGGGCTAATGAAAACGGCATCGCCACAGTCGACATCAGTGCCTGCTCCTCAGCTGCCCCCACCAACCTCACACCAGCTCCCTATGGCTCACAGAGGTCTGACATTTTCAGTGTCACAGCACCTGTACCCTGTCATAGAATCATAGAATGTCAGGGACTGCAAGGGACCTTGAAAGATCATTTGGTCCAGCTCCCCGACCAGGGAAGGATCACCTAGAGCAGATCACACTGGAATGCATCCAGACAGCTCTTGAATATCTCCAGAGAGGGAGACTCCACAACCTCCCTGGGTAGCTGGTTCCAGTGCTCCGTCACCCTCACACATCTGTCATCTGCTCCTACACAGGGGTCCAGCAGTGAGGATCCTCTGGAGGTACAAACATGGAAGCAAGGGCTCCCTCCTCGGGGCTCTGTGCATCTGGGTGCCAACTCCTCCTCCACCCAGAGCCACCACCCAGGAAATGGGGACTGCTGATGTCAGAGGACCTCTCCTGTGCCCACTAAGGTGTGTTGTCTCTCTCCTTCTCCCTCCCCTTTGCTCTCTCACACATACACACCCTCCTCCTCTCCCCAGCAGCATGGCTCCTTGCCAGCACATTGCACTGCCTCCGGGTATCTCACACTCCCTTGCTTGGCTGACTCTTTACTCACCTGGCCCCATCGGATCTTTCCGATTTCATTCCTGCCTCCCCTTTAGGCACAAAACTTGTCATTATTACATTTTCTAGTCCCTGCTGGGCTGTTGCTTTGCCTTCCTAAGAATTCAGGATACTTTCAAGTAATTTGGGGTGTTTAATTTGAACCTTTCCTTTCTTCTTACTCTGCTCAGAGGAAGCAGGCATATACGCAGAGGGAAAGAAGCTGCTGCTTCCCTCTCTGCACGTTAACAGCCTTGCATGTGTGCACACATGTCGTATGCATTTTCTGTCTAGTGATTGATACATGTAGTCTGTATGCATAGATATATATATATGTATATATGGTCTGATTGCTGTGAAGTTCTGGCCACTCCCTCTCCTGTGGCACTGAGACATGTTGACCTCCTATTGCTTCTTATTCACCTTTCACCAGAGTCTCTGGTTTTATCCAAATGAGCGGTTGAATGAAGTTCTTGGCACAGGTTTTTCACTTCAGAAAGGAAGACAAAGAGGTCTTTTGTGCCTAACTTGCAGAAGATGTTTCCCTTGCCTCTGTTCCCTCCCACACACACCTCAGACAGGTCAAATCAGACAGGGAAATCTTGGGAGGTAGACAAAAAAACATCTTCTACAATTACTTGGCATCCAATCCTCATTTGCTGTGAAGACATTATCACAGTCTCAGCTCATATAAGGAACCTGGTATGAGCAGAACGGGCTGGATTTGCCCCATCACATTAGTCCAATCAAAGTACCCACAGAGTTTTATAGGAGATTCATATTTTGCAGAAGCAGATTTTGCAGGTGGCCTTTTATTGGGGAAAAAAAAACCCAAAGAGCTGAAGCTTTATAGGCACCTGGTATCAAACAATGTACATAGGTGTGCTAGTTTGAGCCTAGCTAGCATGTTTTGGTGAGAAGAACTAGATGATAGGCTGAGAAATTAAAACAATGGTGAGGTCTACTTCGCTCACAGTCTTGCTGAGATGTGTACAAAAGAAAGGCAAAACAAAGATTAGGTCACTTGCTTCCTCTCTTCACTGGAAGCTTCTGCTTGCTGGGGAGATCGTGGCTGCTGGCTGGACTCCATCTTGCTTTCTAGCCTCACCCTCCCTTTGCTTGGCTGCTTCACCTTGCTTTTTAACCCTCTTG
>WAAF01015401.1:56207-69784 GCA_013400475.1 Tricholaema leucomelas
AGGCTCAGGGGGGACCTTATTGCTGTCTACAACTACCTGAGGGCTGGTTGTAGCCAGGAGGAGGTTGCTCTCTCTTCTCAGGGAGACAGCACCAGAACAAGAGGACACAGCCTCAAGCTGCACCAGGGGAAATTTAGGCTTGAGGTGAGGAGAAAGTTCTTCACTGAGAGAGTCATTGGCTACTGGAATGGGCTGCCCAGGGAGGTGGTGGAGTCGCCATCCCTGGAGCTGTTCAAGGCAGGATTGGACGTGGCACTTGGTGCCATGGTCTATCCTTGAGCTCTGTGGTAAGGGCTTGGACTTGGTGATCTGCGAGGTCTCTCCAACCTTGGTGATACTGTGAGACTGTGATGAAGCTGGACAGTTATTTCTCAATGAGGTCCTGAGAAGACCTTGCTTTGTCCTGAGTATCCAATCCTTCTGGGCACAGAAGGAGGCCTGAATCTGATTTTGAATATGATTTCTGGTGGATATCAGGTTGGCCAGCTACACAGCCAGCCAGGACGCCTTCTGTAAACCACAGGCAGAAGTTGTTCCTCTGAAAGGACCACTTGTCCTTACAAATTAGAAGTAGCTGCATTTCACCAGTGACAACAGTCAATCTGGCTCCATGGTAACTGGAGAAATGGAGGTAACTGCATCCTGAGGTAGAATCAAGCAAGTTGGAAGAGACCTCCAAGATCATCCAGTCCAACCTATCACCCAGCCCTGTCCAATCAACTAGAACAAAATCAAACTGTCAAACTGTTAAAGGGCTTTCTCTTCTCCATGGTCTACAGAGCCAGACCCCAAAACTACAGATGACTGAAGTACAAGACTAACTTAGATCAGAATAAATTTTAGAAGTGAAACCCACAATCTGGCAGTGACCGGATGAAGAGCAACCCTGAGGGGAGGGACTTGGGTGTGCTGCTGGATGAGAAGCTCAACAGGAGCCAGCAGTGTACACTTGCAGCCCAGAAAGCCAACCAGAGCCTGGGCAGCATCAGGAAAGTGTGGCCAGCAGGTGGAGGGAGGTGATTCTCCCCCTGTACTCTGCTCTGCTGAGACCCCACTTGGAGTACTGCATCCAGTTCTGGAGCCCCTATTACAAAAGAGATGTGGAGATGCTGGAGTATGTCCAGAGAAGGGCTAGGAGGATGCTCAGAGGGCTGCAGCAGCTCTGCTGTGAGGACAGACTGAAAGAGTTGGGGCTGCTCAGTCTGGAGAAGAGGAGGCTCCCAGGTGACCTTCTTGTGGCCTTCCAGGATCTGAAGTGGGCTACAAAAAAGCTTAGGAGGGACTTCTTAGGCCCTCAAAGAGTGAAAGGACTAGGGGGAATGGAGCAAATCTGGACATAGGAAGAGTCAGAGTGGACATTGTTCAGTATGAGAGTGGTGAGATCTTGGAATGGGTTGCCCAGGGAGGTGGTTGAGGCCCCATGGCTGGAGGTGTTTAAGGCCAGGCTGGATGAGGCTCTGGCCAGCCTGCTGTAGGGTAGGGTGTCCCTGCCCATGGCAGGGGGGTTGGAAATGGATAATCCTCGTGGTCTCTTCCAACCCTGACTGATTCTGTGATTCTATGATGTGTAGCTCCAGTGAGATCCAGCTTGTGCTCCCACTCTAGAGGTGCTGCGAGGCCAGGGGCACTGCCTTGTGTGTATTAAGACATTTCAGAGTGCTAGTAAAACTTCATGAACCTAGGTACTAGGTAAGAAAAGCCTCAACGACACAGCCAGGGATGAGCTTGGAGAAAACCTATCTTCCCTGTCTGCAACATGCAGTAGTGATGCCACACTTGCAGACATTAACATGCTCCTGCTCTCTAATTTTCTGCTCCCTTTCTCTTTGAAGTGGATGCAACAAGCCCCCATAACACCTCTCAGGTTGACCCATGGCAGGCAGTGGTGGTGATGGGTGATGTTACAGCCCCTTGTCAGTGCCAACTGGCATAAGGGTACCAGGAACGTTTTAAATTTGCTAATCCCTTTTCAGAAGATGTAAACTGCTAAGTCAGTTCTAATGCCAACTTGGCTGCTTCTCTTCAACCAAAGAATTTAACGCAGCAGAGGTCCCTTGAGAAGGAAAAATAGATTAAACTCCCCCCCCCCAAAAGTTTGGTAGTTGGTTTTACATACTGTGAGCCTCAGGCTGCTACTTGAATTTCACTTCAAACGTTTACTGCAAAGTATCAGCTAATTTTTTCTATCCGCCTGGTTACTCTTTAAAGGAGAAAATTTCATTAACAAACCATGGATGTAAAATATGAAATCAGAGATCAGCTACTGCAGAGGAGAAGCCAAACATCACTAAAAAGGATTAGTTTCTTTCACTGTCTAGAAATTTCTCATGGAAGACCTTGGCTGCCCTTTTGATATTAAAACTTCCTAACAAGTATTACACAGGAGTTTTAAATTAGGACTTGCTGTCATTGGGACAGTTATAAACCCTTAAATATGTCCCTTTGCAAGTTGAGCTCCTGCAAAATGCCTGTATGCACGGTGGAAATCACTGGAAAATGGGGGTGTGTTTGTGGAAGGTTGCCAGTCGGACCCATTAATTACGGCAGGAGTTCTGCCAGCTGATATATAAAATGAGCACCCAAGTTATTCCAATTAATTCCCATAATTCCACTCTGGATAGTGAGCCACTAGTCAAAGTAAAATAAAGTTTGCTCCCAAGTGTGACCTAGGAAAACCAATTTTCTTTCCTACCGTGATTTCAGCAGAGCTCCTCTGGTGTGTGCTGGGGGAGAGGATCATTGCTTCCCAGGTTGCTTTCTAATTAATAATTATATATAGTGCATTTGGGCAAGGTTGCAGGCCCCCTCCAGTGCCAGTTGGCACAGAAGCACCAGAAACATTTGAAATTTATTAATCTTTTTTCTTTTTTTTCCTAGAGATGCAAATTGCTTTGGAAAAAAAAAAAAAAAAAAGGAGGAGGGGGAAGGAGAAAATAAAATAAAGAAAAAAGAAAGGAAAGAAAAAAAAAAGAGAAAAAGCAAAGAAAGAGAAGAAAGAAAGGAAGCAAGGAGAAAAAAAGAGAAAAAAATTAAAAGTAAGATAATAAAAGGAAAAAAGGGAAGAAAGAAAAAAATAAATAAAATTTTAAAAAATAAATAAAAAGAAGGGAAGAAAGTAAAAAAAAAGAAATTAAAAAGAAAGAAAGAACAGAAGAAATAAAAAAGAGAAAGAAAAGTGAGGAAAAAAGAAAGAAAAGAAAGAAAAAGCAGGGAAGAAAAAAAAGAGAAAGAAAAATAAGAAAATAAAGGAAAGAAAAAAGAAAGAAAGGGGGAAAGAAAAAAGAAAAAAGGGGGAAAGAAAAAAAGGAAAAAAGAGAAAAGAGAAAAATACAAAGGGAAAAAGGAAAAAAAAGAGAAAAAAGGAAAAANGAAAAAGAGAAAGAGGAGGGGAGAGAGCAGTACTGTGAGTTTTAGGGATAATCATAAGTTGGGAACAAAGGCACCTGCCTGCTACTACAAAGAAGTGCCATTTCCATTTCCATCCATGGCTTACTTTTACCCTTTACCTCCTGATGTTGGCCACATTCCCAGCCATCACCTGAAAGCCTAAGCAGTGTTCCAGGAAGCTGTAATGTGCATGTTGTGTGTGTAAGGGACTTCTGGCTCCCTTGGATGTCTGTATCAGGTCTAGGAATATATGAACTGTGACTAGCATACCAATCACTGGAGGTAACAGGAAACTCTATTTTCCATGGAAATTGCAAATTTGTATGTGAAAAGCCAAATCATTTTGGTATTTGAGCATTCTGTTTCAACAGGACATCAAGGTTTTCTTTCAGAGAGGGAGAAGATTATATTGTTAGCTCAGAAACAGCTTTAGACTTTAAAGAGAAATTCCGAGCAGGCTGCTAATAACACTTCAGTGGGATCTGGCATAATTGAAAACTCCACTGGAGCCAATCAAGTTAAGCCAGTGTAAAAATGGTGCAAGAGAAAAGAAGCCAGTCACGCTAAAATGGAACAAATTAATAAAACCACACTTCCTTTTCACCTGTTGTAGAGAGTATTTTCCCCCCTTCCTGGGGAATCACTCTATTCTTCACTCTATTTCAACTCCATTTTCCAGTTCCTCAGCCCAAGAGCAATGCAGCCCTCTCTGGTTTTCAATGCTTTACATGAACAAGTGAAAAAGCACAGACTCAGTGTTCTCCTTGAAAATATATTCGTTCTAAGCATACAGCTTCTGCTTTGGACTGCAAGACATTTGCCTTCAATGTGTGAAAGTGGAGCTAACCAGAACCCAACTCTGTAACCTATTATCCAAAAAACTATGTGAATTTTGAACTTGTTGCAAGTATTCTGTACCATTGTAGCTTGAGTTTTCTGTGTTCATGATGCTGTAATCTCCCAAACCCACATACAACATAAGGTTTACTCAGGTCAGTCGCAAATCTTAACCCTCCTCTCAATTTTTCCCTTTGTTTGTTTTCTTCTATTTCTGACAACAATAATCTCCTTTAATTGCCAGCTCTGCCAATCACACAATGGACCTTGCCTTCTGTTATCTGACCAGTAGAGCTCATAATTAGTGCTTAATTACAGTTTATAGAGCCACTTTGGTCTGATAGGAAAAATCTGCTTTGTTACAGTCAATGAAGTATTTAAAGCTATGTCCAGGGTTGAGATAGGTTTATTAAACACTTGGGTAAGCAATAATAAACTAACATTGATTGAGCAACGCAGTAGCTTTCTTTTATGCACTCATTTACAGGAAAAGGAAAGGGGGGAGGAAAAAAAGAGAGAGAAAAAAATCCAGTTAGAATCAAAAATAACTTGGCATGGTAATGGAATGTCTCTGCTAAGAACACACGGCTGCCAGTGGGGTCTATCACATTGGATGCAACTCAATCTCAGCTCCAGAAAAGAGCACTTTGCAAAATACGTGGCAGCATCATTGCTATTATCTGAAAAGGAGGAGGGAGGAAGAATTCACTAAGGTCCTTCAGTCTGTTCAGAGCTAAATAAAGAAAGATACTGCTGAGCATGGGTGTGTTTCTAGGAGAAGCTGCCAGAACTAATGAAAAAGCACAGAGTTGATTCCCTCCTTAATTTTGCTTCCCTGCGTTCCAAGTCTTGCAGTGGAAATTGGAGATTGCCCCTGAAATGGTGAACATTTTGGGTTTTGCACAGAAAATTCTGATAGAAACAGAAACACATTTTATCTGCCTGCAGGTGCCCTCACACCTATCAGCTAACTGAAACAATATTATTCTAGGCTTGGTTCCTGTAGGTCTGCCAGACCACACAGACTGAAAAGGGGAAAAATGAAACAAAATCACAATTTTTGAGAAAGAAAGGAGGGAAAGGATTGTGCAGCACTATTTCTTACTAGTTTTCATGTCAGACAGCTCCCTGTGTGACCACAGGGAGGAAGTTCTTCACAGAGTGATTTGCCATTGGAATGGGCTGCCCAGGGAGGTGGTGGAGTCACCGTCCCTGGAGGTGTTCAGGAAGAGACTGGATGAGGCACTTAGTGCCATGGTCTGGTTGACTGGCTAGGGCTGGGTGCTAGGTTGGACTGGATGAGCTTGGCGGTCTCTTCCAACCTGGTTGATTCTATTTTATTCACATCATCCATCCATCTGTATCCACCAAAAGCTTATTAAGTGACTTTTAAAAGACAAAAAGATTTTTTTTTTTTTCTCACCAGGTCTCATTTTTTCAGAGAGGAAATTAGTTAAAAGATCTCCATAAGAATTTGGTATCTTCCCAGGGTGGGGAGGGCAAAAGTGTTTATTAAATGGGTTGTATTTACCAACCCCAAGCTACCAAATATTCCAGCTGAATCAGCTCTTCTCCTTACAGAGGAATTTTCAACGGTTCTTTACTCATCTCCCAAAAATGTGATGTACATTTCCATTTCGAGTTCTGATGAGATTTCCTCCTTTTCAGTGGCCCATATGGACTTCAACTTTTCTTGGGGGAAGAGAAGAAAAAGAAAGGCAAAAAAAAAAAGAACTCCTGCAAAAAATTAAATTGTGAAAGAAGGTTTTGCTAAAGTAACAGCAGCAGCCTTGCTTAGTTGTGAACAGATGGAAGGCCACTGAGATGTGCAGGTTCAGTCTGTAGCTGGTTTAGTCCTCTCATCAGTTTTATTTCTTTATCAGGGAGGAACATTCAGTTACACTTGAAATAAATAGTGAAATAGATTTTATTTTTCATTACATGAGTTAGAACAGTGATTGAATTTGACCCTTTTTTAATATACCTGGTTCACATAATCACAGTAATATCCAGGTTGGCAAAGCTCCTCAGGATCACCAAGTCCAACTTATAACCTTAAACCATATCCCTAAGCACCACATCCAAACCACCCTTAAGCACATCCAGGGTGGGTGATTCCACCACCTCCCTGGGCAGCTCATTTCAGTCCCTGACTACTCTCTCCATGAAAAAACTTTTTCCAAATGTCCAGTCTAAATCTCCCCAGTCACAGCTTGAGGCCTTTCCCCCTTGTTCTGTCTCCAACGACCTGTGAGAAGAGACCAACAGTAGCTTCTCCACAATGTCCCTTCAGGTACTTGCAGACAGCAATGAGATCTCCCCTCAGCCTCCTCTTCCTCACACTAACCATCCCCAGCCCCCTCAGTCACCCCTTATAAGATTTACTCTCCAGGCCCTTCCCCAGCTTCATTGCCCTCCTCTGGACCCGCTCCAGTGCACCTCCACATCTCTCTTGTATTGCGGTGCCCAAGAATGAACACAAAACTCAAGGTGTAGCCTCACCAGAGCCGAGTCCAAGGTGACAATCATCTCCCTACGCTTGCTGGCCACAGCATTTTTAATACAAGCCAGGATGCCATTGGCCTTCTTGGCCTCCTGGGCAAACTGCTGGCTCATATTTATATGCTTGTGGTTGTTTAAAAAGACTTGAATTAAACCAGGACTGGACATCTCTGAAAGTTGCATTTGCCCTGCTGCCGTTGAGGTTTTTTCTATCTCTTCCCAAGTGGTGAAGTCATGTTGTTAACAGAAGTATATATATAAACGACTGTAACATGGTATTGCCATATCCTGGGGAAATGGAATTTGCACAGGATGCCTGTGCTGAGCTCATAGGTGAATTTCTATTGTCCATTATGGTTTATATCCAACATGAACCATTCTACACAGCTCGTCTCTAATCCCCATGCTTGTTAAGGAGCTTAAAGAGTAAAATCAGTTGATTTCAGGGCCTTTTGGAGTTCAAGGTCAAAGTGATTATTTCCTTTTTTTTTAAAGGAAGGGAATCATCACAGTTTCTAAAGTTCAGTTCTTTCCTGGTTCCCCAATTAGAAATCGTACCAAGAGCATATCTGGAGGCTTTTATACATGAGATCAATCCCTTGCCCTGGGACCAATTATGGAAAAATAGCTTTACACATTTCACTGTTTGAATACCCAAAGATCATACATGCTGTCATGTTCTACAGTGAAGCCATGATAAGGATCATACCAGTAGCAGTTTTGGTCTATACTGTTATTGTAGTTTAAAACCAGCATATCCACACCAAAGCGTAAGCACCACTGGCACAAATACAGAGTCATGACATACATTTGCATGCATGAAATCCCAGGCATTGGAAACTTATGGAGAGAAAGATGTATGAATTAAAGTCAATATCAGATTTTCCTCACTCTTCCCTTGAGCAAAATGCAAGGTTTGAAAAACTAAAAACAACCAAAAAAAAAACACCCAAAACAAACCAACCAAACATAAAAGGCAACAAAAAAAAACCCACAAACAAACAAAAATCTCCATTCTGAAGTAAAGCATTTTGACTGGAACAGGTTGCCCAGGGAGGTTGTGGATGCTTCCTCCCTGGAGGTGTTTAAAGCCAGGCTGGATGAGGCCTTGAGCAGCCTGCTCTAGTGGGAGGTGTCCCTGCCTATGGCAGGGGGTTGGAGCTGGATGATTCTTGAGGTCCCTTCCAACCTAAACCATTCTATGATTCTATGACAGAATTTACTCTTTCCATGATTTGGGAATTGGACTTTTGTTTGTTTGTTTGTTTAATTAAAATCTGATCACCTTCAGTTATATAACCATAGGTTTGCACCCATTCCAAATTCATACAGCCCACTAGTATCTAAGCATGGGTACACAAATAAGAACTTGGATGACTGCTTCACAATCTTTACAGCCCTGACATACTTTCCTACAGGTAGGTATAGATATACATACGTAGACAGCTGCAAAGATAAGCGGGCAACAATGTGAACCTGTTATCAGAGTGTGCCCCTAGGTGTAAATGTAAAGCCTCTTGCACCCAGTGATGCTCTTGCAAATTTAAATGGTGTCTGAATGAGTTTAGAAAAGGGTCAGAGATTAGAAGGGATTGTTTAGGATTCAGGGGAGAGCTTTATATTCCCCTTTTTGAGAGCTAATAGAACATGAAATGCAGAAATATCCCTAAAATGCTCTTTTTGCTCCCTCTGCTCAGCAGCACACTGCTCCCCAAGTTTCTGCTAGTGCTGCTGATCAGAGCCCAGGTCACTGACCTCCTATTAACCTCTGTAGTAACCCAGAGGTCTTTAAACAAAAAACATACCATGGAGTGATGCTGGATCTGGTGAGAGACAGAAATCAGCTCTGCAGAGGGTACAGAGAAAACCCTGAGAGTCCTTTACTAAAAGGGTTCTTCCATGGCATGAGCACTGGAGACCTTTGCAAGGGCCTGCTCTATCTTATGGTGTGTTAGAAATTCAGATCAGACAGTATCAGCATTTATCAGACATTCAACTTTTCAGAAACTGCTGCCTAAGCACAACTCCCTAAGTGGCTCCATGCTCTTGAAACACTGCTGAAAGCCTAATGGAGATAGCTCTGTTACATTCACAAGCCTTGTTTAGTGCTTTACTACAGGCCAAAACACTTGACTTCTCTTTCTGAAAGTCCATAATGAAGACCAAATACCACTTCTTCCATTAATTAGCATGGCTAGAGAGTCACAGACCTCCTTTGATCCTTTGAACTGGTGCTGATACTCAGAGCCTACTGCATCTAAGCCTCTAAGCCATTTGCAGTATCTATCCTCCTCCCTCTCTGCTGTGCACAGCTTACAGAAAAGGGCCGATACTAGGTCAATAGGGTCAGCCTCTGCTCTAATCCTGCAGGAGAGTTCATGATAGAGCCTGAGCATATCAAGCAAAAAAAAAAAAAAAAATCAAAAAGAAAAACAAAGGAAAAAAAAAAGTTTAGATTACCTCTTCCACAGATATTTTTTCTGAAGTAGTTTACCCCCAAGTGCTTTATAAATCAGCATCCACACTGTGAAATGCTTCTGAGAGCAAACTTGGCCTCTTACAAATGCTAGGACCAACTGTGGAACAGAAACATTTCTGTTCACTATCATAGGCCTAGCAGCAATGGGTTCAGAGTGGTTTGAGTTGGAAGGGAATTTAAACATCATTCAGTTCCAAGCCCACTGTAGGGACACCTTCCACTAGACCAGGTTGATCAAATTCAGTGAAATAACAAAGAGAAAGAGTACCTATGAAACTACCCTGGTTTTAGTTTGAAATAAGGGGTGCCTGTCCTTCCCACTCCCTCAATATATGAGCAGAGAAGAAAAAGTATCTATTCTCACCATGCCAGGAGCAAACAGCAAGGGACAGGAATGTGAGAGGTGCCACGAAGAAATCAGTGGGGAGAAGGTGTTGGTTGGGATGGATAAAGAGAAGAACCCAGCCAGCCAAGGTGATGAACGTTCATCCAGGCTGTATCATAGAAATATAGAATCAACCAGGTTGGAGGAGACCTCCAAGATCATCCAGTCCAACCTAGCACCCAGCCCTGTGCAGTCATCTAGGCCATGGCACTAAATGCCTTATCCAGGATGAGGCTCTGGCCAGCCTGATCAAGGATCATGTCAGGAGGGTTGGAACTAGATAATCCTTGCAGTCCCTTCCAACCCTGACTGATTCTATGATGCTATTCTATGATTCTATGATTCTATTCTATGATTCTATGATTCATTCATCCAGCTTACACCAAAAAAGACATGTAAGGCCTCCCTCACCAAACCAAAATGCAAGTTGCAGCTTGAAAAGCTAAAGCATTGCAGCACTTGCAAAATAGACCCTACAGCACTAATTCCAGTCCTACTAAACCATCTAGGATACTGCTCCTTTGCATGAAGCACAGATAGCTTATTTCTGAGAAATCATCTCCCAGAGCAGAAAATGCAGAGGGTGGGTTTTTTCTCCCCCCAGCTCTATTAAGGAAACATGCCAGTTTCAGGCTTCCAACAGTGAAAAGGAATAATAAAGAAAAAAAGAGTTTATAAATTATGAAAAGCAAGTTGACAGTGTGTCCTTATAAATATGAAGATTACCTATGCTAGCCTCATGAATCTGAAAAGTCACAGTTTAAAAAAATACAACAGGCAAAAAGCACAGATTCAGCAAACTGAAAAATAATGGGCAGGTTTTGCTGACCAGGGAATAGTCTGCAATTTAGTTCTTTTCTTGTTTAACATTTACTGTATATTTCACCATCCAGAAATATTATTATGTTTACAGGAAAAGCCCCATTTTCCACGGAAAGGTCCCACTATTGACAATATGAATATCACAGTGAAACACAGGCTGATACCTCAGAATATCCTCTGAATCTATTTAAAGTCCCTAAGGAAAATCCTCTCTCTTTTTTTTTTTCCCTCTCTCTCCTAAAAACAAAGATATTTGTTATGTCAGCCAGGATGTAGTGACACACAGATATATAAGAGCGTGAGGCTGGGTGAAGAAGCCACACATACAGCTTCTTCCTTATGGGGTTACTAGTTCTAACAGCTCACCAAATCACTGTGTTAGGGGAGTTTGCAGGTAAAGTGAGGGGCTGACTGATTTAACATAGCCATGCAAATAAAAGTGTGTCCTTTCCCTCATCTGATACTTAGTTACATGTTATATTTTACTCTAAAACTATGCTGGTGTCCACTGAAGAATCCAGGAACTGGTATTGCTGAAGGTTCATCTTTACAGAATCACAGAATTATCCAGGTTGGAAGAGACCTCTAGGATCATCCAGTGCAACCTATCACCTAACCCTTCTAACTAACTAAACCATGGTTCTAAGTGCCTCATCTAGTCTCCTCATAAACACCTCCAGGGATGGTAGAATAGAATAGAATAGAATAGAATAGAATAGAATCAACCAGGTTGGAAGAGACATCCAAGATCATCCAGTCCAACCTAGCGCCCAGCCCTGTCCAATCAACCAGACCATGGCACTANTCCAAGATCATCCAGTCCAACCTAGCGCCCAGCCCTAGACAATCAACCAGACCATGGCACTAAGTGCCTCATCCAGGCTTTTCCTGAACACCCCCAGGGACAGTGACTCCACCACTTCCCTGGGCAGCCCATTCCAATGCCAATCACTCTCTCTGTGAAGAACTTCCTCCTAACATCCAGCCTATACTTCCCCCGGCACAACTTGAGATGGTGACTCCACCTCAGCTGTAGCTTACTACTTGAGTATTGTACAGCCAAACCAGAGAAACTTCAATTACTCTTAAATACATGTTTAGATAGATGTGTGCCTATGTCTGTATGCGTACACAGACCATGCAAAAATCAGTCTCATCCCTCAAAGTCACAACCCTTTACATGTAAGGCACCTCTCTGAGCAATTTTCTGTATGAAGAACACAAGATCATTCAGCCCAACCTATCACCCAGCCCTGTCCAATCACAGAATCACAGAATCACAGAATTTCTTAGGTTGGCAAAGCCCTTCAAGATCATCAAGTCCAATCATTAGTTTCACACTGACTACACCAAATCCCTCAGCACAACATCTAATCACTATGAATCACTATGGTTGGAAAGGACCACCAGGATCATCCAGTAAAACCTTCATCCCAGCATCCCTAATCACCAGACCATAGCTTCAAGCACCACATCCACTCTTTTTTTAAACACCTCCAGGGATGGCAACTCCACCACCTCCCTGGGCATCCTGTTCCAGTGCCTGACCATCTGCTCAGTAAAGAACTTCCAACATCCAAACTAAACCTCCCCTGACACAACTTGAGGCCATTTCCTCTTGTCCTATCATTAGTAACTGGGGAGAAGAGACCAGCTCCAGCCTCACTACAAGCTCCTTTTAGGTAGTTGTAGAGGGCAATAAGGTCCCCTCTTAGCCTCTTCTTCTCCAGACTAAACAACCCCTGTTCCCTCAGCCACTCCTCATGGGTCATGTTTGCCAGACTTCTCAGATCTTCTTCTTCTAGACCTCTCAGATCTTCTTCTTCTAGACCTCTCAGATCTTCTTCTTCCAGACCTCTCCAGATCTTCTTCTAAGCCACAGCAAGTGTTCACTTCATGTTGATCATCACTAGAATCACTGCAGCCTAAGGTGTCTTATCTTTAGGAGTGATGGTTTGAAACTAATGAATGATAGATTTAGATCAGACATTAGGAAGAAGCTCTTTGCTATGAGGGTGTTGCAACAGGTTGCCCAAGGAGGTGGTGGAGACACCATCCCTGAAGACATTCAAGATCAGGCTTGGTGGGGCTCTGAGCTACCTGACCTAGTTGGGGGTGTCCCTGCTGACTGCAGAGGAGCTTGGACTAAATGATCTTTGGGGGTCCCTTCCAACCCAGTGCATTCTCTAAATTTATTCTATCATTCTATGATCACAGAATCATAGAATCAGTCTGGGTTGGAAGCGACCACAAGGATCATCTAGTTCCAACCCCTGCCATGGGCAGGGACACCCTACCCTAGATCAGGCTGTCCAGAGCCTCATCCAGCCTGGCCTTAAACACCTCCAGGAATGGGGCCTCAACCACCTCTCTGGGAAACCCATTCCAGGCTCTCACCACTCTCATGGAGAAGAACTTCCTCCTCATGTGATCTAATAAAAGGTTTGAAATCTCAAAAGTGGTTTAGTCTCAGACTGAAATGAAAGTTTCATGTCAGGGAAACTCTCAAAACTTAAAGTGCATAAAATGTTCCATAACCAAAAACTGGTTTGAAACTTCAGTGTCAATTAATTTTGGCTGCTTTGGGACCAAAATGAGTACGTATATCTTGATTGGGAGTACAGACAATCATTGAAACACTTTGAAAACTTCCTCCCTTACAATATTCAGGGGCTACACATCAAATTGAAGCGGGTCTTTCTGAGCCAGAAAGGCAAGAGAGTTAGACTGCCTTGAAAATATTCCTGTTACATCTGCTGAACACAGCTTTGGTTTTCTTGGGAATTATTTTTTGAAACACATGAAGTTTTCTCTATTAGTGCTGTATAAATATCATCTCCAGTGCAGAGCCTGGAGGGAATTCAGGAGTATGACTTAATCAGAATAACTAACATGCATTCAGAAGTTTGGTTTGGAAAGTAGCTGAGAATGCTGAATAGATTCACCCAGCCCTCCTTTAATTAAATAACTTCATGCTTTACAAGGAGGACAAGTTCTCTTCACCATAAAACTAACTTTTTTAACCTGAAATGGTGCCCACCCCATCTGCAGTCATCTTCAAAGTCCTGTTGGTATTTGGAAGCATGGAAATAAGGCAATATTGTAAGAAAAGAGAGGAAGGAAGGGAGGGAGGGAGGGAGGGAGGAAGGAAAGGAGGGAGGGAGG
>WAAF01015401.1:69803-80888 GCA_013400475.1 Tricholaema leucomelas
GGGGAGGGAGGGAGGGAGAGAGGGAGGGAGGGAGGGAGGGAGGGAGGGAGGGAGAAAGGAAGGAAGGAAGGAAGGAAGGAAGGTAGGTAAGTAATTTAGCAAGGTTAAAATTGCATTTTCAATTGGAGAGATTAATAATTTTCTTTTAGACTTATTTTCTGCTGGGGAAAGGGAAAAAGCCACTATAATAATTTGAATATCCCTTTTTTTATACCTAGATCTTGTCTACAGTAAAAATTAAATCTACTTTGTTCCTCAAAAATTCTCTGTCATGAAAGCTGAAACACCTCCTGTAAAGCAATGTTGAAAGTTTTTGTCCAGCTCAGAATAAAGCTTGAGAATTAATCCCACTATGGAAAACTGGATCTACAACTGCCTTGTATGGCTAAACGTGGTTAAATGCACAAAAGAAGACTACAAACCAGTGGCATCCTAAGGAAACAACTTGGCTGGAATTAAGTCCGAAAGGTTTCACATTCCCTTCCCAATACAAAGTAGAAGCCTGGAAGACACTTAGAGGAGACTCACAGGAGACTCTATACCAATGAATGGAGGCAAAAAAGGGGAAAAGATGCTTCCAAGAGAAGCAAAAGATGCTTTGGGGCACAGATTTCTGCTCCACGACATAAAATCTACTTAGGGATGAAAAACTTCTTCCACTGCATCTGGCAAATCCTGACAAATTTGTGGGGTTTAAAAGCCCCTCAGCACCAATGTCCAGTGGTGTCATTTCATCTGAGCTTTTTCTTTAAGCTTTACTCCCATCTCTCCCTCAGATTTACACTCTGAGGGAGTTTTTGATCTGTCATGTGCAGTTTCACGTGCAGTGACCAACCTCAGATACCAGGACTGGAAAATTCAAGGCTCATTCACAGCCCAGTTCAGTCTGAACCACTGCAGAATGAACATCAAGAAGTTGAGTCAGAGTGGTCATAGCATCTTGTTGTCCTTTTGCAAGTCATTTGCTTTTGTTTTGTTATGAAACACAGAAAAGAAGCTTTCAAAAGGTTTGTTTGAGGGTTTTATTTCATCAGGAGAAAAATAAAAGGGGGGAGGGGGAGACTGGGGGGATTAAGCTGCATAAACCAACCAAAAGCAACTCAAAAATAGCCATTGTCTGCAAGCTCTTCTTAGTCTCCTAAAAGTGCCACCTTGGGTTTATAGAGAATGGAACACCTCCTGCAGAATTCCATGACATTGATTCTAAAACTTAGAGAAATAGAAGGTGCAATACTCAGTCCAAGATCTCATATAACTCTGGGTGTACAAAGTGTGGAGATGTTTTATGATGCAGAACAGGGTCCTGGATGGAAGGGAGGGAGAGGACCACAGGACAAGTGGCTATCCATCTCCACAGCAGAAACTCTTAGGTTGCCTTGGGACAGCAGAGATTTTGCAGCAAGCACAATTTATTTGCTCTGCTGCAGTTGCACAGCAGCTTTGGAGATGCCAAGTGCAACGACCTTGGCCAAAGGACTTCTCCCACACTTGTGGTACTGAGCCAAGCAACCTGGGACTGACAAAGAGATGAAGAAACCAGCACCCTGGAGGGATGCGACCCATCAGCTTTTTGATTAGTCACAAAAGGTCCTGGTGCAGTGGCTTTGCAAGTGATGTGAGCAGGGTGCAAAGAGAGGACCAGCAAA
The DNA here is from genome assembly GCA_013400475.1 of Tricholaema leucomelas. NCBI lineage: Eukaryota > Metazoa > Chordata > Aves > Piciformes > Lybiidae > Tricholaema lacrymosa > Tricholaema leucomelas. Next base: position 71,450 of record WAAF01015401.1, read on the forward strand.
ATGAATGCTCTGGTTTGACCCACAACTGGAGTTTGTCATTTTGCCTCCCAGGCTGTTTTGTGTTTTCCCCTTTCCTCATTCACATACTAAACACAGGATTTTCCACAGAGTACATCTCCCCTCTGGTAAGCACCTCCACTTTCCTAGTCCAGCTCTTGAAAAAACAACCATGCAGACATACTCTTTCCTTCCCAGAGTAGTTTGGTGTCACTTCTTCCCATAAATATCCCAAGAGGGTCAGTGGGATCCTGGGGTGCACTAAGAAGACTGTGACCAGCAGATCAAGGGAGATTCTTCTCCACCTCTACTCTGCTGTGATGAGACCTCTTCTTGAGTACTGCATTCAGTTTTGGGCTCCCCAGTTTAAGAGGAACGGGGATCTGCTGGAGAGAGTCAAGTGAAGGGCTATGAGGATGATTAGGGGACTGGAACACTGACTGATGAGGAGAGGCTGAGGGACCTGGGGCTTTTTAGTCTGGAGAAGAGAATATTGAGAGGGATCTAATAAATGTTTATAAATATCTGAGGGCTGGGGATCAGGAGCAGGGGAGACAGGCTCTGCTCACTTGTTCCCTGGGATAGGACAAGGAGCAATGGATGGAGGCTGCAGCACAGGAGGTTCCACCTCAACACAAGGGGGAACTTCTTATTGTTAGGGCCACAGAGCACTGGCACAGGCTTCCCAGAGAGGTTGTGGAGTCTCCTTTTCTAGAGACTTCAAGGCCTGTCTGGATGCCTTCCTGCATGGCCAGAGTTACATTGTACGGTCCTGCTCTGGCAGGGGGGTTGGACTTGATGATCTGTTTGAGTCCCTTACAACCCCTTGACATCTTGTGATCCTGGGATATTAAGTTACAGGCAGCACTCACTCCAGCCTCTGTGAGCATGGGAAACAGGGATGCTCATGCCATTGCATCACACCAGCTCCCTGTTTGCCTTCCTCCTCAAGCCCAGCAGCACCAGGCTGGTGGATGGTCTCAGATCACTCCAACACAATGTGGGACCTTGTTCCTAGTTTAGCAACGGTCCAAATCCTGGCTATATCAAAGCCTTGGGTTGTGCTGTGGGAAGCCAGAACAAATCCCAGGGGATCAGCAAATGGGTTTTAAAAACGACTTGATCAGGGAGTTCAGTTTTGCCTGTGTTTGTTGCATGGCTTGGAAGGTGACATAGTTAATGCAGCATAACAGACCATTGCCAGGGCTGCCTCCTTGGGCAATGGATGCTTGGGGTGGGGACAAAGAGAGTGCCCAGGGGGGTTGTGGAGTCTACCTCTCTGGAGATATTCAAAACCCATTTGGACATGTTCCTGTGCGCGCTGGTCTAGGTGATCCTGCTCTGGCAGAGGGGTTGGACTGGATGAGCTTTTGAGGTGAGTTCCAGCCTCTGACATTCTGACATTCTATGTGATCTGAGGGAAAACTCCTACCCTTCCATCAAAACTCACCAAGTCTTGTTCCCGAGCCTCCAGAAATTCCATAGGCTTTGGCGATGGGCATGCACAGAGGAGGAGGAAGTCAGGCTCCCGAAACTGATTTCATTCCAGGTAACACTCTTGACACAGCAATCTGTTCCTTTCAGAAGGACATAGATTAGGGAAGTATTTGGTCAAGGGGCAGTAGAGGGCACTCCAGGCCAGATCAGGTTAAGTTTTGGTCACTTTATCTCTTCTTGTTGACGTAAATGCTGGAGGCCATGGCCTGGGGTTTTCCTGCAGAAATGTGTTTACAAGCAGGTCAAGGACTTGCAGACAGATAACCATTAACAAAACAACTTTTCTATTGACAAAAGAGCACAGAATAGTGCGTTGGCAGATGAATCCTCTCCTTTCATTAAAGAAAGAAAATTGTGGGGGGGGAGAAGTTGAATCAAAGAGCTGCACCCCATCTAATTCTCACAGTGGGGTTTTCTGGCTGGGATTTAAGATTGTGCCTCGCTCCCTGTCCACTTATAAAATGACACCGAGGAGTTCTGCCAGTGTGCTGTATTCAGCAACAAATTGAGCTGGGATTTACTCCTGGTCAGCCAGTGTGTGAGGCATGTTAACAAATTCGTTAACTCCAATTTTGCTTCCAAGTGAGAAATGTCTGCAGGTCTCCAGCCCAAGGAAACACAGCCTGGAGAGCACACCTGGTTTCAGGTTTCCTCACAAACCTCCCCGCAGCCAGCAGCTCTGCTCCCATCACCTTGCCTAAACCCTGCCTCCAACCCGTGGCAGGTTCACCAAAAGGTTTTGCAAAGTTCAGGAACTATTGGAGCAAACCCTGGGCGATTTATGAGGTTTGTACACAGTGCTTGTGAGAGCTGCAGCTACGGCTCAGGGGAACGCGAGCAGGTCAGGCTGAGTTTTGCTCTGACGTTCAGCGTCTACCCCAAATCCTCAGCCTCAGAGCTTGAAGTTGATCAAATTCCATGAAAACTCAACCAAACGTCCTGTAGCCATCTCCCTAGGGAGAAGCACTGTTCTATAGGCACAGGCAAACAGGATTTTAAAGAGCCATGAGTACAGGAGAGAGAAAAGTTCTAAAAAAAATAGAGGGGTGGGGGGGAGGAAACCACCACTGAAGAGCCATAGTTATTTGCTACCTGTCAATCAGGGTTAGGATACAACCAGCGAGGGAAGTGGCTTCTCGGAAAGCCTTGTTCAGTCGCGCTGGAGGAATTTGTGGTCTACTCTGTGTACAGTTTGTGGTATCTGAGTCATGACCTGACTTTAAGACATGCTGGATTTTAAATGGCAAATGCTGTCTCTCTGACGGAGGCCTTGCATTAGTCAGAAACCAAGTGTGTGTGCACTTGGGAGAGCTGGGACATTTGATGCCCAAACGACAAACCAAGTAAAACAAAATGAGCTAAGCCAACTGGAATCAGCAGAAGAGGATTTGTGTAATTTGTCTGGCTGTGCTAGAGGGTTAAAATTCAGCCCGAGGTGTAAGTCATTTGTGTGTGAGCTGGAGGGAAAGATGAGTATGTGCCTCTGGGTGCACAACCATAGCTGTGGTTTTTTTAGACATGATACAGGAAAAAGGGAATTATTTTCAAGGAGATGCTGAAAACGGTAAGTACAGATGGGTTAAATCCAAGCTCTCATTAAAATAATGGGGTTTGTTTATTTTCTTCTGTGTTTCTTTTTGTTCTTCCTTCCCCATCCCTCTCTCCCTCACACACAACCAGCCTTTGCGTCAGTAAAAGGTCAGGAGGCTCTTGCAAACTTCTTGCCTGTGGAAGCTGGACAATGTGGCATGTGCAGGCTCAGCATCTAAACATCATCACTCCAACCCCCTGCATTCACCCCAGCCCTCACTTTTAAAGAGACAGCTGCTGTAAAAGAAGCTATTTTTTCAAGGAAGAGCTGCCTTGTCTTTATTAATCAAGACAGTAAGTGTCATTCTACCACAGCAGCATTCCTGCTGCTCCAAAACCACTTCCCTCCAGCTCCATTAATACTATTAAAAACCCAACAACTTTTTCTATCACCTTTGTTTAAATCATATTCCTCTATGAAGTATAGCTATTAAAAATGCCTGTAAACTCTTCCTATTAAAATGACATTTTAAAAGGCGTGAGTTGAACATGGCTATGTCACTTAAAGTGGAAAAGTTTCTGTGAGTTCTCTTCCAAGCTGTTAAAGATTAGCTTGATGTAGATAAGACTATTCCCCAAACTCATTATCTGCTTCCAAAATGCACCTAAAGGAGTACTTAATAAAGTCAAGGTTACATGAAGAGTATTTCAGTGAAAACCAGTGAATGACTATTAATAAATCTGCATTACAGACTGGTTATTTTGTCTCTGTCGTTCATCTGAGCAGCAGATGATCCTTTTGGGGTTTTGGTGGTGATTTTTTCTTTTTTTCTGTTTTTTTTTGTTGAGGTTTTGGGGTTTTTGTAAGCAATAAACACGTGTTGCCTTCTTGCACAGGTCACCAATGAATCGGAGATGGCAGCAGTAGGAGGGAACATTTCAGCATCTTTACAACTAATGTGCTCTGTGGCGATGAAGCTGGTGAGAGCCTTGGAACACAAACCCTATGAGGAGAGGCTGAAGGAGCTGAGATTGCTTAGCCTGGAGAAGAGAAGGCTCACGAGTGACCTCATTGCTGTCTACAACTACCTGAAGGGAGGCTGTAGCCAGGTGAGTGTTGGTCTCTTCTGCCAGGCAATCAGCAACAGAACAAGGGGGCACAGTCTCAAGTTGTGCCAGGGGAGGTCTAGGCTGGATGTTAGGAGGAAGTTGTTGGCAGAGAGAGTGATTGGCATTGGAATGGACTGTCCAGGGAGGTGGTGGAGTTGCCATCGCTGGAGGTGTTCAAGAAAAGACTGGATGGGGCACTTAGTGCTATGGTCTAGTTGATTGCATAGGGCTAGGAGCTGGGCTGGACTGGATGATCTTGGAGGTCTCTTCCAATGTGATTGATCCTATAATTCTATGAGACATTGGTGGTGTCACCATCCAGCGCAGTAATGCTGGGAGCTTGTGTCATTGCTGCCTGGGAGAAGAGCTGAGCCATCCTGAAAGATCCTGGAGAAGAGCTCTTTTCTTTCTGTAAGAAAAGATTTTAAACAGGTGGGAGGTATCATGCAAAATAAACTTTTTATTCTGCATTTCACACCTTTCTGGTTTATCTAAAACTCATGCTACATTGAGTGAATTAGGAAGATGATTGAAAAGTGCATTACAGACTAGTTACCTGTGAGATCTGCACTTTAGAAGTGAAGGTTTAGGGGCAGAGGAGAGGCATATGATAAAGAGTAGTGTACTTTGAAAGGTCTAGGCAATGCTGCAAGAAATAGCATTACCTCACAGTTGTCAAGGCTCAGAAGTTTTATTACCGAGGAATTTCACTTTTTCTTCTTATTCCTAACACAGTGACCAGTTCTGGGACTGAGAGGATTTGCTGATCTAATATAGATAGTGATTTCGCAGGTTTGCTCAGATTTATATAGACAGCACCCTGGGATCAGGAATTACATTTAAAAATGTAATAAAATGTTCTTGTGCACTTTTACTCACAAATACTGTACTTAAAAAAGTAAACATCAAATAATCTCAGATATCTTTCAAGAAAATGTTGACATAGCTCCAAGAGCTCATACAGATGACTGAATAGTTTTCTGAGTAAACTTAATAAACTCGTATTCTTATTCTTTCAGTGTAGCATGAAGTATCACATCATGGAGAAGACAGAAAACTAAACATATAATTTAGCAGAAATCTAGTTTACACTTGTATTTCAACGTCTGAAGGTGGAATATGGGCACTTCTGTGGGCAAGTTTTCACACTGCTTAGCCTTAGAGCTTAAAAAAAATGACGGCAGCTAAGTTTCACCCGTGTAAATTAATCAAAGACACGTTGCAAATGGCGTCTCCCTGCTCCTAAAGCTAGACCTCAGTCCTTTCCCACTCAGCCACAATGTCACAGTGATTTCAAAGGGCAGGATTTGACCCCCTAATGTATTCAGAGGGACTTTGTATAAGTTAGGAGTTTTAGCACAATTGCTCCTCTAAGTAGTCAAAATGATTCATCTGCATTATCTGTCTTTATTAAACAGTCATTTACCCTGGTGAGTCCCACTCAAGGGAATCTTTATTATTCAGACAAGCCATAATGACACAAAATATATAGGAATAGTTAATAACACTGTTATTCCTATGTCTGTGGATAAACATCAGCTGGTAATTTTATATCACCAACCCACTGGAGCAGAGACTATAGAAAAATATCTACAGTCTACACAAGCAGGCAATGCATAATAACATGTCAGAAATCCGGTGAACACTATAAAGCAAGACAGGTCCCTGGGAGACAGCAGATTTGGATTCTTAATGCAGATTTCCCAACAACATAAAATGAAGTCTTTCTTCCAGAATTAACAAGAATGATGAAGGCTGTGCAAAAAAAAAAAAAAAAAAAAAGTCATCTTCTTTAAACCCTATTGGGGTCTGTAGCTGTGCCAAAGCTGGTGGCATAACTGCTACTGTCAACCTAAATATACTGAATATACCAAACACCTCTGCTCTGCAAGAGGTGGATGCCAAGTTAAAACCTAGCAAAATCAGTGGTGCTGATCCAGTTTCAATCCCTCCTCTGCCAGTTTAAACCCATTACCCCTCAACCTGTATTACAAGACCTTGTCAATAGTCCCTCCTCAGCCCTCCTGTATCCCTCTTTCAGATACTGAAAGGCCACTCCAAGGTCTCCTCGAAGCCCTCTCTTCTCCAGGCTGAAGAGCCCAACTCTCGTAGTCTGTCCTCATAGTAGAGCTGCTGCAGCCCTCTGAGCATCTTCATGGCCTCCTCTGGACTGGCTCCTACACTTCCATGTCCTTCTTGTGTTGGGGGCTCCATCAGTCTTTATTTGGTGGAGCAATGTACGTCTTTAAGATTTCTATATCACTTACAATAAAGATCTTAGTTTTGTTAGTTTTGAGGGAACAGACCACACAGGTTAGTTTTAAACATCTAGTGAAGGACAAACATCTACTGCCAAACTGACCCTTCTATACACGTGAGGTTTTGTCATGTTTCTGAGCAAAGATAAAACTTATCATCTGCTTCAGATAACCAGGCTGTGAGGTGGCCTCCAAAGGCAGGGTAAAACTCTTCATTCTGAACGACCAGCTGAAGTAATGCAGACGACTGAGTGAAATAAATCCGTTTTCCCTCTCTCTGTCTGTGTTTGGGTGTTCTGCACCATCCCTCAAGCGCAGTTCCTCAGCCACTTGCAGGTGAATTAGAGCTGCGGAATGAGCACCGCCAGACTTTATGGAGTACACTGCTCTTTGATCTCCCTGCTTTCTGCCCCTGGATGAACACAGCCAGCTAAGCACCACAATTAGCAGTAAAGGCTATTCACAAAAGGCACAAAAGGACACGAGGAGGTGGTTTACAGCAGGGCAGATAAAAACAAAGTGGGTACTTTCTATTGCCCACCACGCCTCCAGCAAGTTCAGGCTAAGGGACCAGAGGCCTAACTGGTAAAAAAAGTCCATTTCTAGTCAGTGGACCTAAAATTAACCCCCCAAAATATTGTGATTGTTTTAATTAAAAGAAAAAAAAAAACAACTTTGAAGATAGTCCCTGCAGAGGAACTGAATTTCTCTTGTCCTTAGCAAAGAACTCTGTAAACAACCTTTTTTTTTGAAGCCTGCTTTTGCATTCAGTGCTTTTCAAGTTAGGACTTAAGCAATCAACAAGGACATTACCACAAACACTTCTATTTCAGTCCATGAGGACACTCATAGGAAAATTGAACACTGACTGCTTCAGCGAAACATAGAATCAGTCTGGGTTGGAAGGGACCACAAGGATCAGCCAGTTCCAACCCCTCTGCCATGCCCAGGGACACCCTACCCTAGAGCAGGCTTCCCACAGCCTCATCCAGCCTGGCCTTAAACACCTCCAAGCATGGGGCCTTAACCACCTCCCTGGGCAACCCATTCCAGCCTCTCACCACTCTCATGCTGAACAACTTCCTCCTCACGTCCAGTCTGAACCTACTCACCTCCAGCTTTGCTCCATTCCCCCCAGTTCTGTCACTCCCTGATATCCTGAAAAGTCCCTCCTCAGCATTTTTGTAGGCCCCCTTCAGATACTGAAAGGCCACAAGAAGATCACCAGGGAGCCTTCTCCTCTCCAGACTGAATAGCCCCAACTCCCTCAGTCTCTCCTCATAGCAGAGGTGCTCCAGCCCTCTGACCATCCTCATGGCCCTTCTCTGGACACCTTCTAGCACATCCACATCCCTCTTGTAATAGGGGCTCCAGTAGTGGATGCAGTACTCCAGCACTCTGGAGCCCCCAACACAAGAAAGACATAGAACTGTTGAAGCGAGTCCAGAGGAGGCCACGAAGATGCTCAGATGGCTGCAGCAGCTCTGCTATGAGGACAGGCTGAGAGAATGGGGGCTCTGCAGCCTGGAGAAGAGAAGGCTTCCAGGAGACCTTGGAGTGGACTTCCAGTGTCTGAAGGGGGGCTACAGAAGGGCTGGAGAGGGACTACTGACAAGGTCTTTTAATGGTGAGAAGAAATGGGTTTAAACTGGCAGAGGGGAGATTGCAACTAGATGTTAGAAAGTTCTTTGCAGTGAGGGTGGTGAGACACTGGCACAGGTTGTCCAGGGTGGTTGTGGCTGCTCCCCCCATGGAGGTGTTCAGGACCAGGTTGGATGAGGTCTTGAGTGGCCTGTTCTAGTGGGAGATGTCCTTGCCTGTGGTGGGGCTTTGGAACTTTGAAGTCCCTTCCAGCTTAAACCATTCTATGATTCTGTGTCTCTGTGTGATATTTCTGTGCACTATGATAGATCACCAGGACTTTTCATGCTGTTTTAACAGCAGAAGCAGCTCCCACTGTCCCCTACCAGCCAGTAACTGATGTGGCCACATTTGCTTGGTGTTGTTTTGACAAACAGCAGATGCTGATTAGAGCACCCCCATCAGATGACAGATTCACAGGCATCGTCTAACAAAATTCATTTTTCACTACAAATACCAGCCTTTAGAGGCAACTCAGAAGAGCATCACATCAGAGGTATCTCAGAAGCTGACACCTTTACAAATGTATATGTTTATTCTGTGCATATATATATGAATAAGAAGCTGGAAAGAAAAAGGGAAAAATAAAAAGATGCAATAAATCAAAGAACATATAAGGATTTTTAGCCATAAGCTATTTCTTAAATCAGAAAGGAAAACATGCATTAATCAGAACATTAGCTCCAGACAGTGCAACAACATCAGGAACATTGCTACTGTACAGAAAGTCATGAATCATTACAGGCCTACAAAACATTTATTTAACTCTAACATCATCATTGGCTTTGATCAATACTGTAACACATGGAAGATAACAGGTTCATAACTTTCCCCCCCCCAGTGCGAACGCTGGATGTGTGAAAATCTATAGAAATCACCAAAATAATAATAAATATTTTTTACTTTTTGTCCCTCAGCAGTGTCTGAGGGCATCTCAAAGCAGATTAGAGACAGTGCCTTATTTTCCACAGCCATTTGATTCTGGTACTGCGCAGTAAAAGTAGCCCAAATGTTACATTGCAGAGCATGGCTGATGATACATGGAGACATTTCTACTGTCCTCATGCCCATAATAGTGAGCAGGAACAACTGAGGAACAGCTAAGATAGAGCAAAGATTTTGGCCAACAGGACAATCCCTTCATGAACCTCTGTGGCAAGCTGAATCTGGAGGATTCTCTGCGCCTTTTTAACCCTTGAAGCACTTCAGAGTGCGGAAAAGAGCATTTCAGTACCAATTTTCTATTTCAACATAAGCTGTGCCCAAATTAATCACTACCCATATTCACTGGATGAGATATGAAGCAAAGAATGCTTAGCAGCATGTTGAATAGCTCCAAGTGCAGGGTGCTGCACTTTGGCCACAACAACCCCATGCAGAGATACAGGCTGGGGTCAGAGTGGCTG
>WAAF01015401.1:81051-107098 GCA_013400475.1 Tricholaema leucomelas
GAGGTGAGGAGAAAATTCTTCACTGAGAGAGTCATTGGCCACTGGAATGGGCTGCCCAGGGAGGTGGTGGAGTCGCCGTCCCTGGAGCTGTTCAAGACAAGGTTGGACGTGGCACTTGGTGCCATGGTCTAGCCTTGAGCTCTGTGGTGAAGGGTTGGACTTGATGATCTGTGAGGTCTCTTCCAACCTTGGTGATACTGTGAGACTGTGAATTCGTCACTAAAATTGTAAAAGATCCCTTTTCTGACTAAATATCTGTTCTTGCTGCATTTCCACATCTCGTGACAGTTTGACTTCATGTGTTTCAGCACTTGATCCTTTCAGAAACTATTTTTTTTCCATGTTCATGAAAGATAAAGAGATACTCAATTTACCTGCGGAAATGCTACTTCCCTGGGTGAGAATCTCCTCAGAAGACAACTTTGTGATCAGTTACTTTCTTTTCAGCCACTGATTTCAAGTGCTTCTTTAGAATAAATGGAGAACCATTTATCCAGATGCTATACAAAATGTGTATGCTATACAAAAGGCTGAGCTATGTGATGTCTCCTTAATGTCTTCCCCTTTTCTTTTCAATTAATGGCTCTGGATGTTGTAACTAATCTACCTTGGACCTTGAAAAAGCACTTGGCTCATATCCCTTAACTGATACCTTTAGCATGGTGGAGATGATTGTAAATTATCAAAAGGTCTGCTAAGTGAGGAATGGGACCCTTCAGCTTAAGGACTTTCCATGGCCTTGCTATGTGGCAGTATTTAAGACTGAGTACTTTGGTGAGGCAGAAGTTATATTTAAAAACTCTATATACATTTATATCAACTTAGCCTTAAAGGAATCTTTTTTCTTTTCCTCTTAGAAGAAAAAAATTGTTCTTGGCTCAGTTTAATTTAATCACCTTCTGTTCCAGCTACTGGTGAAATTTCCTATGGTATTGCTTGCTTGAGGTTTGCTTTAATTCCTTCCTTCAAGTCATGTAACATTCACTAGGACACATTCTTGAGAGCTAACTGGGGAACGTGATAGAAGTAGTTGTATTAAAGAGATTAATTTTTCTTTTCCCCTCTTTCTCATTGGAACACAGCATACAGTTAAAATCTGAGGATGCCAGCATGCTGTTCGTAGAGTCATAAGAATTATAGAATCAACCAGGTTGGAAGAGACCTCCAAGATCATCCACTCCAATCTAGCACCCAGCCCTGCCCAATCAACTAGACCATGGCACTAAGTGCCTCATCCAGGCATTTCTTGAACACCTCCAGCGACGGTGACTCCACCACCTCCCTGGGCAGCCATTCACTCTCTCTGCCAACAACTTCCTCCTAACATCCAGCCTTGATCTCCCCTGGCACAACTTGAGACTGTGTCCCCTTGTTCTGTTGCTGGTTGCCTGGCAGAAGAGACCAACCCCCATCTGGCTGCAGTCTCCCCCTCAGGTCGTTACAGACAGCAATGAGGTCACCTCTGAGCCTCCTCTTCTCCAGGCTGTACACCTGAAGCTCCTTCAGCCTCTCCTCACAGGGTTTGTGCTCCAGGCCTCTCACCAGCTTTGTCACCCTTCACTGGACATGTTCCAGTATCTCAACATCTCTCTTGAATTGAGGAGCCCACACAGTACTCAAAGTGTTGCCTGACCAGTGTTGAGTACAAGGCAGGATTACTTGTAGCATCCATTCTGTAGGATTGATCATCTGCTCCTAATTTTGTCTTAGCAGGCATAGGATGGATCACAATCCATTGTTGGGGTAAGGAGGTCACAAAACCTTCAGAAACATTTGTCAAGACTTTGCCTTATACTGACAAATGTTAAAACCAGAGGCAGAGAAGCAGAGGACTCTTAATACATGTGCTAATGGATGACGAGTGCTAAAATGATTGATAATATAAATGCCTATAAAATACAACTGATTATTTCTGTAAACACTTTTCCATGGCACTTTGTCCCCTAGAAACTCTCCTTAATGGCTGTACTTTTTAATGCTAACTTTATCTTCAAATTTGCCGAATTAGAATCATTAATACAGCTGCTTGACAATGAATTTAGCAAATATATCCCAAACTGTGTAACAGTTTTGACAAATACTTTTTGTCTTTGTTTGGAAAGTGCTCACTTTAACTAATCAACACTAATCATTATGTGTCTGCACATGCTAATCACTTAGTAATTTTCCCATTGCCTGATTGGAAGTCTATAAGTTATTGTAAGGAAGATAAATGTGTGATTATACATGTGTGTGAATATTTCTCAGATTAAAAGTTACTCTTGACACAGGGAAAAAAAAACCCCACCACTATACATATTCAGCAGTTCATGTGTATAAATATCCACCATCTGAATATTCACAATAATTAATGAGGTGATCTCCTTATATACACTACATAAAAGCTAACACTATTATTCACAAAGATATCTGGACATGTATTTTTTGTTATTACTCAAATGCACTTTCCAAATTGTATCTCAATGGAAGAGTGAAAGGCATTAGGAAACCTAAGGCTTCGAGGAGACCTTATAGTGGCTTTCCAGTATCTGAAGGGAGCCTACAGGAAAGCTGGGGAGGGACTCTTTACATGGTCTAGTAATGTTAGGACAAGGGGGAATGGGTTTAAGCTGGCAGAGGGGAGATTCTGACTGGATGTTAGGAGGAAGTTCTTTACAGTGAGGGTGGTAAGGCACTGGAACGGGTTGCCCAGGGAGGTTGTGGATGCTTCCTCCCTGGAGGTGTTTAAGGCCAGGCTGGATGAGGCCTTGAGCAGCCTGCTCTAGTGGGAGGTGTCCCTGCCTATGGCAGGGGGTTGGAGCTGGATGATCCTTGAGGTCCCTTCCAACCTAAACCACTCTATGATTCTATGAAACAAAATGAAATATGTATATATGTACATGTGTGTGTGTGCATATATACACACACACACACATCACACTTAATAGATCATCACATCTTAATCACAATAAAAAGATTAAGGAAGGAAAACCAAAAGGTACAAGATGACCTTTCCAGCAGCAATAACATATCAGTTGCTCAACTGTGTAAACTGGCGTAAATCAGGTTAGGTCAACAGAACTAAACCAACTTCAGACCTCTGTGACCTGAAATAAAATAAATAAATAAATAGAACGGGATGGGAAGGTGGTACTGACACTTTCTGCTTACAATGATCTTGCAGTATGATTGCTCTGGCACCTTATTTTGGATAGAAAGAAATTTAAGAGAAAGGTTTTGGGGGTTGTTTTTAATAATTATCCCTTTAAAAAGTTATTTACTGTTTTTCTTACTGGACAATAATACGAGAAAAGTCTAACTCTACATCTCAGAACTCTACCTTTAAAACGTTGTGCAAGAGAGCAAGGCAGAATTGTGGTATGTTGGTTTATTAAAGCACAGATATTCGTGTGGTTATTAGCCGGAGAGGCCTGGAAAATTCATGTAGCTCTTCAGACAGCACAGAAATCAGAGGATTTCAACTGTCCTTAATTACTTTGAATGCGATAACTCTTAATGGGTCTAACTCTAATGAAGTCTAGAGAAACCAAGTCCACAATGTTTAACATGATTTGGCTAAGATACAGATATCACTACTCCTGTAGAAAGATAGAATCATAGAATCAACCAGGTTGGAAGAGACCTCCAAGATCATCCAGGCCAACCTAGCACCCAGTCCTAGCCAATCAACCAGACCATAGCACTAAGTGCCCCATCCAGTCTTTTCTTGAACAGCTCCAGGGATGGCGACTCCACCACCTCCCTGGGCAGCCCATTCCAATGGCAAATCACTCTCTGTGAAGAACCTCCACCTAACATCCAGCCTATCCTTCCTACTCTTTCCTCTACTTCTCAAAACCAAGAGAAATTTAAATATTCTGTTTACAAGCCCAATGGACTGTGCAATATTGGCCTGTTTTCATTATTGGCCTGTTTTCATTATTGGCAAAATTAGGACATGAAATCTGTATCTCTGAATTCAAGAGGGGTTTGTGCTGGCATCTGGTCTCGCAATCTGAACAACAAAGATTTAGCTTTAGACAACACTTAATTTCAAAACAATGAGAACTCCCTCTTAACAAAAAAAACCCTTCAGAGTTAATAGGACACACTGACTTGGCTAAATTAGTCATTGAAAGTAATGCTGCTGAATTAAAAGCTTTTCCTTTCTCTTCCTAAGGCCTCCACTGTCATGGTGAAGTTTGCTGCAGCTTTGAAGTGAGCGAGTCAGAATTGTGCCTTTCCTTAAAAACAACAAAATAAGAAAACTATTTTTATGTATATATATATGTATATATAATAGATATAATAGATATAATTCATATAATTACATAGCATTAACAATAATACTATATATTATAAAGATACTATGTCTTATATATAATATATATGTGTATAGAATAAATATATGTATTATATGTGTGTATTATATATATATAAAGTAATTAAATTTGTATCTATCTATCTATAATTAAAAATGTACTTAGAACAAGAGCAGCTTTGAGAGCCACACTCTCACACACTCTTTCCCTCTCTCTGTTAGGCTTCATTTGATAGCTATGAACTGTGGGTAAAGAATAAATATGGCTTTTCGGTGCCCTAGGACTCTCACCTGACTTATTTATGTCTGACCTGGTTGAACACCACTGACCTTGGAAAGTTTAATTGAGGCTGGGATTATATGGCACTGCTTGAGGCCACCTGAATTTAGAGGGTGTGACATGCACTTTCCTTCTCTTACTGACTCTCTCTCATCTGCTAAGGGATGCATATGTGGGTGTTTGTGTGCAGCACATTTATGTACCCCAAACTGAGCCCAGCAGTGGAGAAAGATTCTGCTTTGTCATAAGAGAAAAGATTATTACTACCAGCGAGAGAGTATTAATATGCTCTTGTGGTTTGAGTATTTTCTGGTTTTATTGTCTTTTCTTCTTGTTGTTGTTGTTGCTTTTTTCCCTGGCATGTTTTCTCTGAGATTTGAGTTTTACAGTTCACTCTTAACATTTTATAACCCGATTCTGCCTGAATGCTGAGAACTTAAAGCAGGAAAGAGAAAGAATTACATAGACACTGATTATACACTTGTACATATTATGTTTAACATTCTTTAATTAAATATAATGAAAGCATATGATGAATGCTGATCATTTAATTCCTTTTGGTTCCCCAAGAAAGTTATAGATGTTTAAAACTCCCCATGGTTAAGCTAAACGTAAAGAGAGGGGGTGGGAGGGAGGCAGAAGAAAAACCCATGAGACTGAAAGGTGGAATAAAATGAAATGGCATAGATATCTGTTAGCCATAGAGTACTATCCTTCCTACTGGAGATTGTCCCCAGATGGATATAAACAACTCTCATCTGGGTTTCTTCAAGGCAGAGGCCGACAAACAAGCGCATTATGCATGGAGTCTTTTTATGGCACAAACTATTGTCCACTGGAGACCAAGCAAACACCACTAAGCAAAGCTCACCTAAGGCCACAGGCAAGTGTCAAGCCCAAAGGGAATTCCTCTCCCACCAAAAACACTCTCCCTTTTCGGCTCCGTAACATAACCTTTTCCCTGTCGTTGAGAGTTTATCAGTGCCAAAGACAAGCTGGCAAGAAGCACACAAGTAGATGTAAATGTTGAAAGGTTAAAATATTCCTGGATGGAAACAGTCTATGAAACATCCTCAAAAGTAAAACAATTCCATGATGCTTTCAGGGCCAAAATTATCCACTCTATGCTTTATTTCTAATGTGCTGCCCAGACTGAAACTGCTCCCACTTTCTGTTCATAGGTATTGTAGGAAATGAAATGAGGAGGGGGTTGCTGTTAAGAGCAGCAGCAATTCCCCTATCACTCTCCAACAGGCTATGCCATGAATCAGGATGTATTTTATTATTGTTATAGTTCTATGGACTGACTTAAAGCTTACCTGAGTCCCTTGCAAGATGATACCAAGACATAGAGACATTAAAATCCTGGACAAGCTGTCAATTAGCTACATGCTGTTTGCAATTCGAGGTCTGATTCCCAGTCTCCATATTGCTAAATCCACAAAAATTGCCACCTAGGAATAATTGCATCTGCCCAGGAAAATATCTGAGATGAGTGAAGAAAGCATAACAGTAAAGCTATCTGCAGCTGTCTCTCATCATTGGTGACATCCTACAGGCATTGCAGGCAAAATGTTTTTTTGGAAGACTCTGGTGAATGGGAAGAGAATTTTAGAATCAATAACAGACCTCAAGAGGGAACTCTGCCTTCTTCTCTCCTTTTTAGCAATCCCTCTCTTCCCACTTGGTGAAGCAGCAGCTTAAGTGGCAGACCTATCCAGCAGCCAAAAATAACACCAGCCTGTGTAGCAGTTTCAACAGAGCTGTGCTATGTTCCACAAACCAATTCAATACGCTGCGTTATTGCCATCCAAAAGCTTAGCTCTGAACATCTGGGAAGCTGAATACTCACCCAAATCCAAACGTTGCCACTACAGATCACATTAACATTTACATTGATTTTAACTCAGTTTCCATCCAATCCACCAGCTTCCAGCTTTTACCATGCTCTCAGAGCTACTGTCAAGATTTCAGGATTCACCTACTTACTAACAATGCACCCAAGTGCCTAAGCAGGGCAGTAAGGGCTGTCCCGCAAGAATATAATTAAGTCTATAAATTAAATATGTATATTGAAAGAGCTTCATCATTAATCTGAACCTATCACATCTTCACAGGATCACAGGATGTCAGGGGTTGGAAGGGACCCAAAGAGATTGAGTCCAACCCCCCTGCCAGAGCAGGACCATACAATCTAGCTCAGATCAGAGAGGAACACATCCAAACAGGCCTTGAAAGTCTCCAGGGAAGGAGACTCCATAACCTCTCTGGGAAGCCTGTTCCAGTGCTCTGTGACCCTTACAGTAAAGAAGTTCCCCCTTGTGTTGAGGCGGCACCTCTTGGGTTGCAGCTTCCATCCATTGCTCCTTGTCCTATACCAGGGAGCAAGTGAGCAGAGCCTGTCATCCCCCCACCCTGACCCCTGGTCCTCAGATATTTATAAACATTTATTAAATCCTCTTTCAGTCTTTTCTTCTCCAGACTAAAAAGCCCCAGATCCCTCAGCCCCTCCTCATCAGGCAGTGTTCCAATCCCCTAATCATCCTCATAGTCTTCCACTGGACCCTCTCCAGCAGATTCCTATCCCTCTTAAACTGGGGAGCCCAAAACTGAACACAGTACTCAGGATGAGGTCTCACCAGGGCAGAGTAGAGGGAGAGGAGAACCTCCCTTGATCTTCTGGACACACTATTCTTAATGTACCCCAGGGCCACATTGGCCCTCTTGGCCACAAGGTCACATTGCTGTCCCATGGACAACTTGTTATCCACCAGGACTCCCAGATCCCTTTCCACAGGGCTGCTCTCCAGCAGATCACCTTCCAACCTGTAGCAGTGCACTTTGTTATTCCTCCCCAGGTGCAGGACTCCACACTTATCTTTTTTGAACCTCATTTGGCACGACTCTGCACTTATCCTTGTTGTACCTCATTTGGTTTCTCTGGGCCCAGCTCTCTAATTGTCCAAGTCTCTTCAACAGAAGCTGACCTGCATTTATTTATTATAAATGAGAAGAAAAAAAACAACCCAACCCCAACAACACTAATAGAGATACATTTCTGAAGCACTAGAGACAATAACACACACAAAAAAAACTCAAACCAAGAAAAGAGTTTTGGGGTTTTTTTCTGTGATCCTTATTTATTACATTTTTAATAGAAAGTCAGTGGTGGTCTTATCTGATGTCATTTGGGTTTAGGTTCCATGGTATTTTTTTGTGTTTGACCAAATTCCCTTATCTTCTCATTGCTTGTGTTCTGCTCTGCCAGCATCCAACAAACTGATACACTTATCTCCAATTTTATAATAAAGTTTCAGCTTCCACAGGATAAAAATAAAAAGGGAGAGAGAGAGAATGGAGAAAGGAAAATTGCATCCAAGATACTGAACATATCCAGCATGGGTGAGTGTCAAAGAATCCAGCAGTTAACCTTCTTGCTACAGAAACTTTAATTGTTAAAAGACATTTGACTCATAGACTTAAGACTATTTCTTTTCTTTTCTCTCTTTTAATGCATATTTCTTCCTGGGTTTATGGTCAAATTAAGAAAACTGTCATGATCTCAAGCACTATCCAGTGAGTATTTTGAAGCAAGGTTGGTGATCATTAGTTTTCTGTGATTGCAGTTAATAACCAAAGGTGAGAAGATAATGAGAAGAGACAATTCTGAGGCAAGGAGTACAAACCAAGGGCTAATGAGCAAGTTATTGTGCACATGTTCATCTCTTCTTTAAGAGCTTATTTGCCACTCTCATGACATTTTTCCTTTCTTCCTCTTCCTTGGGTTTGAGACTTGCTCTAGGTCTTCCCTATCTCCTCACCACTCAGTCTTTCCATAACTCTACCAAATATATTACACTTGACTTACATCAACTTGCTGTGAGCATGTCCTTACTTGGTTTTAACTCTTCCTCAGAGGTTCCATCTTAGGTAGAATCTTTTTCTTCTCTGTAGAAGCCAAGATCTCCTTTACAAAGCAAATAAGCCTCACTCAATCACCCATTTTCTTGTTCAAATTATAAACAAGGCATGTTTATTAGGAGTCAGATGCAATTCTTTCCCCCCATTTTTGTTAAAATGAGACAAAAATAAAAGCATAAAAATAAAAACTAAAGAGCTGGACAGATGAAAGAGAACAGAGAATGAGTCAGGAGCCAGATTCATCTTTGTCAGTGATATGGACAGAGGAATCGAGTGCATCCTCAGCAAGTTTGTGGATGACACCAAGCTGTGTGGCACAGTTGACTTGCTAGAGGGAAAGGATCCACCCAGAGGGACCTGGGGAGGCAGGAGAGGTAGGCCCAGGCCAACCTCATGAAGTTCAACAAGGCCAGGTGCAAGGTCCTGCACCTCGGTCAGTGCAATCCCAAGCACAACTCCAGGCTGGGTAGAAAATGGCTGAGAGCAGCCCTGAGGAGAAGGATCTGGGGGTCTGGGTAGATGAAAAACTCAACATGAGTGTGAGTGCAGCCCAGACAGCAACCCTGTGCTGGGCTGCAGCAAGAGCAGTGTGGGCAGCAGGGCAAGGGAGGGGATTCTGCCCCTTGGTTCTGCTCTCCTCAGACCCCACCTGGAGTCCTGTGTGCAGTTCTGGACTCCCAACACAAGGACATAGAACTGTTGGAGTAAGCCCAGAGAAGGCAACAAAGATGATCAGAAGGCTGCAGCAGCTCTGCTATGAAAACAGGCTAGGAGAGTTTAGGCTCTTCATCCTCGAGAAGAGAAGGCTTCGAGAAGACCTTATAGTAGCCTTCCAGTATCTGAAGGGGACCTACGGGAGGGCAGGGGAGGGACTACTTACAAGATCTGGTAATGACAGGACAAGGGGGAATGGGTTTAAACTGGAAGAAGGGAGATTTAGACTAGATATTAGGAAAGGGTACTTTCCAGTGAGAATAGAATAGAATGGAATACAATCAGCTAGGTTGGAAGAGACCTCCAAGATCATCCAGTCCAACTTCTCACCCAGCCCTATGCAGTCAACCAGACCATGGCACTAAGTGCCTCAGCCAGTCTTTTCTTGAACACCTCCAGGGACGGTGACTCCACCACCTCCCTGGGCAGCCCATACCAATGGCAAATCACTCTCCCTGTGAAGAACTTCCTCCTAACATCCAGCCTGTACCTCCCCCGGCACAACTTGAGACTGTGTCCCCTTGTCCTGTTGCTGGTTGTCTGGGAGAAGAGACCAACCCCCACCTGGCTATAACCTCCCTTCAGGAGGTGAGACTCCCTTCAGGGTGGTGAGACACTGGAACAGGTTGCTCAGGGAGGCTGTGGCTGCTTCCTCCCTGGAGGTGTTCAAAGCCAGGTTGGATGAGGCCTTGAGTGACCTGTTCTAGTGGGAGGTGTCCTTGCCTCTGGCAGGGGGTTGGAGCTGGATGATCTTTGAGGTCCCTTCCAACTTAAACCATTCTATGATTCTATGACTCCCAGCTGGTATTTGAGGACCTGTCCCAAGGTTTACTTTATTTTGCTTTGATTAGGAAAACACATCAGACTGGGCTGGGTTTGAAGAATGTGTCTTATTATTATATAGGTGTCATACTCAGACAAAATGTGGCAACTATGCCTTTTCATTTCCTCAGCAGCCTCCAGGAGATGTGAGATTTAGTATCCTATAGAACATTTTAAGCTTGAGAAACTTCTTCTGGTTTCTTATGGTTTCATATGAGTCCTGGAGGCTGTGAAGGAGATTGCAATGCTTTATATTAATTTCTCTCAGCTTGTGAGAGATAAGCTAGTGGACTGATACTACAGTCTCCTCCTGATCTGCAGAAGGAGTAGATCTGAAACTACAAGTCCTTCCTCTCCAAGCCAGAAAACAAGCTGTTTGCAACAGCAGCTCCACATTTTTTTTCACAGCCCTGCCAAGTTCCAGGCCAAAAATGTCAGCATTGCCACGGCTTCTGATCTTGTGCAGCCATCAGTTTAAAATGTGCAATTTCCATGCACATCTATTCTGGGCTCAGTGCAATTTCAATCCCCAGGACAGCCAAGGCATGGTGAGATCAAGTCTGCTTACTCTGTTTCAAAGTCAGGTTGACTGAAAAAAAACAAGAAATAAAAAGAAGAGGATAGTAAGACAGAACAAAAGAAAACAAAAAAGTTCATGTGTGTTTGCCTATCTTTTCTTTTTTCCCCACCTGACAGGTGAGGTAAAACCTGTTAGAATATTCCATCATGGGATAGTGGATGAAAGCTGCCAGGACTTTTGAAAGGCTTCTATTACCTGCACATCATTCACCTGTCCTCAGAGGAAAAGGAATGGGATTTTTGGTATCTGAGCACATGTATAAACAGATTCAGATCTCTATGAGGTTCCACAGATGGAGATCCACAGAAGAGACTATTTGTTGTGAGTCATCTAGGCAAGGGAAGCTCTTGTTCTCTTTCTCTTTCTCATTATCAGCTAACAAAGGGAATATTAACATGTACCTCTTGAAACCATGTTTCCTAGAGACTCACCTGGAGTCTAGGGAATACTCAAGTCAGATTGAAGTGCACTGGCTACTAGCAATTCACTGGCTACTCCTAAGTGACTGAACATGAGCCAGTAGTGTGCACAGGTGGCCAAGAAAGCCAATGGCATCCTGGCCTGCATCAGGAATGGTGTGGCCAGCAGGAGCAGGGAGGTCATTCTGCCCCTGTACTCTGCACTGGTTAGACCACACCTTGAGTACTGTGTCCAGTTCTGGGCCCCCCAGTTTANGCCCAGGGAGGTGGTGGAGTCGCCATCCCTGGAGCTGTTCAAGGCAGGATTGGACGTGGCACTTGGTGCCATGGTCTAGCCTTGAGCTCTGTGGTGAAGGGTTGGACTTGATGATCTATGAGGTCTCTTCCAACCTTGGTGATACTGTGAGACTGTGAGACTGTGATACTCGCAACTATTGAAACAAGACTGATTTCCTCACATCCAAATGTCAAAGATCAGTCCTGACATATTTCTATTCCTTGTCACAATATTGCTCAAAATCACGAGGTTCTGGGAAGCAGACACATCTCCAGATGCTGCTGATCGGTGCAAAGAACTACCTTCAATGTCTGTTCTTCCCAAGGTTCTTAAAGCAGCAAAAGAAAGGAGCAAGCTGGGCCTGCTCTATCCTCTGGTCTCTTGATTTCAACAAATTCCTGAGACATTTTATATCCTACTGTGGTGACAAAGTAGAGTTGCCTGCCTCTATGTAACGAAGTCCCCAAAAGGACTTTGAGCAACCTGGTCTAATCCTTGCCCATGGCAGTGGGTTTGGAACTAGATAATCTTTAAAGTACCTTCCAACTTAAACCATTCTATGAATCTGTGGAAAAATGCTGGGTCATGAAGCTACAGTCTTTATTATGTTACTTCTAAGTGTGTTAACAGTGTGACTTACCTGGAGGACTATCTGTTCAGGCCAGCACAGATCTAGATTGCTTCTTATCTAGGGCCTGTGAAGAGTTTACAGCCTGCAACAGAATCTCTGCCATGTAAAACACTGAGGTTACTCAGGTTTCTCCTGTAATGGGAACCCTTTCTTTTATTTTCTTCATGCCACACAGACAAATTTAAGAATTTGCTGTGTATCTGTACCTAAAGATGGGATCAAAGAATTCTTTTTTTGCTGTCTAGTAGAAGAAGGTAAATTGCAAGGCCACAAACTGAAATTATTGGGGACCTTCAACACAGATTCTTTATCATGAGGGTAGTACTGGAACAGGCTGCCTGGGACAGGTGGTCAAGGTCTCATCCCTGGAGACACTCAAAGTGAGACCTCACAGGGCTCTGGGCAACCTGATCTAGTTGAAGATACCCCTGCTTACTGCAGAGGGGGTAGGACTAGATGAGCTTTGGAGGTCTCTTCCCACCCAGACCATTTGATGACTCTATGCTATGGTATACCTATGCACGTGTTTATATATGGGCTTCTCTATTTTGCACTTCAACCTTTTTTGGAGGGCATTTTTCATGCTTATTTACCATTTCCCTTAGCCCATTCAGTACCTCAGTTTCAACTGTATGAGGCACAATTTGATTTCCAATGTCAAGACATTTTAAACAACACATTTAATGCCATGAGAGGCCTGAAGCAACATCCTGAAGCAACAGGCTATCTCTCCCTAGGCTCAACAATTAAGATTCACTGGAGTATGAAGGTCAATGGGAGACTCAGGAAAGGGCAAACAGTCTGGTATGATTACACTATGTCTGAACCAAGCTGGCTTTCCCAACAAAAATGTGTCAAGCAATGCAGACAACTCATAGATATGAATTTCTTCTCTGTGCTTCTGCCAGTGCTATATTTGAAGAATTCTGCCAAAGAGTTTAGTCCTAAACCTTGTGTTTTGTATTAAATAACAAGATTTAATAAAAACTGTTTATATTATCATGACAACAGAAAAAGAAATGTAATAATAACCTATGGAAAAATTCCTCTTTCCCAACGTATCCTGAAACACAGAAACTGAACCATGACTGTTGCTGAATGACAAGCTGCAAGAAAAGGTCCATCTGCAGCTCCTCCTTACCCTTGTCCATGACTGCATCCAGTCTGTGACCCCTTTCCTTGCTGGCTTTTTTTCTCAGGACAGTTCAACAGCATGCAGAGGACCAGATGGGCTGGCAATAGTTGTTTCTGTATGTCTCCCTTGGCTGCTGGACAACGTTGGCCAAAATGAAACCAAGATATCTGCAACAAAGGGCCAGAAGACAGATCATAGTGGAAACTGCTTTCAAAGGCCTCAGTACACTCATGACTTCTTGCTTGCATGGGATATACCCTCTCCTGGATCTCATGTTTGTGCTAAGCAGGTATAAGCAATAACCCTTGCACTGAGCAATGCTATGCCTGTAAATACCACTGAGTGCAGGCAAATGAGAACTTTCTGGAGGCAGCAGACCTATCACAAGGGCACAGTAAATGCAGCTGCCAGAGTGAAGATGCTACATGGCCTGTTCATTCAACAGTTGTTAGCACTTGGGAGTAAAACAATTGATTTAGGGTTTGGTGCAGTGTAATAGGAGATCAACACACATGATTAAAAGCAATTAGAGGTCAGATTCATTGCACTCAAAGATGCAATGAAAGATTCCAGCTGATGAGGTGAGACAGCTTCATCTGGGGCCTCTGATGAGTTTACTGTCCCAGATGCCCATCCTATTTCTCATTCCACATTTATGTCAGTTATGGAGGCAACCACTACCTGAACCATTGAAGTTTGCCATAAGCAGTTTGAAAACCAGGTAGAGCTGGCAATGGTTTACCATAAAATGATAGTGTGTCAGAGGCTGATGGACTAGTATAGATATCTTTGCAATAGAGGCAGGAATGGAGCCAGTAACCTCATCAAACACCCAGGCAAAGCCATTGTGTCAATAAAAGCCTTTCTTACAAACCTACATATCAAGTTTTCCATGTATGAAATTCCCTCACCAAGAGACAACAAAGTCTTTAAATTCATGTGGATTGGTTGATGAAAAGCTCAGCATGAGCCAGCAATGTGTGCACAGCCCAGACAGCAATCATGTCCTGGGCTGCAGCAAGAGCACCATGGCCAGCAGGGCAAGTGAGGGGATTCTCTCCCTTTACTCTGCTCTCATCAGACCCCACCTGGAGTACTGTGTGCAGTTTTGGAGCCTCCAAAACACAAAGGACATTGAACTATTGGAGCAAGTCCAGAGGAGGGCCACAAACATGATCAAAGGGCTGCAGCAGCTCTGCTATGAGGACAGACTACAAGAGTTTGGGCTCTTCTTCCTGGAGAAGAGAAGACTTCAAGCAGACCTTGGAATGGCCTTCCAGTATCTGAAAGGGACTACAGAAGGGAAGGGGGTGGACTATTGACAAGGACTTGTAATGACAGGATGAGTGGTAATGGGTTTGAACTGGCAGAGGGGAGATTGAAACTGGATGTTAGGAAGAAGTTCTTTACAGTGAGGGTGGTGAGACACCGGCACAGGTTGCCCAGGAAGGTTGTGGCTGCTCTCCATCCAAAGGTGTTCAAGGCCAGGTTGGATGAGGTCTTGAGCAACCTGTTCTAGTGGGAGGTGTCCCTACCTATGGCAGGGGGTTGGAACTAGATGATCTTTGAGGTCCCTTTCAAACTAAACCACTTTATGATTCTCTGCTTCTATGACTGACTTTAAAATATAGTTGAGGTGTAAGGGGGGATGTATCTGGAAGCACTGAATCCTGTGCAGAGGCTCAGTCTAAGGGGTCTATCCTGTACAAAGAAGATCTGGTCAAAGATAATATGTCACCCCAAACCATCTAAACCTATCATAGATTGTACAAAGGAAAGGAATCAAAGTGAAATATTAGGAGTAGTTCTTTCCCACTTTCTCTTTGTTTTCCCCTTAACCAGACACATCAGTAGTGACTCAATTATATAATAACAGCAACAACAGAAATAAGGGGGGGGAAAGATGTGTCTATTATGTTAGGAAAAGAACAATTCCATCAGAGTATTAGCCACATATGGTCCAGTGTTAGCTACCAGACCTTGAAAACTGGGCAAAACGGCATAAATAGGAAGGTTAAGGCAGTTCTGGCTGAGTGGGGAAAGGAGAAGGCCAAATGAATATTAGTCAAAGAAAGAAAAATAATATCCCAGAAAATGAATAAGAGATAACTATCCTCAGAATAATACTATATAAATACATTTGCTGTAGGTCACATAAAAGATTCATGGCACACACATGTACAGGTCAAATTACCTTTAAATATTAAATTTCTTTCCAGCAGGGAAGAATTTCAGATTTATGCTGTTTTCATAAAGCAAAAGGATGCACCCCATGCATTATTATTTGCTGACAAATGATAGCTTCTAGGTTTGCCTGCAAGGTATAGGTTAGAAACCATCTTTTCCATGATTAAAAAGATAAGTGAATCATTATGATGTTTATCTCTTCCCCCAGAAGTTTCTGCTTTTTATTTTTGTGGCTCATTAAATCAATATTTTCTTATTGTAGGACTATAGAAGCTACCATTGGAGAACACCTATTAGGTCACTTCAAGTAGCCCATTCCCCTGCTAATGTAGCATTTTTTCCCCCCTGCAGCACATTTTGGGTAGGGTGACCTTGAAAGATTCAGCAACAAGGTTGGGATGTTCCCTGAAGACACAAATGCACACACATCTCAATATTCAGACATTAACAGGTCTAAGCAGGAATAAGAGAACCACAAAAACTTAGAACGAAAACAAGGTATGAACTCAAAGCTTAGCAGGCAGTGGCACAGAGTGGTAAATCTATCAAACAACTGGTAACAAACTATTACTGCTGAATTTATGGTTCCAGTTTGGCCTTTATCAGTTGAAAACAAGTGTATTATTATCTTCTGGCTCTTTGATGATCAGCGTGGAATGAGCTGTGACTCTTCCAGATGGATGGATGCTCAAAGTGTGTGACCAACTTCGCATGGACGGCCCTGAAAACTGATCTTGATCACAGTCAAGCAACTCGCTCGTTCAAAATATGTTTAAAGGGCTGGTACAAGCTCATAAGAAAAATACCTTCCAAGAACCTTATAATTAAAAATACTCTGAGTATTTTTAATAGCATACAGATGAAGATTCATAACCAATTTTAATTGCTCTGTGATTCTTCACCTAATGTAGGAGAAATTAGTGTTCCTTGCAGACTGGCCAAACCTGTGGAAGCACACTCTTTGCTTTCATCAAGGCTCAGAGTGAGACTAAAACCAGGGCAAATATCCAAAGGTACTGCCAGGCTTTAGCTTACTTTCAGGGTAAGCAGTAGTACTGAATTTTGGAAAAGATTAACCATATATCTCTCTGGTTCTAATGGTATCTACTTAGAAGAAGAAGAAAAACTTCATTACTGCTATTTTCTCTACATAGAGAGCTTAAAAGATTTTTTGCTTTCCACATATACTCGAAGTAATTGCATGAACCTGTTCACTTGTAGAGTTCTGAGTCATAGGGCTCTGGTGGATTTAGCAACAGTGAACTCCATCCATTCCCCTTCCTCCCTCCAGTAGTTTGAACTAATATTTCTGACTGCAAAGTGGCTGAGGAGGTACCTTCTGCCACCCTTGCAGTAACCTCTGGCAGAGAGGCAGTAACCTCCGGCAGCCGAGACCACCAGAGTTTGTGAGTCAGAGCCTTCAGGCTATGAACTCCCAAGAAGAGAGGCAAAGTTCAAGGCAGAACATATTGCACAGAGGAAGCTGCCTCCATGAGCTGCTCACTGGAAAGTACAGTGCATTTTGTCCTCATTCATCCAGGGCTAAATACAGAACCAAGGCTAAGTCACTTCAAGGGACTCGTGTCACGCCGTGGCTGTTTGCATGTAAACCCTGGCCCTGCAGGGAAACCCTGCAGTCAGATTATTGATTAATCTTCCTCTCTGGCAGGATCTAGAGGAATCCTCCTCCCTAGGCTATATGCTATGTACCAAAGACCCTTCCTGGTAAGGGATTTTGTGAAGTCATTAGCCGCTGGTGTGCTGCTTGTGTAACTTAGGTTCTATCTCCAATGGTGGTGGTAAGAGCCTCCTCTGGCTCACGCAGTCCTGGTGGCCTCACTCTGCTGCAGGCAGTGCCAATTCAACCACTATTATTTCCCTAGGATTATTTTTAATTGTGGGATGTCCATCATTTGCAATTAAAACCCTGTTGAGTCCTCTTGAATGGGACTTTTTATATTGATTTAAGTCAACAGAAATAATAAATACAATGAAGTATAGCACTTCAGCCAGGAATTGTCAGACTTGGGAGCTTAAAATTCACAGCCCTCAAGTCTTCATTAGACAAATAAAACTCAGTGGGTGGAGAAACCCATGGAAGGCAAATACAAAAGAAGCATGTTACACACGGGTGCAAATTTGTTTTCCTTTCACTGCAAGTGAACACTCAGGGGAAAATGTTTGCAGCGTGAGCCCAGCTCTAATTTCAGTAATCCCCACAGCTTCTTCTGAGGGCAGGAAAACCATTCTTTCCATTCATGGAGTTGATTTTTTTGTTGTTACCTCCATGCTCCAGCCACTCCTGCAGACCATCTGGCAGAAGTGAACCGGCTAACCTCATTTTCCAAAGTGTGCGCCTCACCCCATCGCTCCAGCCGCCATCCCTCCGCCTAAGGACACAGACGTGGGAGATTTCTTTCTCTTTTCATTTTCTTTTCTTAGCGTTGAGGCTTTAAGGGGGATAGTGTCCTTCTTTCTTAACCTCAGCCTCTTGATCTCGGTGCGCTCCCTTTTCGCTTTCGTTACCCCCGCCTGCTTTGTGCTTTATCTCTGCCTGTAAAGTTGTGTGATTCTGGATAGAGAAGTCACCACACAAACAGGATAGAATTCACCACAATGGCTGTTTTGTTCATATACATTTCACTGTCCGTCTCTTGTCGGAGTGTGGCTATCATCTTCTACTAACAATATCCCTGGGTAAATGATAAAGTCAACTCTGGAGTAAAGCTAGACGTTTTATCAGCATGTTCAAACTATCCCCTTACAGCTCTGTACTTGCCAACTGCACATCCTTTTCCTACACAAAGACTCAATGCACATTAAAAAGGCACTTATTGAAGCTGGTGTTTGTTTGCAGAGAAGGTGTGGATCTTGCTCGCTGTCACACAGTTACCCTCCATGCTTTTTCTCTCATCACCCAGAGAAAACTGGGTGATGCAGTTATGCTCTCTGACAAGCTCTTGGCTCAAGTTTGAGGTTACTTTGCCTCTCGCCAGGTCATTCTTCTTCATTCCCCTGCTAATGTCAACTGATGGATTTCCCCTAAGCTGACGACGGAGCTGATCTAATGCCTTGCTGCAGGAGAAAAGTCACTGCAGACATAAGATAAAAGATAGGAAGCTCTGAGGTCTGTGTTGGCTGGTATCCTGAAGCCACAAGAAATTGATAACAGGGGACCCTAATATACTATCCATACTTGTCAAAAGGCAAGAGAATGATAAACCTCTCAAAGTCTTTCCCACTCCCAAATTTGGCAATCAGATGGATGCTGTGAAGCAATCCCCTAATTAAACAAAGGCATCTGTATCATGCCAGGCAAGGATTAGCAGCCACCTGTATCGATAAAGTTTGACCTGTAGCAAAAAGTAGATCTATGAAGCAAAGGTGGTTCTAACGTTCATTTATTTCTCTCTATAGCACAAAGAGCAGTTAAGGTTAGTGGGTTTGGAGTGAGTGTTGTACTTTGCTTGGAAATGCTCTTTTTATACTTGTCTCTCTGATGCCAGGATAAGAGCAGATTTCTCACAAACTGAATTCTTCTTCAAGTACAGTATCCCTTTGCTTTCTCTCCTTTTCCTCACACCTATTCAAAATAAAGAGCCTCTGCAGAAGACTTGCTCTGTCTTCTGAGTTTATATAGCAGTTAGAGCAAGAGGACCCTAATCCTGGCCGGATGTTTAAGAGATTAGGAAGAGGAGGAGGCCTGTTTGTACAGAAGGCTTTCTCTTGTTAGTCAAATAAAGAGAAATTTTCCTACTGGTTTAATTCTCAACTGTTTTGACCTCTTACATCAGGGTTAAATTTGGCCCTTTGTTCTATTGCAGAGTAAGATACTGTGAGAAGAGATGAGCTACTACTTAATTTAGTTTCATAGGGGCTGATGCAAAGGTTTGTATTGCTCAGTTTCCAGCTTCCTTCATCCCAGGCTAATTCTACTTCAAGCCCAGTGGGAGCTTAGCACCTGAATGAACAAAATGTCTCAGAAGTCAAATAAATAAGAAGAAAAGGATGAAAGATTGAATTTAAAGGGAATGAAAAACATTTTTCCTTGTCTGAGGATGTGAACCCTTCCAGTTTTCCCTGAACTTAATATCATTGAACAGAAAAAGACTGCACTATAATGACTGCTTATCTCTCCCTTTTCTCTATTCCCTTTGAACAGTGGTTGGGGGGTTTCATTTCCTATGTCATTTATAATGTGTTACTTTCTGTATTTTTGTTTTTGTTTGGCACATGTGTTGTGAAAGGAGGGCCTGGCACAGATCGCATCACTCTTCTTCATCCCAAGCAGCATCAATAATAAAGTGACCAGTCCTCCTTAGACTACAGCATATTGTCACAGGGGCTGGGTGACTTGCACGGCTGCATGAAGACTATAAAGCTCTTTAACACTTGGTCACTGATCTGCATCCAGTCTATATCAAGAGTAATCTTAGGCAAAATAATGTTGCTGAATTTGAAGGCGTACAGGCAGCCAGGAGCAGCTTCTAAAAGTGCCCATTTTCTGGTAATCTCAGCAGAAAGACCAAGGACTGCAAAACATCTGTGAAACCCAAACCAACCTTCAACTCATAAAAATGTTCTTCTAGGTCAGGGTTATGGGACATTGGCAAACGTATGTGTTGGATGTGCTCACCAGTACCTGCCCTGTTCTGTTTATTATCTAAGAATGTCCATCTGGAATTGTAGAAATTATGACAATTTCTTCTTTCTTTTTTTTTTTCCCCCCTCCATTCTGGTCCTAATCCAACTCCCATTAACGTCCTGTTAACTCCTTGCTGTGACAGTGGCCAGAACGTTGAACTTTCCCCAAATTTGCCTCAGTGTAAACATGATGAATGGCTGGAGAGCAGCCCTGAGGAAAAGGACCTGGGGGTCTGGGTCGATGAGAAGCTCAACATGAGCCTGCAGTGTGCACATGCAGCCCAGACAGCCAACCGAGTGCTGGGCTGCATCAAGAGAAGTGTGGCCAGCAGGGCAAGGGAGGGGATTCTCCCCCTTTACTCTGCTCCCCTCAGACCCCACCTGCAGTATTGTGTGCAGTTCTGGAGCCCCCAACACAAGAAGGACATGGAACTGCTGAAGCGGGTCCAGAGGAGAGCCACGAAGATGATCAGAGGGCTGGAGCACCTCTGCTATGAAGGCAGGCTGAGAGAGTTGGGGCTCTGCAGCCTGGAGAAGAGAAGGCTTCGAGGAGACCTTAGAGTGGCTTTCCAGTATCTGAAGGGAGCCTACAGGAAAGCTGGGGAGGGACTCTTTACACGGTCTAGTAATGTTAGGACGAGGGGGAATGGGTTGAAGCTGGAAGAGGGGAGATTCCAACTGGATGTTAGGAGGAAGTTCTTTACAGTGAGGGTGGTAAGGCACTGGCACAGGTTGCCCAGGGAGGTTGTGGATGCTTCCTCCCTGGAGGTGTTTAAGGCCAGGCTGGATGAGGCCTTGAGCAGCCTGCTCTAGTGGGAGGTGTCCCTGCCTATGGCGGGGGGTTGGAGCTGGATGATCCTTGAGGTCCCTTCCAACCTAAACCATTCTATGACTCTATGATTCTATGATTCTATGATTTAACTTTTTATCCCAAACCCAAAACAGCTCTTACCTAAAAGCAGTAACATTTACAAGAAACTTTTATTCTGCACCATCTTTCTAAGACATATAACAAATGCTGTAAAGTAATTGACTGATGGTCCTCTTAGGTCATTTCTCCTGAGGACATTAGAAAAAGTTTAGATTTAAGATTCATATTGAAGTCGAAGCCATCACAGCAACATAAAAGGTTGTTGTGATGCTAGATGCAGTTCTGCCTCTGCCTTGCCTAACAAGTGGCTTTAAGACAGCTAAACAGCTGAACACATCTGGCTTCAGTCACCTAAGCTTGCGGGTCACTGGATTGCTCTTTCTGTTGTCTTTTGCCATAAGGATTTTTCCCAACCAGATCGAAAGCTTTTAAGTAGCTGTATGTTTGTGCCAAACACTAATTGAATGAAAGGGAAAGATGTGAGCCAGATGCAACAGGCTAAACTCCCTCTTGAAGTTAATGGAGTTGCTTCGAGTTTAAACCAATGAATCTCCAATGAGGATCTGAGCTAGACACTCAGTTCCAAGAAACAGCAAGACACACTGAAAAATTGATACATCCTTGTCTGAAGTTAGAGAAGTAGCAGAAGATCTAGGAAAAAATGTGATATCCAGATCAATTAACTTTTGATTAATGGTACCTATTTCCTGTTACAAGCAAGACTTTGTATTCCTCACTCCTGCAAATGAGTGGAGGGATTTGCAGAAGTTAATTTCTGTATTTTGTGGGACATATTTCACTCGAGTGCCTTTTATCTGATTTTTTATGTCAGTAGATCGACCATTTCACATCTGCATAGCAGCTTATGAAACAATGCTTATGAGTTACCCTCTTCGCTCTCACTTCCTTAAGACACATTCCATCAGCAGGCAGCATTCAGAACGAGCAATGGCTCGGTGGTGGAGCTGAGACAGTATGTGGAGCTGTAATGTTGGAGTTGCTTCCTTAGCATTATGGTTTCAGTTAAACCTGTACAGAAACCTTCTTCTCCACAGCAGCTGCTGTTTCCCTGTGGTGTTCCCAAATTAATGGGGCAGGCCACATAAACGCACAACATAACTTTGTCAATACAAGTGTATAAAATAAGTGGATTTGAGCAGGAAGATTTCCCATACTTAGGGAGTACAACTCTTTTATGTTTCTTTTCCTTTTTTTAAAGCAGCTTTAACATGAACTGAGATTTCAAAATAAACTTTTATTATGAGTCAAAACAAAGCATTTCATCTGCCTAACATCAGAGTATTCGCTCCCACAGTGACCTTTTAAACTTGAAAGAATTGCACAATAAATACTGACTTTTCTTTCATAAAAGTCACTTGAAATGAAAAAATAAATCTATGCCTCAGTATATAGACACATGATATTTCCACATTACTGAAATACTTCACTGCATTGTTTTAGAAACTCAAATGTCATTCAAATGGACATTTCCCTCTAAAATAGATGATTCTGCTAAAAGCTGCAATTTGACTCCCCAGAATTGTTCAATAAAAAACCCCTGCCTGGCTCGAAATTGGGCATTCTCCTTTGGAGAGAAGTGGAAGTGGAGGCACTGTGTGGAAAAACCTGACCACCCGTGAGAGGTTCGCTGTTGATTTCAATACGACCCAGATTTCCCCCACGGAATTCAATGGCGTCATGAAATTTAGAAGTACTGGCTCCACACTATTCAATGGCAGCAAGAGATTAAAGAGGAGTTACACAGGATGGTGATAGTAGAATGTAATGTATATGGTTCAGATTTAGTACATATCACAGAATAGGCCACAGAGGTGAAAGGGGAGCTGGGAAGGAATTCCAGCTGAACTAGCTCACTTGTCCCTAATCCCTCCTATCTGATGAACTGCCCCTGGCAAGGACCAGTAGTACAAAAATTATGCCAGTGTTCATGTGTCAAAGGTGATAGAAAGCTAAAAATCACTTTGCATCAGATGGCTGTAAAAGATTTCCAAAGTTTGTCCTGGATCAGTTTCCCCAGCCATTGAAGAAACAAAAGTAGAGCTCCCCATCAGTGCCTATCAGCACTAATTCCTGTATACCGTTTCTGAAAGGCTTCAGCTCAGACTCGTTTTGTCCGTCAGCTTGGCTCACAGGTGTGTCAACAGGAGAATACGAAGAGACCAGAAGTAAAAACACTGTCTGGATAAAAAGCAATCCAGGGAATGAAAGGTGGGGACAAGAAAAGGGGACAAAAACCCACACACACCAAGAGAAGGGAAGAAAAAGATTCTCACAAAAAAAACTAGAGGCCTGGAACACAAACTCTATGAGGAGAGGCTGAGGGAGCAGGGGGTGTGCAGCCTGCAGGAAAGGAGCCTCAGGGCAGAACTCTGCTGTCCACTACCTCAAGGGAGACTGTAGCCAGGTGGGGATTGGTCTCTTCTGCCAGACAACCAGCAACAGAACAAGGGGACACAGCCTCAAGTTCTGCCAGGGGACGTCTAGGCTGGATGTTAGGAGGACGTTTTTGCCAGAGAGAGTGATTGGCATTGGAATGGGCTGCCCAGGGAGGTGGTGGAGTTGCCACTCCTGGAGGTGTTCAAAAGCAGGCTGGATGAGGCATTTAGTGCCATTGTCAGGTTGATTGGACAAGGCTGGGTGCTAGGTTGGACTGGATGATCTTGGAGGTCTCTTCCGACCTGGTTGATTCTATGATTCTGTGATTCTATGAGCATACCTGTAGGTCTACCTGTAGACTCTGATTAGCACTCAAATGTAAACAGAAAAGAATTAATTTGCATTTCCCTTTTCCTTGCCACGCATCCTGTGTCATCCCACAATTGCCACAAAGGATCATCACTAACATAACTCTGTGCCCTCAGACAGTTGGTGCCCATTGCTTCCTGCCCCAGCAGAACATCTCGAGCTGCTGGCACTTTTGCCCTTGTGCTAGTTTAAGCCTAGTTGGGATGTTTGGGTGAGAAGAATTAGATGGTAGGCTGTGAAAAGGAAACAGTGCTGATGTCTACTGCACTCACAGGCTTGCTGAGATGTATAAAAACAAGAACAGAAACATAGATAACAGAGTTTTCGCTCTGGCTTTGGGGTGCACTTCTCTCACTCTATCCTGCTGTCTGTGTGACTAATCCTTCTGCTTCCTAAGCCCCCTGGTTGATTCTCCAAACTCACCTTGAACGTAAGGCAAAGTCTGGGGTGAGAAGAAGGTGGAAGGGTGATTGAGAGCCCCTCCTGGGGACTCAGGTTTCTGGGAGGGCTGTTGTGTTTCTGTATTACCTTTTTAACCTGTATATTTCTGTCTATAACTGTATAGATTG
Organism: Tricholaema leucomelas; assembly: GCA_013400475.1. Taxonomy (NCBI): domain Eukaryota; kingdom Metazoa; phylum Chordata; class Aves; order Piciformes; family Lybiidae; genus Tricholaema lacrymosa; species Tricholaema leucomelas. The sequence goes on from WAAF01015401.1 coordinate 105,168, forward strand.
TAAATATCTGCTTGTATATTGTGCCAAGCTTTATATTTACAGATGTTGTCTGAGTCCTGCTTTAGTGTCATTTTCTGGGATATGCTTATTCCAAAAAGCTTTTTGCTAGGCCTGAAAACTGTCCTTCATGAAAGTGTGTTGCTTGCCACCTCCTCATGCAAACTTATTGTGCTCATTTGAAGCAAGCTAGAATGTTTTGGTGAGAAGAACCAGATTACAGGCTGTGAAGGGAAACAATGGTGATGTCTACTTCACTCATTGGCTTGCTGAGATGTATCAGAAAAAGAATCAAAACATAGATAAAGTACTTCTGCTGCTGGGGAGCTCCAAGCTGCTTCTCTCTCTCTAACCTCACCCTCCCTTTTTCTTTCCTAATCCACTTTGCTTCCTAACCCCCTGGCCAAACCTCCACTCTTCCTTGGGACTGGGGTAAGGTTGAGAGGGATAGGGTGAAGGTGAAGGGGCAGTTGGGAGCCCCTCCTGGGGACTTAGGTTTGTGGGAGGGCTGTTGTGTTTCTGTATTATTTGACCTTCTGTATCTTTGACCTTCTGTATTTCTGTCTATAACTGTATATACTGTAAATACGTGCTTGTGCATTCTGCTAAGCTGCAAATACAAGCTTCATTCAATTTCCAGAGCTGGCTGAGTCTAGTCTGGGTGATCTCCAAAGTAAGGGGGTGGGGGGCAGGTAGCACCCAAACTGTTACACTTATTTAAGTCCTGATGGTCTCACCTCCCATATGCACACTTACTGAAGTTCTGGGGTAACTAGACTCATAAAGCCTCTTTTGACCTTCGAAGAGTGTAGCTTGGGCACTATCTTTGAGTCCACTTATACCATAATCAACATTTTAATTAATAAATTCTTTTTTCATCTGTCTCCCTCCTCCCCTTTACTCCTCTCCCTCTTTTTTTTATAATTCCAGGGAAAGGGAAACAAACCACAAGCATTCATTAAGCAAACAGCTGTGGACTGGAGGAGATCAGAAGTGCAGTCTGGAAACCATGTGTGCTTCTCATGTTACAATAATTGGGAAATGATGATCAACAGCAGGTATGGAAACACAATAGTCATAGGTATACTGAAGGGAAAAGAAGAGGGGAAAAAAAAAAAGACTATATCCAAATGCTGCTCAGAATAATAGATCCACTCTGAAACCTACTTGATCAGTGAAGAGCTGCTTTGCAGCCCAGAGAGCACAAACAGGCAGCATGTGAAACTACTCGAGCGCTGACAGAGCTGCCTCCCCTCAAAAATACATTTATACAGAGCATAATGCAAGTGCCAATTAAAACCACTGCATTTAGCTGCCACATTTGCTCTCTTCTCGACCTGCGACGTAATCTGTTCAGCTGCTCACTGCCCTGCGACCTGCGCGTCACCCCAGCACACCATGTGTCGCACGGCGTCGTGCTCCTCCTGAGCTACCTGTGCCAGGCAGTCCTAGAAATTCTCACTGACTTGTCCCCCTGCTGCTTCACAATGCCATGGGACATTTTGGCACATGAACCACTGGGCTGGTGCCCACAAACTAATATCACATGCCAGCATGCAAAGCATTCAGCTGTCTTCACGTTTCAAACCGAAATAGCCTCTTTTATTGCACAGGTCTTTTTATTCACTTGAAGGGCCAAGGACTTTGACATTTAGGAGGAAGTTCTTTACAATGAGGGAGGTAAGACACTGGAACGGGTTGCCCAGGGAGGTTGTGGATGCTTCCTCCCTGGAGGCGTTTAAAGCAAGGCTGGATGAGCAACCTGCTCTATTGGGAGGTGTCCCTGCCTATGGCAGGGGGTTGGAGCTGGATGATCTTTGAGGTCCCTTCCAACCTAAACCATTCAATGTTATCTGCACTATAAGTTATCCTCAACCAACTTCAGATATGTGGTTCATGCATCACTTAATACTGTGTCCAGTTCTGGGCTCCTC
>WAAF01015402.1:0-22786 GCA_013400475.1 Tricholaema leucomelas
GTTGTTATTCCTCCCCAGGTGCAGGACCCTGATCTTGTGCTTACTGAACTTCATGAGGTTCCCTTTCCCCAGCTCTCAGCCTGCCCACATCTTGCTGGGTGGCAGCACAGCCTGAGGGGTGTCAGCCACCCCCAGTTCTGTACCATCAGTGAACTCAATGCCCTCATCTAGGTTGTTGATAAAGATATTGAATAAAACTGGGCCCAGTACTGATCCCTGGGGAACACCACTGGCCACAGACCTCCAACTCGATTCTGTGGCACTGATGACAACTCTCTGAACCCTGAATATATGGACATTGTTTTTATTTTATTGCTGAATTTTTGTTTCCTTGTTTAATTTCTGATCACTCTCTTGGAACTGCCTCTTACACCAAATTTACAGAAGAACTTTTAGGATGAAAAAGCATCAAACTCAGACTGATGCTCAGACTCAGACCCAATTTCAGTGCAAGTAATGCATTGTTTTGTCTACAGCTATGACTCCTATAAAGATGGGCATTTCATACCCTTTCTCTTCTAGACTACATTTAGTATTTGTTGAAGCACACTGGTTGTGTAACCAGATCCTAATTTCAGTGAATGATCTTTAAATCCTAGTACTTACAGGGCTATTATTGGATGACAGCAGAACATTAAAATTTACTTGCAAGCTGAAGGTAGATAAATCTCAAATAGCAAGAAGATCAAGTTTTGCAGTTGCATGGGTGACTAAAATCCTTGAAAAACTTAACCAAAAGCTTTAGCACCATAGTGAGAAATGTTTTCAGACTGATATGAACGTGTTTCCAACTAAATATGTCCTAACAATAGTAAACTACAAATCTGTGACAGTGATTAGTAATGAAATCCTACTGTTTGTGTTACAGAGCAAATCAAACCAGATATTCATTATAGTTGAATCATCGGACAAAAAAATGTTCAGTGTAGGAGTCTGATCCAAATAATCAGCTAATAAAATCCCAGCAGATACAATAGGGCTTAAGGCAGGATCATGAAGACAAGTTCAAGACCAAATCAAGAAACAATCAAATGTTATCACAATCTGCCTACACCGTGCACTGCATTGTTATTTCCACACAATTATTCACCTCTTAGCCCTACCCATGCCAGCTCAGGTACCAATTTTATCTCAAATTGAATATTTCTTTCATACTCACTCATGCAAATGCTTCAGTGGTGAAGTTAAAACAGCCAGCACAGAGAGCAGACTGTTGCAGTGACTGTGAATTTTATAGATCTTGAGATCCCTGTCTTCATGAGGATTCAGAAACTCCCGCACAGAGCTGCAAACTGACCACAGCATATCTTCAGTGCACATCAAAATTGCTGCAATATCAATCCTGTAGGAATAAAAAAAAAGAAAATAACATTTAGCCTGGAGAAGAGGAGGCTCAGGGGTGATCTTATTGCTGTCTACAGCTACCAGAGGGGTGGTTGTGGCCAGGGGGAGGTTGCTGTCTTCTCTCAGGCGGCCAGCGCCAGAACAAGAGGACACAGCCTCAGGCTGCGCCAGGGGAAATTTAGGCTCGAGGTGAGGAGAAAATTCTTCACTGAGAGAGTCATTGGACACTGGAATGGGCTGCCCAGGGAGGTGGTGGAGTCGCCATCCCTGGAACTGTTCAAGGCAAGACTGGACGTGGCACTTGGTGCCATGGTCTAGCCTTCAGCTCTGTGGTGAAGGGTTGGACTTGATGATCTGTGAGGTCTCTTCCAACCCTGATGATACTGTGATACTACTATGATACTATGATGGTTACTGAGAGCTGCATCCAAAGTAGTGTGACCAGCAGGACAAGGGAGGTCTGCTCTGCTCTGCTCTGCTGAGACCACACCTGCACCAGTGCATCCAGTTCTGGTGCCTCCAGCACAATAATCCTTCCAGTACCTGAAGGAGCTCCAGGAGAGCTGGGGAGGGATTTTTGACAAGGACTGGTAGTGTCAGGATGAGGGAAAATGGGAGAAGGGAGTTGAGACTGGAGATGAGGAAGAAATGTTTGAATGTGAGGGAGAGACACCGGCTCAGGTTGCCCAGGGAGGTTGTGGATGTCCTCTCCCTGGAGGCTTTCAGGGCCACGTTGGAAGGGCCTTTGAGCAACCAAAGCTAGTGGGAGATGTCCCTGCCCATGGCGTCCCAAGAATGCACATATGTGGAAGCTACTTAAGCTTCCATAACATTGCTCCTTTTCACAACAAAACCTGTGATGAGAGCATATAACTCTTAGCTAACACAGAACATCCCCGTTCCATCATGTCCTGCAAATGAGAACCTCTTTAGTTTTGAATGTGCATGGCCACCGTGGACTGTATCCCTTTCAAAATCTAAGGAACATATTCGTATGGGAAGGATCACAGTATCACAGTATCACCAAGGTTGGAAGAGACCTCACAGATCATCAAGTCCAACCCTTTACCACAGAGCTCAAGGCTAGACCATGGCACCAAGTGCCACGTCCAACCCTGTCTTGAACAGCCCCAGGGACGGCGACTCCACCACCTCCCTGGGCAGCCCATTCCCGTGTCCAATGACTCTCTCAGTGAAGAACTTTCTCCTCACCTCGAGCCTAAACTTCCCCCAGTGCAGCCTGAGGCTGTGCCCTCTCATTCTGGCGCTGGCCACCTGAGAGAAGAGAGCAACCTCCTCCTGGCTACAACCACCCCTCAGGTAGTTGTAGACAGCAATAAGGATACAGGAAGGATTCATATGGATGAATGAACAGAACAGACCCTCAGCCAGTTTACAGATGACACAAAGCTGAGAGGAGTGAGTGACAGCCTATCAGGCTCTGCTGTCATCCAGTGCAACCTGGGCAGGCTGGAGAGTTGGTCAGAGGGAACCTCATGAAGCTCAACAAGGGCAAGTGCAGAGTCCTGCACCTGGAGAGGAAGAACCCCTGCACCAGTACAGGTGAGGAGGGACCTGCTGGAAAGCAGATCTTCAGAGAAGGGCCAGGGAGTGCTGGTAGACAAGAAGTTCACTGTGAGCTAGCAATGGGCTGTCATGAGCAAGAAGGTCAATTGCATCTTGGGGGTGCATCAAGGAGAGTATGGCCATCAGGTTAACAGAGCTTCTCCTTCCCCACTACTCTACCCTAGTGAGGCTTCATCCTGAGTCCTGGGCTCAGTTCTGGCCTCCCCTATTCATGAAGGACAGCAAGTGCTGGAGAGGGTATGGCACAGGGCTACAAAGATGTGGAGGGGACTAGAACATCTCTGACGGGAAAAGACTGACAGAATTGGGGCTCTTTAGTCTGGTACAGAGCAGCCTGAGAGGGAATCTCATCAGTGCTGACTGGGTGTCATGGAGGCTGGCAACAGTCTTGTTTTCATAGAATCATAGAATCAACCAGGTTGGAAGAGACCTCCAAGATCATCCAGTCCAACCATCACCCAGCCCTATCCAGTCATCTAGACCACAGCACTGAATGCCTCATCCAGTCTTTTCTTGAACACCTCAGTGGTGCCTAGTGACAAGACAAGAGGTAACAGGCACAAACTTGAATATAGAAGTTCCATCTAAATATAAGGGGAAACTTCTTCAAGAGTGCTGGAGCCCTGGAGCAGGCTGCCCAGAGAGGTTGTAGAGTCTCCATCTCTGGACACATTCCAACCCTGCCTGGCTATTGTAATCCTGGGCAAACTGCTGTGGGTGCCCTGCTTTAGCAGAGGGATTGGACTGGATGATCTCCAGAGGTCCTTTCTAACACCCACCATGCTGGGATTCTGTGAAAGCTCTAAAGCAAAGGGGCAGGATGAGATACACATGAACTTCTTCAGTCAAACAAGACATTGGATAGAACAAGAAGGGATGGAGCATGAGATAAGCTTCCACCTGGAGACATCTGCTTTGGCAAAACATAAGAATCCTAAGAAACACAGAACTTCCAAACTTCATAGTTCCTAAAATGACAGGAGATGGAATAGCCTCCTCCTCCTCTCTCCTTCTGCACCACTGGCTTCATTCTGGTGAATCTTTTGATGGGATCCTGTAGCTCTTCCACTTGAGAAGCCCTATGACAACCCAGATTTTATTGGAACACTTGGTGTTTTCTCCAAGAACCAGTAATTTGATCTCTAATGCCAAAGTTGACAGTTTTGACTGCATTTTTGGGTTGTGTCACCTCTCCTCCATCCAATGTTCACTGTGAGGCTTTCAAACCAATCCAGCACTTTATGGAACAAGTTCACCAAGACCTACAAACCTACCTCTTTGATTCTGCTAGGCTTAGTACATGACTACTAAGTACACTTAAATATACAAAGTATATGCAAAGTGTATTGAATTGAAATGAACGCCAAAACACATAACTTGTGTTTGTTGCCTCTGCTAACACTTACATCAGAACTAAAGCAGTGGATAACAGAAAACTTATATTTACTTCATTCATCCATTTAAAGTGTGCATTAAATATACAACCATTACCTGATTTGTGGTGTTCTCTTGTAGCTGGGACAAGCCTGACAGTATCTGGAGGCCAGCAAAGCCAAAGACTGCTCGAGTACATCTCTAAGGATCTCCTGGGCTGTCGTGGGTGGTAGAATAGTCCACAGATCATGATGAAGAGCACAGCAGAAGTAATGCCACATCTGGACAGAGAAGGAGCACCTTTCCCCCTAGCAAAACAACCACACAATTGAATAATAAAGACACACCTTCCAAAATGTCTTCTTAGTTCCTGTAAGTCTAATTAATTCAATGTGGAAGGAATTCATAATTGCCACACGTCACTGTGGTTATGGAAATTTGATTGTATCTAATGGATATGAAATAAGAGGGAACAAAACAAAACAAAAACCAGGTAAGTGAATAATTAAACTGATAACAGAAAATATTCAGATTTTTTTAGTTAGATTCCCTCCCCTCCTATTATTGTGGTAATTAATTAAAATGAAACATTTTCTTGGAAGGACTCAATATTTCCTTGTCTGTGCAGAACCACCCTCCAAAAAAAAGACACAAAGATAAAGACAGAAGACCCAAAATCACAGTGATTAATCCATATCTCTAAAAACAGCTCAACTCAACAGCTACAGCTCAACACTTAAATATTTCAACTAATATCTATTCAGAAAACAGAATTATGATGAAGCTGCATCAGGAACATGAATCTCCTCTGCCCACATTATAATGGAGTTGAGAAATGTTCAAAATGTGTTGATATTTTAACCTTATCAAAATCATGAAATAGTATTTTAAAAACACTGTAGGTGATTTTATTAATTGTGTAATATCAATATCAATATTAATAAAATATCAACATAAAACTAATATCAACAACAGCAATCATCATCATCATCTGGCTTCTTAATGAACACATTATCACACTATTGCGAGCTCATAGAATCATAGAATCAATCAGGTTGGAAGAGACCTCCAAGATCATCCAGTCCAATTTATCACCCAGCCCTATCCAGTCAACTAGACCATGGCTCTAAGTGCCTTATTCAGGCTTTTCTTCAACACCTCCAGGGATGGTGACTCCACCACCTCCCTAGGCAGCCCATTCCAATGCCAATCACTCTCTCTGACAAGAACTTCCTCCCAACATCCAGCCTAGACCTCCCCCGGCATAACGTGAGGCTGTNTGAGTACAGGGGCATAATAACCTCCCTTGTCCTACTGGCCACACTGTTCCTGATCCACACCAGGATGCCATTGGCTCTTTTGGCAACCTGGGCACACTGCTGGCTCATCTTCAGCTACTCTCTACCAGTACCCCCAGGTCCCTTTCTTCCTGGCTGCTCTCAGCCACTCTGTCCTCAGCCTGTAGCGCTGCTTGGGGTTGTTGTGGCCAAAGTGCAGAACTCTGCACTTGCCCTGGTTAAAGTTGTCATCATCCAATATTTCTCTTCTATAATATCTGAAGTGCATTTTATATAAAAAAGTGTTGAGTTGTCAGCAGGTTTGCTGATACCAAACTGGTAGCAGTAGCTGACACCCCTCAAGCTGTGCTGTCATTCAGCCAGACCTGCACAGGCTGGAGAGCTGAGTGTGGAGAAATGGAACGGAATCCAACAGGGACAAAGGCAGAGTCTGGCACCTGGGAAATAACAAGCCCATGGACCAGGATAGACTGGGGACTGGCCTGTTGTAGAGCAGTGTGGAGCAGAGGGACCTAGGTGTCCCAGTGGACAGAAGGGTGCCCATGGGCCAACAATATGCCCTTGTAGTCAAAAGGGCCAAGGGCATCTAGAGGTGGGTTAGAAAGTGAGTGGTGAACAGATCAGAGAGGTTCTCCTGCCCCTCTGCCCTGCCCTGCTGAAATCACATCTCAAATATTGTGTGCCCAGTTCTGGGCCCCTCAGTTCAAGAAGGACCTCAGGGAACTGCTTGAAAGAGTCCAGCCCAGAGCTACCAAGCTGTTGCAAGCAGTGGAACATCTCCCTGTGAGGACAGGCTGAGTGAGCTTGGAGCAGAGGAGCCTGAGGGCTGCCCACATTCCTGGTGACAAAGATGTGCAGGGCAGTGTCAGGAGGATGGAGCCAGGCTCTGCTCAGGGATGCCCAATGACAGGACAAGGGGCAGTGGGTGCCAGCTGGAGCAGAGAAGGTGACACAGGAACATGAGGGAAAACTTTTTTCAGTGAGGAAGGCAAAGCCCTGGAGCAGGCTGCTCAGAGAGGTTGCAGAGTTTCCTTCTCTGGAGTCTTTCAAAAGCTGTCTAGCTTTTTTCCTGTGTGACCTGCTCTAGGTGGTCCTGCTCTGGCAGATGCATTGGACTGGATGATCTCTGGAGCTCCCTTCCAACATGTACCATTCTGTCACTCTGTGTAATTATGACAAAGAACAAAAGTACTAAAACTTGTGATCACTGCCCTGGTCATTAAATTTATAACTGGGATCTTTAAAATGTCATTTAAAAGATATAAATAAAGGAAACCAAATCATGAAGATGTCAAATTCTCCAAGTTGCACTAATGCAGAAGAGAAAAATGCAATGCAGGTAAGTTTTAAAACAGAATTAATTAACAAGAAAGATTAAAAATAAATTAAAAGGGGCAAAAAAAAGTTTTGGTTTGTCTGTGCATACAACCACCACAGGATGTTAGGGGATGGAAGGGACCCAAGGAGATCATCGAGTCCAACCCCCCTGCTGGAGCAGGACAATAGTTTCTAACACAGATCACAGAGGAACACATCCAGATAGGCCTTGAAAGGCTCCAGAGAAGGAGACTCCACAATCTCCCTGTGGAGCCTGTTCCAGTAATCTGTGACCCTTACAGGAAAGAAGTTCCCCCTTGTGTTGAGGTGGAACCTCTTTTGCTGCAACTTACACCCATTGCTCCTTGTCCTATCACAGAGAGCAAGTGAGCAGAGCCTGTCCCCCACCGCCTGGCCAGCCTTCAGATACTTACAAACATTTATCAAATCCCCTCTAAGTCTTCTCTTTTCCAGACTGAAAAGCCCCAGGTTCCTCAGCCTCTCCTCATAAGCCATGCCCTCCAGTCCCCTAATCATCCTTGTCGCCCTCCGCAGGACTCTCTCTAGCAGATCCCTGTTGCTCTTCAACTGGGGAGCCCAAAATTGAACACAGTATTCAAGATGAAGTCTCACCAGTGCAGAGTAGAGGGGAAGGAGAACCTCCCTTGATCTACTGGACACGCTCCTCCTAATACACCATAGAACATTATAACTATTTTAAGTATATTCAATAACCATTTTAAGTGTCTTTAGAACTATTCTAAGCATATTTCAACAGGTAGTTTGACCAAGCAAGGACTCTGAAGTGTTTCCACACAGGTAAAACAGCATTGACTAATGCTCACTAAAAATGAATATAATGAAATAATGGCCTTATTAAAATAATTTCTTGGTTTCCTTGTGTGAAATGAAATCACAATATTATTACGATACATTTCCTAACTCACAATTCCATTTTTTCCATAATTTCTTTTTTCCCCCTTAATTTTCACAAATATTCACTAATCCATTTTTAATTTCTTTTTTTTCTCCACAAAATTAATACTTTTCCATAATTTGGTGACTTTAAGGAAAAAAAAAACCAACAACATTTTTTTTTTCATAAATATCTGTCAGTTTGGGTTTCTTACATCTATTATCATGACTACTTTAAAGGCCCATTCCAGTAGAACTCATCCAGAAACAAAACCTCTGAATAAATCTTAGAGACATTTTACTAGCATTTCTCCTTATTGGCAAAAAGACTTCATCTATTACAGAATAAACTAAGCAAGTTGTTTATATTGTTGCTGTTATTATGATTATTATCATCATCATCACCATCATCGTCACCATCAACAACAACCCTACAGCTATTTTGAATGCCTCATGGCAGATGATTTACTTTGGTCATAGTTAAAATCCACAAACCCCAAAGTTTTTCAAGAACCATGCAAACTTAGCAGCCAGGAACACAATTCTCACTTGGCTCTCTAACACAGGATGCTTATTTTTCTAAGTAACTGCATGTTGGTGAATTTGTGCTTTTTTAGCTATCTAACTATATAGCAAATTTCCTCCACTTTCTCTGCTTTATTTAATCTAAAGCATTAAACGGAACAACATCCCTCCTCTAACATTTTTACTTCCACTGCACAGGCAGCAGTTTCAATGAAGACTTAAATGAGATTAATTCCCCTTTTCTGACCTGTTTCCCTATCTGTTGCCATTTCCAGACAATTCTGCTGGTAAACATCTGCTATTTTTGCAGGCTTGGTATAATGCAAACAGATGTGAGCTCTTATTTAGCTCACATCAGGAAACAAGCAGCTGGGATTTATTACATAAACCATTCAGTATTATCTTTGAACAGACAATTCTTTATTCTTTGGCTATTAGAAAACATAAGTTCCCGAAGCTACAGCAGATGTCTGCTACACTACAAGCTCTGTTGGAAAACATCATCTGGAGAATTGGTCCAGAGACACAATGGGTGTTCAGTGCACTCCACCAGCAACAGATTCACTCCCTGGCAGCTCGGACTTGGGAGTGCAGGGTGGGAACTCAGATCAGAGTCACCACATCATCACCACAAATTAACTGCTTTTATCTCACAAAATCTCTGATTAATTTTCCTGAGATGCATCCAAAACTTCATGTGATTGGTTACAATCACTGTGTTTGCCCTCTAATCATAAATGGTCTTTTGGCTTTTATTTTAATTCCACTCATTACTATTGGATGAGTGCATGTCAGAGGTAGGACTTGGAAACAGGTACATTCAGAAGAGTGTGGCCAACAGGTGAAGGGAGGTTCTTCTCTCCCTCTACTCTGTCCTAGTCAGGCCACATCTGGAGTACTGGGTTCAGTTCTGGGTTGCCCAGTTCAAGAAAGACAGGAAGAGAGTCTAACTGGGGCTCTAAAGATGTTAGGGGGCCTGGAGCACCTCTGTGGGGAAGAAAGGCTAAGAGACCTGGGGCTGTTGAGCCTGGAGAAGAGTAGCCTCAGAAGGGATCTGATCAATGCTCATCAAGAGCTAAGGGGCTGTGGAGCGCAAGAGGATGGGCTCAGACTCTGATTGAGTGATGCCCAAGGATAGGGCAAGGGGCAATGGGCACAAACTGGAACCCAGGAAGTTCCATCTGAACCAGAGAAAGAAATTCTTCACTGTAAGAGCGCTGGAGGGCTGGAGCAGGCTGCTCACAGAAGTTGTGGAGTCTCCTTTTACGGATTCCAACCCCTGATAGCCATTGTGATCCTGGGCAAGCTGCTGTGGGTGTCCCTGTTTTAGCAGGCTTCTTAGAATGGATGATCCCTGGAAGTTCCTTCCAACCCCCACCACACTGGAGTTCTGTGAAATAAGTTAAGGAAGTCTAATACTACTTTAAAATATACTACTCTTATTTTATCATCATAGGAAATTCTTTTATAGAATGCAATAGCCATTTGCTACCAGTCTTGTCCTCCTCAGACTTTATCACTGTATAAACAAGGAAATAAACGGCAGCAGACACTGCAGCTTTGTGTAATCAGAGACAGGCACTGTCCCCTGCCACGTCCTCCTTGCAGGGCTGTTTTCTTCTTTCTGGACGAGTTACACTCCCAGTAAGTCAAGCAGCTTTATTAGCCAGAATGTCATTACTGGGGAGTGGAAGGGAAGGCTATCACATGTCCTTTCTAATACCACTTCAAAGTCATATTTTATGGGGAAAAAAGAAGAGAGCAACTTCCTGTGATCCTTGAAGTGTAGGCTTGTCATTTGGTTTGTAATTAAGCATGCAAAACAAGAATGAAGAAAGGTAGGTTTCCTCCTCTCCCTCATGCCCTACTCATGCACACAAAGCCACTGAACAGAGAATGATTTGCTGATTTCCTGGCAAGAGAATGTGGGGGGGGTTGCCTTTAAGAAATAGTATTCAGGGTTTAGAGATGAGGACTGAATCTTTTATAGTCATAGAATGGTTTGGGTTGGAAGCACCTCCAGAGCTCATCTAGTCCAACTCCCCTGCAGTGAGCAAGGACATCCTCCACTAGATCATAGTTGCATTTAATACTCAAAATTGAGAGGCAAAGGGGAAAGGGTACTGAGGCCCCTGACCTAAACCAGGTTCAAGAGAGGGGCTACTCGAAAGACAAGCAGAGGAAGAGAATCAGGTGCAGCTCTCCCTTAAAGAAGCGAGAGCATGATGCTGTCTACAGCAGTGGTTCCCACTAAAAACACACCCAGAGCTGTGAGACACTCACACAAATGCAAGAGTGTGCTTCTATGGAGAGAGTAAGAGCTCATACCAGAGCCTGCTCTTGATTGAGTGGTAAGGTCTTCTGGCATCTGGCTATAAGCTACTTCTGTTTCAGCAGGATCTGTATGACTTCATTGATAGTCTCAGGCTTCCTACTGAGCTTAGACCTTGGATGGAGACAGCTCTGACTGCTGAATGTTTCAGCACAATGTTGTCTCTGAAACAAGCAACAGGCCTTCAACCAATCTTTTCCATTTGGGATGCCTACAAGAACTCACCAGGAGTAGCAGTTGCTCAGCATTACGCCTCTGAGCAGACCATGGTCCATCCTTGGCCACAGCTCAGTAAAAATGAGCGGAGTGATGATGTGAAGATGTGTACTTCCCACCTCAAATTCACTGCTAAATCATGTCACTCAGCACCCCATCTCCATGGCTTTTCAATAACTGCAGGGATGGGGATTCCACCACTTCCCTGGGCAATCTGGGCTAGGCTTTGACAAATCTTTTGGGGAAGAAATTCTTTCTCATGTCCAACCTAAATTCCCCTTGGGGCAACTTGAGGCCACATCCTCTTGTCCCGTCACTTGTTTATTGGGATAAGAGATTAAAGCCAACCTGGCTCCACCCTTTCAGGTAGCTGTAAAAAGCAAGGAGGTCTCCCCTCAGCCTCCTTTTCTCCAGGCTGGACAACCCCAGTTCTTTCATAGGTACTTGTGCTATAGACTGTCGTTGAAGGCCAAAATAGGCTCTGCTCCTGGCAGTGCTACTGTCACTGCTTCTGCCATGCTCTGCAGCATTACGCTCCGCTAAACTAAAAGCTAGCCCGGCTGCATAATAACAAGCCCTGATGCCTTGGGTTTGTCTGCCTGGAAACTACCTTGCCTCAAATTTACCAGGAACAGGCTTTAGATAACTTCACGTGATAGGATTGTTTAGCCGGTGTGATGTCGTGCTAAGACTGCACATCTGCAAGACATCCTGCCTACACCTGCAAGCCTCCATGCCAAGTCTAGAGCCAAGAGGAACCAGGATCAGAAATTGTCTGCTTCTTTCCCAGCACCCTTGTTTAGAGCCTGGGAAGATGAGAAACTTCAGTGGCTAAGAAGACACTGACAGAATTCCCTGCAAGTATTTAGGTACTGTCTGGAAACTGTAGCTGGTCCTGGGAATCTGAAGATTATTATTTGTGAGTAAATACTCAAAAGCTTCTTTAACAAAACTCTGTAAATTCTCAAACTGAATCCAAGCCTCTGCCTTAAGCAGAAAGGAGCTTCCTTTGTCCCTCTAGTGGGCAAGCAGTACAATCTTTCCAGTTCAATTGAGTTTAATGTTTGCTTTATTGCTAATCATTTCTCAGATCTTCTAGATTCTGTTATTCCTTTGTACAATGTTTCCATGACCATGAAAATAATCTATTATTATTATTATTATTATTTACTGGGTGGATGGTGAGAGTCCTGAATATAAAAAGTAATAAACAATATTAATTTTGAAAAAAATCCATCTTGCATCGATTAATACACCTTGCCACCATTACACAGACCCTGCACCACCTTCATTGTCCTTCTTTGGACTCACTCCATCACCTCTGTATTTTATTGTAATCAAGGCCTCAAAACTGAACCCAGCACTCAAGATGCAGCTTCACCAGTGCTGACTACAGGGAGATGATCCCTGCTGTGATCCTGCTGGTCACATTATTGCTGGTCCAGGCCTTCTTGGCCACCTGTGCACACCCTGGCTCATGTTCAGACTGTTGTCAACCAACACCCTCAGGTCACTTCCCACTGGGCAGTTTTCAGCTACTCTGCCCCAAGCCTGGAGCATTCATGGAGTCGTTGTGACCCAAGTGCAGGACCCAGCACTTGGCCTTGTTGAATCTCATCCTATTGGCCTCAGCACATTAATCCAGTCTGTCCAGATCCTTTTGCAGAGCTTTCCTACCCTCAAGCAAATCAACATTTCCAACCTGGTGTCATCTACAAAATTACTGAAGTGCCTTAGTCCCCTTGTCCAAGCAAAGACATTAGAAAGAACTGGCCCCAATGCTGAGCCCTGGTAAGGGCAGCACCTTTTCTGCATGAGAACTGTTATCATTAATAAAAACACATAATACTTTCAGTTCATCCTGAAATTGAGTGAGAATAACTTCAAGCAGTCTATGTCAGTCTGTATCTACATTTAACTGGGATGAAGGAAATGACCCAACAAATTTAAATAATCCACTTGATTCTTAGGGTTTTTTCCACTGGATCATTAGGGCTATAATCTAAGAGCAGATCCATGGTTTCAGAATGCACCAGTCACTTCTGATGTCTATTGTTCAATGCTGAAGGCAACTATATTGACCATTTTTGTTTGCTACATCTTTCACTCACAAAAGGTAAAAAAAAAAAAAAAGGGAAACAACTGAAAATAAAAATCAAAGCATCAGGTTTTAAAATTCCAGGATTAAAAAACATCTCTGTCACTTTTCATATCTCACAATTTCTGTAAGAAGAGCTAAAATGACAGTATCTTCTTCTCTGAGTTCTGTATAAACATCCTCAACTTGACACACAGTATTTTATTAAGCAAATGACACAAACACTCCATGGTAATGATTTATCTCACCTTTGAAGAACTATGCTTTCCTACATCACTTCTATGGAGGAATTTGGCTGTATTAACAGTTATTTCAAATAGCAAATTCCAATGACCTTTATGTAAAAGTAATGCTTCTAATTAGTCAGAGAGCTGACAACCAGTGCAACACATTTCTTAAAAGGGAGGCACAGAAAACTTAACCTCACACCTCATAAAAAGCTTTGCAGTCATCCCAGTGGTGGCTTTCAGCATCCTGTAAAATGCTTGTAGCACAAACTCTGACGCAGTAGTCCGTAACTTGAAACTGGAGAAGGTTGATGAATTCCTGATATTGCTGGACAGGCGCTAGGAACAGGGGTCTGTTCAGAGAGAATGATCAAAGAGGCAAAGATTGAAAGGCTGTGCAGTAGGAGGTAACAACCCCTAGCACTGCAAACGTTTTTGATTATTACATATCAATCATTCATTTCCTCTTGGTCCCAGAGTCTGATGCTAGCATTCACTTCTGGAAAATACCTGGCCATTGTTTCAAAAGTTTTTTTAAATATATCTGCTCCTCTACAAATCCTCATTTAACCAAGCCACTGAGGAATAGATGACTTCATCCTACTTTCTGGAATGAAAGTATATTTGTCATTCAGTTACTGGGAGATTCTGGGTTGAAGCCCAACGGCATCGGCACTGATCGTGATAAAATATAAAACACAGAGACCAGAGGTTACTTGTGGTAGGTTTGCACTAAAACTCTTTCACAATACACACAGGTGGAATTATTGAGTAATATGTTGTCTCAGACTTCTCATTCACAACGATACTCTCTTCATGCAGGAGAGAGTAAAACATCAGAGGTAGCTCAGCAGAGCACATAACCCCTTAGAAACCACACATTCCTTGAAAACTGGGCTCATTTAGGTGTGCCTCCCCAAAGGCCCAGTTTCTGCTTTGAAACTACATATGGCCAAAAGCACATGGATCAAAAAAAGAGATTCCTGTTATCTCAAGTCAAAATATCCCAAGAGCACAGAAAATGTAGTCATATTGCCCCCCCAGGTCAAACACTGTCTCAGACTTTACACTACATAACTTCTCTAATTTATTAATGAAAACTCTGAAATTGGAGGCATTTGTTCACATTTCTTATTGCAGACAGAGAGGGAAAAGCAGAGCAATGTTGCATTTATCCTTTCCTCTAAGACCAGTATGAGCTACATCAGAATTTTAAGAAAATCCAGATATTGCAAAGGTCAGAAAAGAAAATCAGAGGCTTTAGCCCTCTATTGAGATGACAGCAGAGGACATTCAGTTCACTGGACAAACCTTATTTACTCAGGCTTCATAAATAAAAAATATTGATCTCCCAATCAAAGGCAGATCTTAAACATAAAGAATTTGGGTTTTGTAATGGCTGCTTTAGATTATCAATAGCTTTGGTCCAGGTCTTTCCATAAACAGCACACGCAGGGTGTGTGTGCTGACAAATATGATGCTATCTGGACTACCACCCCCCTACCATCACTGACATGGAACCAGGCCCTGGGATTCAATTCAGAAGTGAAAAAAGGACTCACTTTTTGCTTGTTTCTCTCATCAAATTGCTATACATTGTGAAATGCTGAAAGACATATATGGCTGTGGAAAGGGCGGCGTGCAAGTCTTTCAGGGGAGCCTTGGAGGGAACATCTTTGCTTTTCTCTTGCAGCCTTGCCAGGACAGCTGTTGCCACTTTGCTGCAGGCCTCCACAAAGTTTGCTCTAATTTCCTGAAGAGAATCATCTCGGCATGCCAGAGCCAATGGAAGCAATGTGTCAAGTTCTTCCATGATGTCAGCACAAAACTGAAAGAAATAAACATGGCATCAAGTTATTTGTGTGCTGACAGCGCTGCTCAATTTATACACATGGGGGTCAGATTCCTGAATAATGAAATTGGCATGAGACATCAATATACTAAACCAGCTTTGCAAATATTTCATTCTGTTATACAGGGCAGAAACATTTATCTATGAAAAGTGAATTGCTTCATTCATTTTTGCTGCAAGGCTGGGTAATATGTATCAGAGAACAAAAATTAAGACCATCTTCTCTTAGCAATGCCTTCATTTTGCTCATGATTTCATTAGATGCATATTTGAAGCATCAGGTTAATTTCTTGTAAGCAATGGCAATTTTATGAACTCATTCATCTGGAAAAATAGACAAACACATTTCTTAGTACTGAATTTTGAAAACAAATTTGTCATCTCTTAGTAAATTCATACACTGACCTCCCTAAAATTACCTCTCAAAAGCTTACATCGAAGTTCTTAAAGCCAGGCTCAATGGGGCTCTGAGCAACCTGATCCAGTGTGAGGTGTCCCTGCCCATGGCATGGCGGTTCGAGCTAGATCATAGAATCATAGAATCAACCAGGTTGGAAGAGACCTCCAAGATCATCCAGTCCAACCTATCTCCCAGCCCTATCCAATGAACTAGACCATGGCACTAAGTGCCTCATCCAGGCTTTTCTTCCACAGCTCCAGGGATGGTGACTCCACCACCTCCCTGGGCGGCCCATTCCAATTCCAACCACCCCCTCTGTAAAGAAATTCCTCCTAACATCCAGCCTAGACCTCCCCCGGCACAACTTGACACTCTGTCATGATCCTTGAGGTCCCTTTCAGCCCTGTCACTTCTATGACTCTATGATTCTATTTTATGCAAACATTCATTAACAGCATTCTAAATCTACAAATAAAAAAAATTACCCAACCCTTTCAAGCACAGATTTCCTTAGGAAAAATAAACCAAAACCAACAAACAACAATTTAATGAATCATATGAATGACCCTTCAGCCAAATCAAAGAACTCTGATTTGGGCGTATTATTGGTTATGCCGATTAGGTAAACGGCATGTCTAAGGATATGAATACAGGAAATCCCTTCACAGCTCTGCTTCAAGGCTTCCAACATTTTCCCATCAAACTACTTGGTGGCTGAGCAGATACTCATCAGAATGTTTTTAGAACTTTTCTGCATTAAAAAGAAAATAAAAGAAAGCCAGCAAAGTTTAAAAGTTAATTCTTTCAAGTGCAGACTATGGGCTATTGTATAAAGTTCTGTTCAGCCTCACATTGTAATGCCTCTCGCTTTCTTCTTAATTCCGTTTCTATAAGATATAGAATATTAATGGTACTGTAAGTACTTCAAAGTGCAGATGGCAAACAGCCTTGGCATTCTGTCTCCCCTCAAACTTCAGATCTTTTGATACCTGCCTTAGCAATTCGTTTTGGTTGCTCCTCTTGTTGGACTGCTCCGCAGGACTCCCTCATTTGCCGGTTGTTTACAAGACTCATTGAATACCCTTCCTTCTGCTCGTGTTGGAGAATTTTAGTGGAGAAATCCTCAATTGCTATTGTTATACAGTGAGCCACAGAAGAGGAGAGATCTTTAAAAGCGTTCCTCCAGCCAAAATGCAGCGAAATGGGCTGAAACACATATTTACAGCAAATCAGTCCAAATTCTTCACTGAATGCCATTGCCTGGAACTTATATGAACATCTGTAATTATATTAAAAGGCAATATCACCTTTTGAAACTCATAATCTCTTAAAATATACTTTGCCAGCCATGAAATCATATTAGAAGCAGTATATACACCGAATGAAAATGGACGTGCAAAACAATAAACTAAATTTAACTAAAACCGTTTAATTGTCTTCAGTTTGTCAAAAAATAAATGTACAAACAAAATCTGTTTAAACTGCTTCTAAAAACACAAGCTTTAACCTCTAAGAGAAACCTTTCTTACTCAAAAAAAAAAAAAGACATTTCTAACCATTTTCAGTAGTTTAACAATGGAGAGCCTTGCAGTGATAGTTTTCCCTACAAGGCAGTCGCTGGAAGCCACTAACCATGAACATCAAAGGAGAACTTTTAGAAAGATTGGGGTTTTCTTTAACACTGCATCTCCACTTCTCCAAAGCTGGGTTTGGCAAAGATTAAAATAAAGATCTCTAGCTTTTAGCCAGTGCTGGCTTTTGCTATGGTTTGCATCAGTTCCCTGCCTTATACAGAGTTCTGAAGATGTAAGGAGAAGGCACAGTAGGACATCATTACTTTTTCACTAATCTTGAATTCAACAGATTGAAACCCTACCAGAAGTAGCCAATTGATAACTGCACCACTGTAAAATAAATATTTTAGTGACATAAGATGTACAGCAAAAATCCCCACTATGAGGGCATTGGAAGACAGAAGGATTCTGCAGTGAAGTCTTTCCAGCTTACTCCAGTTCAGAAGTTTCCTCCTTCTTCCTTTCCTTTTCCCCAGTCATAGAATCACAGAGCTGTTGAAACTGGGAAAGACCTCTGAGATCATCACTTCCAACCAGTTGCCTAGAGCTCATAATCCCATCATTAATGCTAAGCCACTACCAGTAAAATACATCCCTCATCACCAGATCCAAGCAGCTTTTAGACACCCCCATGGGCAGCATGTTGCAGTGCCTGAGAACCTTGCTGGGAAGGAACTGATCCTAATGTCCAACCTAAACCTCCCTTGGCACAATTTCAGGATGTTTCCTCTCCCTCTATCACCTGATACTAGTGAGGAGAAACCAACCCCCAGCTCACTCCAACCTCCTTTCAGGTAGCAGTAGAGAGCAATGAGGCTTCTCTTCAGCCTCCTCTTCTCCAAGCTGAACAATTCCAACTCCCTCAACTGCTCCTCCCAGGACTTGTGTTCACAGTCCTCCGCCAGCTTTGCTACACTTCTCTGTACATGCTCCAGCCCCTCAATGTCTTTCCTTGAGTAAGGGGCCCAAAAGTGAACCCAGGACTCAAGGTATGCCCTCACCGGTGCCCAGCATAGTGTCACATTCACTGGCCTGGTCCTACTGGCCATACTATTCCTGATCCAAGCCAAGATGACGGTGGTGTTCTTGGTCACCTGAGCACATTGGAGGCTCATGTTCAGCTGGCCATCAATCAGCAGCACCAGATGTTTCTCCACAAAGCAGCTCTCCAATCCCAACACTCAACTCCAACAAGCACAAATGCAGCCCCCATAAACAATCATTTTGCACTCCTTTTATTTTTTGAGACAATCTTCTCAAAATACTCTTCTACGTAGTCTGTAAGTCACAGGAACATTAGTCTCACAAAATGCTTCAAAGCATATTTTTTAAAGTAATTTCAGCATTTAAGCTGAGACATGAGGAAATGAAAGCAATGCATTTCCTTGGCAAAGAAGGCCAAAGGCATCCTGGGGTGCATGAAGGAGTCTGGCCAGCAAGTTGAGGGAGGTTCTCTTCTTCTTCTACTCAGTCTTAGTCAGGGCACACCTGTAGTACTGAGTCCATTTCTTGCCTCTCCAGTTCAATAGTTCAGTGGAGGCTACAAAGATGCTGAAGGGCCTGGAGCATCTCTGTGAGGAGGAAAGGCTGAGAGACCTCAGGGTATTGAGTCTGGAGAAGAGTAGCCTGAGAGGGGATCTGATCAATGCTCAGCAAGAGCTAAAGGGACTAGTGGAGGGAAGAGGATGAGGCCAGACTCCACAGTGGTGCCCAGGGACAGGACATGGAGCAATGGGCACAAACTTGAACTCAGGAGGTTCCATCTGAACAGCAGGAGAAAATTATTTGGTGTAAGGGTGCTGGAACCTTGGAGTAGACTGCTCAGAGAGGTTGTGGATTCTCCTTTTATGGAGAGATTCCAACCCCCATCAGTCATTGTGATACTGGGCAATCTGAGTGGGTGCCCTTGTTTTAGCAGGAGGGCTGGGCTGGATGATCTCCAGAGGTCCCTTTTGACCCTAATGTGCTGGAATTCTGTGAAATTCCACTAACAGCAGATATGAGACTTGTTAGAGCCTCGAGGTCCCATAAACTCAGCAATAAAGCTTTGTTTAGCAGTAAGTGGGAGCCAGACAAGACCTTTTTCTTGCATGTATATTCCATAGAGCACAATGGTTTGTTCCATCAAGGAAACTGGACACGGTGTGAGTACATCTCTGTAGCTAGCATCATTATTATCAACTGCTAACAACTTGATATATCTTTTAAAGATTCTATTGCACTTAAGACTATATTTAAGACTGAAGAAAGCTGTCATACATTAGCATTTTTTCACTGCTTTGTGTTATTTAATAGTTTTGATGTTAAATGCATTGTTACTAAACCTTCAGTAGTCTTCTCCATGAATGTTGTTAGATTTTATTGTACCTTAACTAAGACTTTGCACCTAAAAATTAATAGGAGCAGCTAAATAATTAAACTGTGAAAACAGATGTTTATAATGAAGATGGCAGCAAGCTACACTGGAGACACAGACAAAAGAAAATCCCCTGCAAAATTTAAGACTCTTTTGGTACTCACCTCCTCTACCTGAAGTAACTGCTCAGGAAGCACATTGGTTTCATTTGCTCTGGTTTCTCCTATTAAAAGCTCCCCACCAGCTTTCTTCAGAACTCCTGCACAGTGTGACAAAGGGATCAAAGTTAAGATTAATTCTGCAGAAAAGTCAGCAGCCTACAACACCTTCTGATATATCAATATGAGGCATAAAAAAAAACCACCCAAAAAAACCACCCACCATAAACCCTCAACTAGATCACAGATCACACAGATCACAGGATGTTAGGGGTTGGAAGGGACCTAAAGAGATCATCCAGTCCAACCCCCCTGCCACAGCAGGACCATACAGTCTAGCTCAGAACACACAAGAACACATTCAGACAGGCCTTGAAAATCTCCAGAGAAGGAGACTCCACAACCTCTCTGGCGAGCCTGTTCCAGTGTTCAGGGACCCTTACAGTAAAGATATTCCCCATTGTGTTGAGGTGGAACCTCCTGTGCTGCAGCTTCCATCCATTGCTTCTTGTCCTATCCCAGGGAACAAGACAGAGCCTGTCCTCCCACTCCTGACCCCCATCCCTCAGATATTTATACACATTTATTAAATCCCCTTCTCTTCTTCAGACTAAAAAGTCCCAGGTTCTTCAGCCTTTCCTTGTCAGGCAGTGCCTTCATCATTTTCGTAGGGAAAAGTAATGTTATGATAAAGTCAAATCCAGGTTTATACACAACTCCTTTTATAGAAGATGATGAAATCCACACCCCACTGTATTCATATTTTTATCCACATAATGTGCATAATTTGGTTTCTTTTGTCATTAATTCACTTTTGTATCGATTGTGCAGTCGCCTGTTTCTAGGGAGAACAAATAATGTTAGAACAGCTGCATGGGAATTAATTGGTATTCTTTGATCTATAAACTGTATGAACTGCATGTTAACATATTTTTCTAGTTTTTGCTTATTTGGAAACATCAGTATGATAAGAATAAAGAGGGAGTTAATTAGTACAGTTATCAGGGGCAAAATAATGGTGACAGGAACTTGCTTGCTCCTACATCCTGGAGTAATGGGAATATTGCCTCAGTTTTGACAAGGACAAATCTATACTTGGGGTAGGTATCACCTGCATCAGCATTTCAAGCAATCCACAAGGTTCCTGTAGTGCACTGATGATAATTTCCTCCTCCAAGTGACAGAGAAGCCAACAAGGAGAGGTGGTCTGCTGCATCCCACGCTTACTAACAAGGAGGGACTTATTAGAGATGTGAAGGTCAAAGGCAGATTTGGCTGCAATGATCATGAGATGGTGAAGTTCAGGATCCTGAGGGCAGGTAGGAGTTGAAAGACACCTCTGGAGACCATCAACCCCAATTGCCCTGCCAAAACAGGATCACCTAGGGCAGGTCACACAGGAATGCATCCAAGTGGTTTTTGAATGTCTCCAGAGAAGGAGGCTCCACAACATCTCTTGGCAGCCTGCTCCAGAGCTTGGGCACTCTACAGTAAACAAGTTTTTTCTCTTCAAAGATCTGCCTGGAAGAGTTCCATGGGGTAAGGCTCTCAATAAAAATATGCCCAGGAAAAATAGTTTAATATTCAAGGCTCCTCCGAGCTCAAAAGAATTGGTGAAAAAATATGGCAGGAGTGATGAACAAGAAACTCTGAGCCAAACTCAAACACAAAATGAAGCATGCAGAGGGTGGACACAAGGACAGGTAACCTGGGAGGACCACAGAATCAATGTCTGAGCACCCAGAGATGAAGTTAGGAAAGCTAAAGCCCAAATGCAGCTACATATGGCCAAGAATGTCAAAGACAAGAATTTTTAAGTACAGAGGTGACAAATGAGAGATGTAAGCTCAGTGAGATGGGGTACATGGTCACACAGAGATGGAACAGGTCCTGCATGCCTTCTTTGCCTCAGTCTTTACTAGTAAGACCAGCCTTCAGGAATCCCAGACCCCACAGACCAGAGAATGAGCTTGGAGAAAGCATGAGGCTTCCCTTGGTAGAAGAGGATCAAGTATAGGAATTCTTCAGCAAATTTGACATACTTAAGTTCACAGGCCTTGGTGGGATTCATCCGTGAGTGCTGAGGGAGCCAGGAGATGTCACTGCAAGAATCTTTGATCAATCATGGCAACTAGAAGAAAAGCCCAAGGACTGGAGTAAAGCAAATGTCACTCATATCTTCGTGCAGGACAAGAAGAAGGTCTCAGGGAATTACAGGTCAGTCAAGTTCACCTCAATCCCTGGGAAGGTGATGAAGGAGGCTATCTTAGTAACCATTTCCAGGCACATGATGGCCAAAAACTAATCAGCAGTACTCAGCATGGCTTCACCAACGGGAAATCATGCTTGACCAACTTGATAAACCGTGAAGAAATGATTGGCCTGTTAGAATAAGGAAGAGCAGTGATACTGTCTGCCTGCACTTCAGAAAAGCTTTTGACACTGTCTCCCCTAGGATGATGCTATGGAACATGGGGTACACAAGCTCTCAAAGCATGGGCTCGGTAAGCAGTGAGTTGGGCTGAAAACTGGCTGAGCAGCCAGGGCCAGAGTGTGGTGATCAGTGGCACAAAGTCTAGTTAGAGGCCAGAAACTAGAGATCTGTCTCAGGGGTCAATACTGGGTCCAGTCCTGTTTAACATCTTCATTAATGGTCTGGGTGAGGTGGCAGAGTGTGCCCTCAGTGGGTTGGCAGCTGACACTGAACTGGGAGGAGTGGCTGATATACCAAAGAGTCATGTCATCCTGCCACCCAGAGGGACTTAACAGGCTGGAGAAATGGGTACAAAAAACCCTCATGAAGGTCAACAAGGAGACATGCAAGTCATGCTCCTGGAGAGGAACAACCCTAGGTACCAATATTTGCTGAGATCAGCATATATTTACCAGCTGGAAAGCATCTCTCTGTAAAAGGACCTAGGAGTGCAGGTGGACACCACATGCCTTTGCTGGAAAGAAGGCTAATGGTGTCCTGGGCTGCATTAGACCTTTGTCTATGCAGGTTGAGGGAGATTCTCCTTCCCCTCTACTCACCACCTGTGAGGCCACCTTTGGTGTATTGTGTCCAATTCTGGCCTACTCAGTACAAGAGAGGCAGACATACTGGTGAGTGCCTAAGAAAGGGTCACAAAGATGACCCCTCAATATCTTTATTGATGATTTGGACAAGGGGATTGAGTACATCATTAGTAAGTTTGCAGATGACACCAAGTT
>WAAF01015402.1:23043-36876 GCA_013400475.1 Tricholaema leucomelas
CTCTTCTGCCAGGCAACCAGCAACAGAACAAGGGGACAGAGTTTCAAGTCGTGCCAGGAGAGGTCTAGGCTGGATGTTAGGAGGAAGTTGTTGCCAGAGAGAGTGATTGGCATTGGAACGGGCTGCCCAGGGAGGTGGTGGAGTCACCATCCCTGGAGGTGTTGAAGAAAAGCCTGGATGAGGCACTTAGTACCATGGTCTAGTTGATTGTCTAGGGCTGGGTGATAGAGTGGACTGGATGATCTTGGAGGTCTCTTCCAATCTGGTTGATTCTATGATTCTACGATGAAGGGACTGAAGCAGCTTTCCTACGAGGAAAGGCCGGAAAGCCTGGAATTGTTTAACCTGGAGAAGGCTCAAGAGAGTATTTTATTGATGTGTATAAATACCTGAAGCAATGATGCGAAGAGGACAGAGCCAGGCTTTCCTCAGTGATGCCCAGTGACAGGACAAGATGCAGTGGGCACAGATGGGGACACAGGAACATCCAAACGAACATCGAGAAATACTTTTTTTACTGTGAGGGCAAGAGAGCACTGGGATTTGTTGTCCAGACAGGTTACGCAGTCTCCATCCTTGGAGATATTCAAAAGCTATCTAGATATGATACTGGCTAACTGCCTGTACCAGTAAAGCAGGAGTTGCTAGATCATCAGACGGCTTTCAAAAGTTGCTTCCAATCTCAACCATTCTGTGACTCTATGAGTTCGTGTTGCAAAAGGAATATGAGAACAAACCCAAACATGGTATGTGTAAAATCCGTCACCTAGCATAAAGCTTCTCAACAATGGGTGTGCAGATACTCCAAATTTAATGTACCCCATGTGAAATTAAACCCAAGAAGTTTCAAAGGACTAGCTGCTGTCAAGCACTGTTAAAAAATTATCTTCCAGGCATTAACTCACAGCTCTTCGTTTACCCAAAGTTACTGGCAGCACACACAGTCAAGGTTTAAAGGGATTTTCTCTTCCTAAGAAATACTGTTAGCACATAGACAGGGTTTCATTTACCCCAACTGGATCTTTATCTCTTCCCCCCAAACAATTCACCCTCTTAAAATGAACATGGCACTTGTCATGGTCTCAGGTTTTCAGGTTTTGTGGTTTGTTTTTGTCTTTTTCCAAGTACCAGATTTGAACTGGGAAACACGGATGACAAAGTGGTAGAAAAGACTAACTAGGTCGTTTAGCAACCTGGTCATTCAATCTGTTGTAGACACCACCATAAACTTACCTCTTTTTTCAGTGTATTTAATATGTTTTTATCATAGAATTGTTTAGGTTGGAAGAGTCCTCTAAGATCATGGACTCCACCCATCAACCCAACACCAGCATGGCCATTAAACCATGTTCCCAAGTGCCATGTCCACAGGTTTCTTGAACAGCTCCAAGGATGGGAACTCCACCACCATCCCGGGTAACCTGCTTCAACACCACTGATGATTAAGTGTCCTACAGTTTTCTTTAGCAATTACTTCCCAATAAAATAAAATAAATTACTTCCCAAAATTACTTCCCAAAAAAATAAAATAAATTTCAACTGAATGGATATCTTCTCCTCCTTTTCCATTCTGTGCTTTCTACCTTAACCTGCCTTCTTTTCCCTTGTAATTAGCTTTTCATTTTATCCTTTTAATAGTTACAACATTTGATTCTAACTACAGGCACAACCGAGTGTCTTACCCTGCCCGTAGCAGGGCTGATGGAACAGGATGATCTTTAAGGTTCTTTCCAACACAAACCACTCTAGGATTATATATGTTTACATTTCTCTTATTGCCACTACTTAAACCAGCTATTTATACCATTTGTAATCAAGCCTTTAAAGACAATCTTTAACATTTAACCTGAAATCCTGGTGCATTTGTGGAGCTGCTGCCTTATGTGTTAAGAACTCACAGATGAAATAAAGAGGTACCTAGGAGATGGCAGATTTGTGTCTCCACAACCAGAAGCAAAGAGCCAAATGTTGCTTCCAACAGAGTCAGACATTTAAACATTTTC
Source organism: Tricholaema leucomelas (assembly GCA_013400475.1). Classification (NCBI taxonomy): domain Eukaryota; kingdom Metazoa; phylum Chordata; class Aves; order Piciformes; family Lybiidae; genus Tricholaema lacrymosa; species Tricholaema leucomelas. Next base: position 25,047 of record WAAF01015402.1, read on the forward strand.
TTCATTTTTAGTTTAGAAGGTTCTACTAGATCTTTCCGCCTCTGTTTCTAACAACCAGCATGGGCACTTTTGACTATGTTCATCTGTCTCACACAAACACAAAACCTTTTCTGGCCTTCCCAACGAAGCCCCAGGGTCAAGTGTCTTCTTTAGTTTTACTCTAAAAGAGCAAAACTCTTTTACTAAGTTCCTTGGCTTCCCAATTATTTTGCTTTTCCTGAATTTCATTTAAGCAAAGCTGTCCTTAATATTTTCCAGTGTAACCTCCATCTATCGAGGACTCCCTTCATGCTTTTAATGCATGCAGGTCACAGCCCTCCCAAAGCCTCTGCACTTCAGACGTCACCACAACCTTCCTCTCAAGCATTGCCTCCACAGAGACAGGTAACAAATTATCCCTTTCTTGTCCTGCTACTTCTTCACTTGTCTTCTGTCTCACCTTAATCAGCAGACTCCTCTGGGAAATAAAACTACAGCTGTATTTAAGAGACTGGTAAAGCTGCTGTAGTGAAGCTGCTCAGACCATGTCAGTTTGCCTTTACAAACAAGAAGGCAGGCAAAGGGAAGCAGGAAGCCTTCCTGCCTAGACATCCATGGTCACCTTCACAAACTGACACCTCTCTGCTCCCAAATCCCAAACCTCAAACTCCATTGGCACAGATGCACAGGAATGTGTCCACAGCTACTTAGAGGACAGAAAGAACCCCAGAATCCCAGAAGATGAGGATTGGAAGTGACCTCTGGAGATCATCCAGTCCAACTCCCCCTGCTCAAAGACATCCACGGCAGCTTACTCAGGATCACAATGGCCAGGGGAGGTGGGAGCTCTCCATAGATGGAGACTCCACAACCTCTGTGGGCAGCCTGCTCCAGGTCTCCAGCACCCTCGTACTAAGGAATTTTCTCCTCCTGTCCAGATAGAAACTCCTGGGTTCCAGTTTGTGCCTATTGCCCCTTGTTCTCTCACTGCGATACAATGACAAGTGTCTGGTCCATTCTCTTGCCCACTTCCCTTAACTGTTGCTGAGCATTGATCGGATCCCCTCTCAGGTTGCTCTTCTGCAGGCTCCACAGCCCCAGGACTCTCAGTCTTGCCTTCTCACAGAGATGCTTTGCTGAACTCTCTGCAGTAGTTCCCTGTCCCTCTTGATCTGAGGAGCCTAGAATTGAATATAGTACCCAAGATGTGTCCTCACTAGGGCAGAGAAGAGATGCAGGAGAACAAACCTTGACCTGCTGGCCACACTCTTCTTAGTTCTCAGGAGACTATTTGCCTTCTTGGCCAAAAATGCACACTGCTGGCCCATGGCAAGTGTCATGCAAGAAGAGGGAGGCTGAAGTTTTTTTGTACTTGCTCCCTTCCCAGAGGATAATCTTCACCATTGTTTTTGATAAGGCAAGACTGAGTCACAAATCTTTGCTAGATCTTTCTTGAAACTTATGTTCTACATATTTTGTGTACTTCATTCAGTTTACCAGTTGAATAATTTTTATAGTAATTAATTAAACCAAGATGACATCAAGTGCTTCACTTAAAATCAAAAGTGTTCAGTTGGCTTACTTTACATGTATTAAAATATATCTGGGATTATTGTTCTTAAAAAGGACAATTGGGTGGGGTTTTTTTTTTTGGCCTATGTTCCCTTGTATCTTCAACATATTTAATTCTGTATCCAACTCAGTATTTTTCTGAGCTTGCACTGATGATGACAATGAGACTTTTTGCATTGTTAATGTAATTAGTTTTCCTCCTTGTAAGTTCTGTTACATTATTTTTCTTCTGCATAGCATTCGGGGCCATAAGAACAGTTACTGTGGCATCTTCTTGTGTGCAGCACAGATCAGCAAAGCATGAAGGAAATCTTTTGTAGGACAGCTCACCGACTGTGGATAAGTACCAGCACCATTCACATTTACTAGGTGGATTCAGGCAGAACTTGCTTTGAAACTTTGCTGGAAATAACACATCCTGCAGAAATGGGAAATACCACCCCCCTCCAAATATAAATAAGCAGAAGAAACAAAATATTTGACCAGCTGTAGGTTAAACAAAATTCCTGCTTTCTCTCCTCAATAATTGAATTTTTATTTGTTGTACCATGCTGAGCCTATAACACCAATACAGAAAATGTGCATCTGAAATCAAATTTCCCCCTAGTGCAAATTTCATCTTTGCTCTGGTTTGATCTGCTGAAGCTATGCATTCCTTGAAGAAGCTACTTGAACATCCTGCTTCAAGGCCAGAGCAAAAATCACACCTTTCTTGATTCTTTCTTGAACTTCAAAGTCTAAGAAGATGCACCTTATAAATTTGATCCCACACTCCTTTTATTACACTTTCCTGAAATGGATATAGAGTGAAGAATTTCTTCTTATGTTGTGAAGGAAAGACCTCTGCAGATCTTCCTAGACCCCGAGACAAAGCTTGTAAACCTACAGGCTTGACAACTTTCCCCACAGCATTTTCAAAGCACTCCACTGGAAAAAGATATTCTTGGTACTCATTATCTGATCTGTCCAGAGTTCACTTCTCTCACTGGAATGGAGGAAAAGAAAAGGTGAGAGATAGATGAAAGTATGTTGGATGGTTTTGATTTTTTAAAGATCTCAACAAGAGGCTTCCGAAAAGCCAGAGGGAAGAGGAATCTACCTTAAAGATGGGAAGAGAATGCAATTTGTCAGGATTCTAAACCAAAATCTTCTGCTTAAGCCTGGACTGTAGCTGAGTGTTCCAGATTTCCTTCAAAGAAAACAAGCCCTGTGATGCTGCATGTACTAGGTATGTCAGAACATCTCGGGAATTTCAAGTGAATGTAAGTAGAGAGGCAGACTATATCCTCACAGCAGGCAGGACAAGATAGCTGCACAAGAAAGGGTTAAATGCATAGTAAAGAAAAAATAGTAGGTGGTTACTCTTTTAATTTTCTGAAATCTGTTGATTGTAGCGGAACGCAGCTAACACTGAGAACAGTAGAAAAACATAGACCTCCTTCCTCAGAAAGGCAGAGCAGAAGTCTCCAGATGCCACACAGAAGGCCAGGGATGGAACAAAACCACATCATCATTGCTTTTGTCCAAGAGCTTCTGACGATTTGACTTAGAAAACTTGAACACTCCACTGGGAGCAGACAGAATGTGTACTTACACTGCTTTGTAGTTCTCCGTGCTTAGATAAGGGCAAACTTGGCATGCAGATACTGCTCATGGAGGAACACACGCAAAGTTAGGTCTGGTAAAGGAAAGCCAAAAAATAAAACCAGGAAGAACTGGATGGAGAGAAGTGAAAGGAAGTTAAGAGTGGAAAATGCAACCCACAGATTTTTTTTCCAACCTGTGCTAAATAATTTTGGGAAACAAGGATTCTGAATGCATTCCAGAAGATGCTGGACACAGAACTCTCCAGCTGAACTCAGAGAACTATCTGTACCACCTAAAAAACCTCTCTACATCCATCTCCCTACAGAGTTCACTCTGGTTCACTGCTTCCTTTGGTGCTATTGTCTGCCATGGGGTTACCATCAGAGAACACTGGTAGGCAGTACTTCCCTCTAACATCTATTTTCAACCGCCTAAATTGGTCTTCATAGGATTCCATTGTGCACACTGCAAAGAAACTTGTCTTGTTGCCAGCTAGAACTGTGAACTACGTGTCTTTCTTTTCTTCACTGTTCTTTTTTTGGTTCACAAGCAACCTCCTACCAAAAGCAGAATCCGCAGAAGAGACTACATCCAAGCGATAATGCAATGAAAAAGTATGAAGAGAAGCCCAGGTGGCCACCTTGCAAATTTCCAATGTGGAAGCCTTCGACCTCTCCGCCCAAGAAGCAGCTATAGTCCTAGTGTAATGAGCTTTACAAACCCTGGGAGCCTCTTTACCCTTAACTACATACGCCTCCCTAATACAATCCCTTAACCATCTAGCTAAGGAACTCTTAGAAGCCATTTGACCCCTCTTAAGACCCCCTAAGAGTACAAACAATCTGTCAGAAGATATGAAATCTTTGATTCTTCTGTGATAAACCCTAAGTGTTCTTCTTACATCCAATTTATGCAGCCATTGCTCTTTGTCATTGCTGGGTTTAGGGGAAAAAAAAAAAAAAAGAGGGCCAAGAAACTGTCTGGTTTAGATAAAACTCAGATGCCATCTTTGGAACCAAAAAAAAATACAAAAAAAATAAAGAAAATGTTAAAAGAGGAACCATCCAAAGAGCTACTTTGTTTCTGATGGAACTTTACACGTGTTCTACACATCAAGACTTGAAGTACCATGGGATATGCTGAACAAAAATCAACTAAAGCTGCTATGCGACACGCACGAACGCAATGCAAAAACATCACTCTTGTCACACCTCTGCGTGGGACACAGAGATAAAAAGGCTCCTGTGAATACTAAGATCAACCAAAGAGAAAAGGAAGCAAACACAAGGTTCCAATCTATCTGATGCCTAGGGAAACTTCAGCTCACTTGGAGATTAGCCTACCTTTCAGGAAGCAGCCAGCTTCCCCTAATTTACCAGCAGAACTACTTGCAGAGGACTGATACTTCAGGTAGGTCTACAGTGACTGCAGGGTAGTTCTGGAGGCACCTAACCCAGCTTCAAACCAGTGAGAGGAGTAGGGCTAACTGCCAAGCAACATCAGCAGGCAGCTCAGCCTGGGCTAATCTGCTCTGCTTCTTGGGCTGATTCTGCAGCCTGTACTATGCCCTACTCTTGATGCTGGTACCCGAGTTAATTTAAAGCTGCCCTGGGCAGGTCTGCACTCCAGGTTCTGCTAAGTGAAGCCAGATTTCTAGTAAGAAGGCTTCTAAATAAGTACAGAAGAAGCCATTAATATTTTCTACTCACAGATTATCACTGTACTCTGAGGAAAATAAAAGCAAGGAATCTTATCAATCCTCCTGATCTAACTCAGCCTTCAGCACTGGAAAAAAAAATGAGATTATCAGCCCAATATAGGACATTAGCAGAGAAAATCTTAAATCCCTTTTGGTACTTAAGAGAACCTGGAACTACTGGGAACATAGCTCTCATTCTCCCACATCAAATCATCTTTCACTTCTTCACTACAACTGAGATTTCTGGCAATACAAAGTGAAAATAACACCAGTAAAGCCTTCTTCTAGTCAGACTTTTTATTTGTATTTCTCTAGCCACGTCTTCCCTTCAGCTGTGATCCAGAAACTGATATAACAAAGCAAAGTTCTGTGAGTAAATCCACTCGACCAGAAGAGCAATGCTAAAAGCAAAAGTATGGGCAGTGACTAATTTCGGCTGGAAAAGAGTTACCTTCACTTGTGTTTATAGAGTCTGTGTTTTCAGGGTCAAAGTAATTTCATGTTTTCTTTAGAATGGGCCTCCTAACCAGAAGACTGCCTCCTACAACAAGCTTGAGGAGGGCATATTTAAACTGGATGCCTCTCTGACCTGGATGATTCTGTTATTAGGAAGAAATTCTTGGGAGTGAGGGTGCGGAGACACTGGAACAAGTTGCCCAGGGAAGTTGTGGATGCCACTTCCCCGGAGGTGTTCAGGCCCAGGTTGAATAACGACTTGAGCAACCTGGGTTAGAGGGAGATGTCCCTGCCCATGGCAGGCAGTTGGAACTGGAATGATCTTTAAGATCCCTTCCAACCCAATCCATTCCATGCTCCTATGAAACAAGACCTAGGGATACCTTCTCTTCACCTTTTTAAGAACTGACTTGCTCCAGATATGATTACTCTAAAAGAATGTTCCCCAAAAAAAAGGAGAAGGCTTCACACACTTTCATGGAGACATTCTGGATGTAATTAATTTTGGGAAAATGCCTGTAGGATAAAGCCCTAAAAAAGATTTCCTGGGAAGTTAAAATATTCCTTGTTAACAGTGAAATCACTACCTACGTTCTCTGAACTACCAGAGATCAGATGCCTTAGAGTGTAGTTAGTTAAATACATTTAATACACATTTCCCAGTCAAGAGTTTTTCAACTTTTTTTCATGGTTTATCGCAGAACACACAAATAAAAAGAACACCTAAAACAACCCTCACTGAATGTACACTCTTCTCCTCCACATTACACCTGTGAGAAGTCTCCTCTAACACCTCTTTGCAGGATCAAGGCCATAAAAGGTAAAACATAGTGGTGGACAATAGCTTAACATTTCTTGGCCATTAGTGAAGTGGAGAGATTACAGAAGGCAAAAATGGAACTTGAATGCAAATTTTATTTGAGCTTAGATGCACGTTCTGAAAATACAGAGGTTAACCTGCATTTCTTTCAGTGTCAGTATTTTAGATGAGGATCCATCAACAAACATTTTTTTTTAAAGTATTTTTTATCAATTTAGTATTCTGAGACCATACTCCCAAAACATCTTTCTTCTCAGCCTGCAGCTCGACTACAGAGATATCCAATATGTGACTCCACCTATCCTCTCTCCCTGAGCAGCCTGGCCTCATTTATGGTCTGATCCTTTCGTGCAATACAATCAAAGCTCTTGAAACCACTTGCTCCCTGGTGACCTGGAGTCTCTCTACTGGCAGAAGTATCAGAGTAGAAGAACATTCATGAGCACACTGTGACCTGGAAGGTGTTATTCACCTGAATTTTCAAATTTTCAGGTTTCCCCCCATATGATATGGGTGCAATTAGATGAAAAACAGAGTGAGTTTGGAATCTAAAGCAAATGCAAACCCAAGGCTTGATTCTGAAGCAGTTTTCTTTTTTATGTAGAGCCTCCTCCTCTAGAATACCCTCTGAAGCCAGCATGATAGCAAACATAGTCCATATTAGTAGGTGTTTATGTGAACTATAGGTTTAAAGTAGGGCTCTATGGTACAGCATTTAGTCACGTTAAGGTAAGTTTAACACTGAAGTCAATGTGTTTCTGTCTTGAAAAAGGCAGCTCTCAAGACAAGTCCAGAAAGGGTCACAATTTCAAATAATTCATATTCCATGTGTTGTCTTGTCCTATCTGAAATACAGGATTTCATAGATAAATGAATAAGAGATATTAATTTACAGTGTTTGATAGTTCTTCCATCAGTAATTACACCACAGATTCACGCACAACTATCAGCTCTTTCAAGAGTCATTGTGTTCAAATGTAAGTCTTTCAAAGGGACTTTCAGTGGGTATGAATACATTTCATCAAATACAATGGCTTAAACTAAGTAAGTAATGTTGAAAATCATGTAGAACTGCACAAAGTAGAATCAGTACACAAGGAAAAGCAGTCATTACCTTGAACACTCTTATTCCTCTCTGTAAAGGAAGGCACCAGCAGAATTTCTGCAGAGAGCTCTTCAATTTTTTCTTCCATCACTAAAAAGAGTTTGATGAGTTGAGAAAGACACTTCAATTGGTACAATGTCAGGCAGAAGTTTCTTCCCTTCCTCGGGTATTCTTGGGAGGCTGTTCAAGTAAAATCATAAAATACCTTTTACTATAGCTTAAAAATGGACAATGTAGCAAAGTATAAGACATCAAGTAATCACTTTATTGTCATAGCATAATGTATCTTTTTGCACTATAAAACACACTTACATTAGTTCTTCCTATGTCTTTGGCATTTCTCAACTATGTTCATCATCATCATAGAATGCCTTAGGTTTGAAGGGACCTCAGAGATCACAGGATCACAGGATGTTAGAGATTGGAAGGGACCCAAGGAGATCATCGAGCCCAACCCCCCTACCAGAGCAGGACAGTGCTGTCTAACACAGATCACAGAGGAACACATCCAGACAGGCTTCGAAAGGCTCCAGAGAAGGAGACCCCACAACCTCTCTGGGAAGCCTGTTCCAGCGCTCTGTGACCCCTACGGTAAAGAAGTCCCCCACCTTGTGTTGAGGTGGAAACTTTTGTGCTGCAATTTACATCCATTGCTCCTTGTCCTATCCCAGGGAGCAAGTGAGCAGAGCCTGTCCCCCCTCTCCTGGCCAGCCTTCAGATACTTATAAACATTTATCAAATCCCCTCTAAGTCTTCTCTTCTCCAGACTAAACAGCCCCAGGTCCCTCAGCCTCTCCTCATAAGGCATGCTCTCCAGTCCCCTAATCATTCTCATAGCCCTCCACTGGACCCTCTCCAGATCATCTACTCCAATCTCCCTGCCATGAGCAGGAACACTTCTCAGCTACACTCACCAACTCAAGGCCTTCAACACCCCCAGGCAGGAGGCATCTACATCCTTCCTGGGCAGGCTGTTCCAGAGTCTCACCACCCTTGTACTGAAGAACTTCTTCCTTAGATCCACTCCTAACTCCGCTGTCACTCAGCTTCAAACAATTCCCCCGTGTCCTGTCTCTAGACACCCTTGGAAGTTAAAACTGAACTCCAGGTTTTGTCATTCATTAACTAGATTTTTTTTTCCCAGCAACACATCTATTCAGAAACCTTCTCATCTGTGTTTTAACAGGGAAGAAAAAAAAAGAAAGAAAGAAAACCCACTGTGTTGCAAAACCAGATTGAACAAAAGGGAAAAACCCACGTCATTGCTGTATTTTAATGGTTTGGGACATCACATCACTACACTGTCACTCTGCAAGTCACCTTGTCTGTTTAACTACCTGCTAGCATAATACAGCTGATGAATATGACATCTGAGTGAAAAGAAACATCAATCTAACACTCCACAACTTCATATATGTGGGGTTTGAAAACAAGTGAGACTGTCAGGGAACAAATATCAGCAAGTACTATACCTGTAAGCATTTGGTATTTAAAAGAAGGAACTGGAGGTTCTATTTTGAAAGGTTAACACTTGTAATCATAACATACAATCACGTCACATCAGCCAGGGAACTCTGATTTGAGCACAGGCAGACTACAAAAGACTGCAGGCTGTTTCCAACCAGGTTATTGCCAAACTACAGGGGTTTAGGTGTTTTAACTTGGTAACAAGCTCTCCGCGGGACAGCAATGTGCCCTCATGGCCAAGAAGGCCAATGAGATCTTGGGCTGCATTAAAAAGAGTGTGGCAAACAGATCGAGGGAGGTTCTCCTCCCACTCTACTTGCCCTAGTCAGGCCGCACCTGGAATATTACATCCACTTCTGCGCTCCTCAGTTCAAGAGGGACAGGGAACTACTTGAGAGAGTCCAACAGAAGGACTAAAAGGATGCTGAGGGGACTGGAGCATCACCTGATGAGGAAAGGCTGGGAGCCCCGAGGCTGTTTATTTTTGAGAGGAGAAGACTTAGAGGTGATCTAATCAATGTCTGTAACTATCTGAGGGCTGGGGGGCTCAGGAAAAAGCAACAGGGACTGCCTCTGGTTCCTCAGCATGAGGAAGACCCTCTTTACTGTAAAAGTCATGGAGCACTGGAACAGACTGCCCAGAGAGGTTGTGGAGCCTCCTCTGGAGACTTTCAAGCTCTGTCTGGATGCATTCCTGTATGACCCGCACTAGATTCTATGGTCCTGCTCTGGCAGGTGAATTGGACTTGAAGTTTTCCAGAGGTCCCTTCTAACTAACCCCTGACATCCTGTGATCCTGCAAACTTCTTTGAATGTAACATATCTGCACTTGTATGCAAGCTGTGGTGAGGTGGCACTGTGCTCCTCTGCAGTTTGGTTGTAGATCAGCAGAAGAGCTTGTGTAGGAAGTGCCAGAGTAGTCTGAAAGGAGGAAAGTTTGAATGAAGAAACCAGATAAATTTATTGAAGTGTACTTTCATGTGTAAAGTCTCTCTTACCTTTGCAGTTTTGAAGTACTTGGTACTTCCCTTTCCTCTCAAAGTTCCAGGATATTTTTTCTAAGCATTCACAGCTCACTTCTAAATAGACTTAGATCTAAAGTAGCAGAGCTGAGCTCTGAATACAAATTCCATTATTTGCTATTCCAGTTTCGCAGCCTTAAGAAATTGAACCATGAGTTCTTCATCCACATCTGAAATACCACAAAGTTCCAAACAGATGTATTCATGCCAGGCCCTTGCATGTCTAAGAATGGCAGGAGAAAGTGCTATGCATAATTGCCTCTGTTAGTGTCTTTCCTCTCTGAATAGCAAGTAAATAATACAAGTATCACTGGATTTCTGATTTTGTCTTAAAATTTTTTTGGGAAAAAAAAGACATTCTGTTATCCAGAGAATTTATCTCCTTTACCTGAAAACTAGATAACATAAACTGAGTTTTAACTGACATGACATGACTGCTGGAGTCTGCAGGCCGACAGAAATAACAGATCCAACATGCTAAGAACCACAAGTCACATCACAACAAAATCAATGGCATGTTAGTTCTGACTCGTGTAATTTGAAAAGGCTGTGATGCTCCTGCCCCCTCTCTTGATGCACAAAGAAACTTTCACTTACTAAGTGATATAAGGTTGGACTTGATGACCTCGGAGGTCTTTTCCAACTCTAATGATTCGCTGTTGTCCTCACCAAACCAGCAGGAAGTGGACACAGAAGCCAAGGCACAACATGGTAATACTAATTTTAGAATATGTTACCAAATCCGGGGGGTGGGGGGAAATAACAACAAACTTCTTCTTTTCAATGAGCCTTCAAAGCATATTTCAGCTGGAAGCTGGAGGTAGTATGTTCATAGATCATTTTTTTTCATGACACTAAGTTGAAAGAACACTTCAATATATGATGAGGCATATTACAGCGTACTCAAAGCAGGACTCAGACAACCACCAGAGTAAAAGTTTAATTCTACTTACGCTCTACAGACATCCAGAAAAGCCCTCCAGAATTTTAGGTTGTGAAGTAGTACCACAAAATGGTTTAGGTTGGGAGGGACCTCCAAAGGGCATCCAGTCTAACCCCCACTGCAGTCAGCATTGACATCCCCCATTAGGTCAGGTTGCTTACAGCCTTGTCTAGCCTCACTTTGACTAACTCCAGGGATGGGGCCTCAGCTACCAACTTGGTCAGCCTGTTCCAGTGTTCTAGCACCCTCATGGTGCAGAACTTGTTCCTAACATCCAATCTGAATCTGCTTTTCTCTCATTTCAAACCAGCACCCCTCATCCTGTCACTGCAGGCCTTTAGAAAAAGGCTCTCTGCAGCCTTCCTGTGTAAGCAAACTTGTAGATGCTTGAAGGTAATAAGGGTTAATTTCATGACTGACATAAAACTTTGACATAAAATCAAGGAAATAATGGAGGCAAGCACTGAGGAAATTCTTTCTTTGTAAAAAACCTTGCAGAAACACAAGAGCTGTTACTGACCAGCAGCCAATCCTTAACAAGAGGAAAGGTAGGAGAACCATGGCCTAAGAACACTCCTGAAAGCCTGAAGCATGAAATTTTAACCCCTTGAATCACTGAGGTTTGAAACTCGACAGAAACCTATAGGCACTGAGAAGATGGTGATCCAGTGTCAAGGTCCAGAGAACAGAGATTAACAATACCTCTGTCCAGAGGAGCAAGATCTGTCTTATGGATTTCCGTGTTGTGAAATTAAAGTGCAAACGAGATCATATATGACCACAAAACTATTTCTTAAAGGATAAGGATGGACAAAACAGAGAGGGGAGACAGATAACGAGAACAACACAGAAGAAGAGAAGCAGGAGGGAAGGAAAAGAGCTGGGATCATATTACCCTCAGTCACAGATTGGGGCGGGGCGGGGGGAGAGAGAGATGGGTGGCCCAGGGATGAATAGAATAGAATAGAATAGAATAGAATAGAATAGAATCAGCCAGGTTGGAAGAGACCTCCAACATCATCCAGTCCAACCTATCGCCCAGCCCTATCCAGTCAACCAGACCATGGCACTAAGTGCCTCATCCAGGCTTTTCCTGAACACCCCCAGGGATGGTGACTCCACCACCTCCCTGGGCAGCCCATTCCAATGCCAATCACTCTCTCTGGCAACAACTTCCTCC
>WAAF01015403.1:11369-30724 GCA_013400475.1 Tricholaema leucomelas
ACCACAGAGCTCAAGGCTAGACCATGGCACCAAGTGCCACGTCCAATCTTGCCTTGAACAGCTCCAGGGACGGCGACTCCACCACCTCCCCGGGCAGCCCATTCCAGTGTCCAATGACTCTCTCAGTGAAGAACTTTCTCCTCACCTCGAGCCTAAACTTCCCCCAGCGCAGCCTGAGGCTGTGTCCTCTCGTTCTGGTGCTGGCCACCTGAGAGAAGACAGCAACCTCCCCCTGGCTGTTTTGTACTTTAACTTTCTTTTTCTTTTTTTTTTCTTGCTTCTAATACTACTTGAATCCTTCACAGATCAGTCCTTTGCATACAGTAGTTCTTTATAAAATAAAGAGTGTAGCTACTGGCTGATGCTGTTGTACTACCACTCACCATCACCTTTGAAAGATCATGTAGAATGAGGGAGGTGTCTGAGGGCAGTAGGAAAACCAATGTCTTCAGAAAATATAGGAAGGTGGACACAAGAAACTAGGATCCAGTCAGCCTCACCTCTGTCCCTGAAAAGGTGATGGAGCAGCTCCATTCTGAAGGGCATCTCTAAGCACATGGAAGAAAATAAGCTTATCGAGACCAGCCAACATAGACTTACCAAAAGTCTTATTTGACTAATCTAAGTGTGACTGAATGGTTAGGTGCAGGCAAAGCAATGGATATTGTCTTCCTTGACTTTAGTAAGGCTTTAAACACTGTCTTCCATAAAACCCCTGTGATGGTTTGGGTGTTACCCTCCCCCTCACCCCCACACGTTGTAAAATCACCCAGACTAGACTCGGTGGCTCTGGAAATTGAATGAAGCTTTATATTTACAGCTTAATACAATATACAAGCAGATATTTGCAATATATACAGTTATATACAGAAATAGAAAAATTAAAAGGGAATACAGAAACACAAAAGCCATTCCAGAAACCTGGGGCCCCAGGAGGGGCCTCAAATGCCCTTGCACCTTTCTTCCACCCCTCTCCCTTACCCCAGATCTTGCCTTATGCCCAAGGAAGATTGGAGGGGACTAGGAAGCAGGTGGATTAATCAGAGAGACGGCAGGTTAGGTTAGAGAGAAAAAAGCAGCTCAAAGCCCAGGCAGTGACTGCCTCATCTATATTTACATTCTTATTCTTATACATGTCAGCAACCCTATGAGTGAAGTAGACATCACCATTGTTTCCTTTTCACAGCCTGTAATCTAGTTCTTCTCATCAAAACATTCTACCTAGCTTCAAACTAGCACAACCCTCAGGAAAGCTCAGGAAGTGTGAATTAGAAGAGTAGGTAGTGAAATAAATTAGAAATGGCTAAACAACTGAGCCCAGAGGGTTGTGATCAGTGGCACAGGGTCCAGCTGGAGACTTGTAGCTAGTGGTGTTCCCCAGGGATCAGTGCTGGTTCCAGCCTNGCAGCTCAAAGCCCAGGCAGTGACTGCCTCATCTATATTTACATTCTTATTCTTATACATGTCAGCAACCCTATGAGTGAAGTAGACATCACCATTGTTTCCTTTTCACAGCCTGTAATCTAGTTCTTCTCATCAAAACATTCTACCTAGCTTCAAACTAGCACAACCCTCAGGAAAGCTCAGGAAGTGTGAATTAGAAGAGTAGGTAGTGAAATAAATTAGAAATGGCTAAACAACTGAGCCCAGAGGGTTGTGATCAGTGGCACAGGGTCCAGCTGGAGACTTGTAGCTAGTGGTGTTCCCCAGGGATCAGTGCTGGTTCCAGCCTTGCTCAACATATTCAACAGTGGCCTAGGTGAAAACACAGAATGTACCCTCCACAAGTTTGCTGATAATACAAAACTGGAAGGAGTGGCTGACACACTGGAAGGCTGTGCTGACATTCAGTGACAGACTTCGACAGACAGAACAGCTGGGCAAAGATGAATCTAATAAAACTCAACAAGTAGAAGTGTAGAGTTCTGCACCTGGGGAGGAAAAATGCCATGCGTCAGCTTAGCAGCTGACCTTCTGGAGAGTAGCTCTGCCAAAGACCTTGGAGTCATGGTTGATAATAAGTTATCCATGGGACACCAAGACCAATAGCATACTCAGGTGCATTAGGAAAAGTGTGTCCAGCAGGTTGAGGGATATTCTATTGCCCCTCTACTCACAAAATCACAGAACCTTAGAGGTTGGAAGGGACCTCCAGAGATCATTGAGTCCAACTGCCCTGTCAAGGCAGGATCCCCTAGAGTAGTTCGCACGGGAACTCGTCCAGGCAGATTTTGAAAGTCTCCTGAGAAGGAGACTCCACAGCCTCTCTGAGCAGCCTGTTCCAGTGCTCTGTCACCCTCACTGTAAAAAAAATTCTCATCATGTTGAGGTGAAACCCTCTGTGTTCCAGTTTGTAGTCATTGCTCCTTGTCTTATTTCTGCTGATCACTGAAAAGAGATTGGCCCCATCACCTTTATACCTACCCTTCAGATATTTGTACACATTGATAAGATCTCGTATCAGTCTTCTCTTCTCCGTATTAAACAGCCCCAAGTTTCTCAGTCTCTTTTCATAGGGAAGATGCTCAAGTCCCCCAGTCATCCTCATTGCTCTCCAGCAGACTCTTTCTAGCAGGTCCCTGTCTCTCCTGAACTGGGGAGCTGAAAATTTGACACAGTATTCCAGGTGTGGTCTCACCTGTGCAGAGTAGGGGAGGAGAAGAACCTTCCTAGACCTGCTGGACACACTTTTTCTTGATGCATCCCAGGATGCCATTGGCTTTCTTGGTCACAAGGGCACATGGCCGGCCCATGAAGAACTTGCCGTCCACCAAGACTCTAAGGTCTTTCTCTACAGAGCTGCTTTCCAGCAGGGCAGCCCCCAACCTGCACTGGAACCTGCTGTTATTTCTGCCCAGATGGACAAACCTGCACTTGTCTTTATTGAACTTCATGTGGTTAGCCTTCGTCCTGCTCTCCAGCCTGTTCAAATCTCGTTGGATGGCAGCACAGCCTAATGGAGTGTCAGCCCTACCCTCTCAGTTTTATATCATCAGCAAACTTGCTGAACATTGTTATGGAGGCAGGAATTAATTTTGGCCAAGTCAGGAATTTATAAAAATAGAGTTATTTTATTTTCTCAAAAACCCNGCTGAGTTACCACTTCCTAGGCACAAAGAACACACAGCCAATCCCTAGCCGAGTCCAGTGCGGGCCCGGCACGGGGCACCCCTCGTGCCAGAAAGGTTCCCCTGCTCCCCCCTTCACGCCTGCAGGGCCGGGGGTGGGGGGGGAACAGGTCTTTTCGCGCCTTTTTCCTCTCCCATTCAAACCACAGAGGGAGAGGAAATTTTTGGGGTACACAGGACCTTCAGGACAAACATACACTCAATAGCTGGCTAGAGGCCTCAAACTGAACTTTGTTCCACTGATGACAATCCTCTGAACTCTGTTGTCAAGCCAGTTTTCAATCCACCTCACATACCAGCCATCTGTGCCACATCTCCTGAGCTTATCTGTGTGGATATTGCGGGAGACAGTATCGACCAAAAGCCTTGCTGAAGTCAAGGAAAATGATGACCACAGCTCTTCCTCCATCTATCCATTTGGTCATGGTATTCAGCCCTACTTAGACCACATCTGGTATATTGCATACAATTCTGGACTGCCCAGTTCAAGAGTGACAGCAAACTACTGGAAAAAGTTCAATGGAGGACTACAAAGATAAGTAAGGCACTGAAGAAGCTCTCTTACAAAGAAAGACTGAAAGACTTGGGGCTATTTAGTCTGGAGAAGAGAAGGCTGAGAGGGAACCTTATCGACATCTATAAATATCTGAAGGATGGCTGTCAGGACAATAAAGCCAATCTGTTTTCAGTGATACCCATTGACAGGAAGAGGAGTAGAGCACAAACTGAATCACAGGAAATTCCATCTCAACATGAGGAAAAGCTCTTTTGCTGTGAAAGTGGTGGAGAACTGGAACAGGCAGCCCAAAGGTATTGTGGAGTCTCATTCTCTATAGATCTTCAAGATCTATCTGAATATATTCATGTGTGACCTGACCTAACTGGTCCCACTTTGTAGAGGCATTTGATTTGATGATCTCTGGAGGTCCCTTCCAACCTCTACCATTCTATGATTCTATGATTGATTCTATGATAGGAACAAGATTTTGGGATTTTTGAGGCTTAGTTTGTTGTATGCCTTTGGGAAGATTTTCTTATGTTGCATACTTCTCTTTTCAGCCATCATAATATTTAAGGTTAAACAGTATAATTGACATTACATGACCAATATATTCAAGAAAAACTTCTACAAAGGACTTTGTCTTTGGAAAAAAAAACCCTTGGAGGTGTAGTGTATCCCCTCTGAGAAGTAATAATGGAGAGCTAATCTCAACAGACAAGGAGAAGGCTGAGGCACTCAATAACTCTTTTGTCTTCACTGGCAATCTGCCCCTCTTCTGAGTTGTTGGACAACTGGGTGAGGACCAAGAGGATAAAGTTCCTCCAACTATAAAGAATGATCAGGCTCAGGACCACCTCAGAAACATACATAAATCTATGGGGCCTGATAAGATGTATCCCAGATTCCTGAAGGAATTGTCTGGCATAGCCACAAAGCTACTCTCCATAATATTTAAAAAGTCGTGGAAGTTAGATGATGTTCCTGGTGACTGAAGGAAGGAAAATATGATGCCCATTTTTAAAAAGTGTAAAAAAGAGGACCCTGAAAGTTACCAACCTCTCAACCTCAACTCTATGTCCGGGAAGATCACAGAACAGATCCTCCTGGAAGCAATGCTAAAGCACATGGAGGACAGGAAGGTGATTCAAGACAGGCATTATGTCTTCACAAAGGGCAAATCCTGCCTCAACAGCCTGGTGGTGTTCTGCAATGGTGTAATAACATCAGTGGACAGGGAAGACTAGCAGATATTATCTGTATGCATTTTTGTAAAACCGGTGACACAGATGCCCACAGCATCCTTCTTTCTAAACTGGAGAGATATGGATTTAAAGGGTGGACTATTCAGTAGATAGGGAATTATTTGAATGATCACATACAAAACGTAGCGGTCAACAGCTCGATATCCAGATGGAGACTGGTGACTAGTGGTGTCCCTCAGGGATCGTTATGGGACAGTGCTGTTCAATGTCTTCATCACTGATATAGAGAGTGAGATCAAATGCACTCTCAAGCTAGTTTGCAGATGATATCAAACAGTTTTCCATAGGCATCCATCCTGAGTTTATAGTCTCCTTTCCCATGCATCTGAAAGCAAGCGGAGGTTCTAGAGAAAAGTTGATTGAAAAACACAAAATATTTTGGTTGCTTTGGTTTTGTGGTTTTGGTCCTTTTTTGGTTTGGTTTGGGGTTTTGTCTTGTTTTATGGTTGCCTTGTTTGTGTTTTTTTTTTTTATTTTCCTTTGGACTGCTGCACTGCAGGCTTATTTATATTTGCCCATTTCTATGACAGTTTAAACATTAAATCTGCCTTTAGTATCTTAATGAGCTATGTAGTAATATCACTATATTTCATATTTCTGTTTTTCCTCTAGTTGTTTTAATATGATAAATGGAATTGTGTACTTCTGGGACATTTTCAGCCTCTGGAATACAAACTTCACCTTCTCCAGACACATATTTTCATCCACATTAGAAAAAAAAAAAATCAGGTAAATTTCAAGAGATCATGAAAGAAAAGTTACTATTTTTTTTTTTTAAAATTATCATTCTAGATGCCTCTGAACCAATTATTATTGACAAAGATTGTGAGAAATGTAATATGTGGTATTTCTCAAAAAGAGATATCTCCTTTAATGTCAAAACAGATGACCACTTTACTCCACATTATAGCCATAAGCATATGCCTTTCTCTTTGTTTCTTTCTTTTTTTCTTCCTTTGAGGCGAATGATCCAATATTCCACTTGTTAATCCTCTCACAAGAAACACTTTGTGTAAAGATTCTTTGCATAAAAATATATCAAGTCATAATGATGTTATGTCATTCTTTCTTTGTGTTACTTCAAACTGGAGCAATCCAGTCAGTCACAGAGGAAATGAAATAGACACTGATAATGAATAACTTTGAGTCATGATCTTGCTTCAGCAGCCTAGTGTGTTATGATTGATTATTACTGCTCTCAAGCAGCTCTGTTCCTTACAAAAGGATTGACATATTGGTGCTGTAGTGATGGGCCTCTAAAAAATGCCTTGCTAGCTGGAGTGCAAACTACTTTCTCATTTGGTTTCAGCCTAGGAAGATAATTTGAATAGAAGATAAATGCTAAAAATACAGTATATGGATGCAGGAGTGGCGATTCAGCTTCCTGGGCAACACTAGTTGTATTAAGTATGGATCTCAGATGCAATTTACTGGTGAGGCAACACAATAATATAAGTCTTATTAAGTACAGTGCTTGAGTATTAGTCTTTAATTCTGGCATAACCAAAGTGACACAAGGCTGCAATTATTGATCAGAGAAGAATAATTTGGCTATCAAAGCACAAAGAATACTCTATACAATGACTATATGCACAGTGTTCTATCACTTGTTGATAGGAGGAAGAGACCAATACTCATGTCCACAGCCTCCTCTCAGGTATTTGTAGAGAGCAATAAGGTCTCTCCTCAGCCTTCTTTTCTCCTGACTAAGCCACTCCAGTTCCCTCAGCCACTCCTCACAGGAATTTTTTCTCCAGACCCTTCACCAGCTTCATTGATCTTCTCTGGAAATGTTCCAGAATTGTAATGTCTTTCTTGTAGTGAGGGGCTCAATACTGAATACAGTGTTTAATCTGTACTGAGTACAGAGGCACAGTCACTTCCCTGGTCATGCTTGTCATAGAATTATAAAATCATAGAATCAACCAGGTCAGAAGAGACCTCCAAGATCATCCAGTCCAACATAGCACCCAGCCAGCCCTGTCCAGTCAACTGGACCATGGCACTAAGTGCCTCATCCATTTTTTTTTTTAAACACCTCCAGGGACAACGACTCCACTACTTCCCTGGGCAACCCATTCCAATGGCAAATCACTCTCTCTCTGTGAAGAACTTCCTCTTAACATCCAACCTGTACCTTCCCTGGTACAACTTGAGACTGTGTCCTCTTGTTCTCTTGGTGGTTGCCTGGAAGAAGACATCAACCCCCACCTGGCTACAGCCTCCCTTCAGGTAGCTATAGACAGCAATGAGGTCTGCCCTGAGCCTCCTCTTCTCCAGGCTAAACAACCCCAGCTCCCTCAGCCTCTCCTCATAGGGCTTGTGTTCCAGGCCTCTCACCAGCTTCATCACCCTTTCTGAACATGTTCCAGTATCTCAACATCTCTCTTGAATTGAACAGCTCAGAACTGGACACAGTACTCAAGATGTGGCCTGACCAGCTGTTGGCTTTCTTGGTCACTTGAGCACACTGCTGGGTCACACTGAGACAGCTGTTGATCAATACCCCCACTTCCTTCTCTACTGAGCAGCTTCTCAAAAGCTCTACCTCAAGCCTCTAGCATCATATAGAGTTGTTGTCAGCTCTTGGCCTTGTTGAATCTCTTACAATTGATTGATGGATCTCAACCCATCAATCCTCTGTGGAGCCTTCCTACCCTCAAGCAGATAGAAGCTCCCTCCAAACATAGTATCATCTGCAAACTTACTGACAGTGTACTTAATCTCCTCACCCAGATCATTGAAAAAGATATTAAACAGAAATGGCCTTAATACTGATTCCTGGGGAACATCACTTGAGGCTGACCAACACTCACTACATGGTCATCTCGCTAGATTTTTACCCAGAAAAGCATCTACTCTCCCAAGCCATGAGCAGCCACTTTCTCCAGGAGGATGGTGTGGAAGATAGTGTCAAAAGCTTTAATTAGTCCAGGTAAACAATATCCACAGATTTTCCCTCATTGACTTGTCCAGTCTGTGTCTCAACCTCTGAAACACTACCTGGTATTGTAAATATCAGTTCATTTTTCTATATTTAAGTTTCACATTTGGTACATGTTATTTCTGCGTAGTACAGAAAATAGAGTCTAATCTAACAGATCTTCTGTTTCAATTTTCTGACTTTTTTGTGCTTTGTTAGATTTTTACTTTTAAGGTTTAGGACTATCTGTCAAGAAATGAAGTGTGACTGAGAGAGAATGCTAAGCATCATGAAGAGAAAAATAAGGTGCTGAGTGACAATGATTAGAAAACATTTGAAGTGAAATCAAGAACAGTGCCATTTTCTAGACACGGAAGATTACAAAGTTTTTAGATTTCTGACTAAATTGCAGTATGGAAACTTAATAAATTAGCAGTCAAGTTCTTCCTTTGCATAATAATAATAGTAATCCCAGGCAATTTCGTAATTCTTTTTTCCTAGATATACAATCCTGAACAGTAACTCTCTCTCAAGCAGAGTTCTAATTCTCTGTATTCATTTTTGCATTTATTTTAAATATGTACTAAAAGCAATTATTTTTTAAAATAATTATACATCTTATTTTTTAATGTATTTCGAGTCTTGTGCATGAGTGTCCTGAAGACTTACTGTGTCACATAGGTACTACAATACACCTGGACTGTTCAATACACGTATGTGGCAGAGGGGGATTCTGCCACCTCCGCCGGTTTGTGGTGAAGGGGAGAAATCAATCAGTGCGAGATAGGTTTTATAAAAACTATATTTATTAAACTCCATACTCTTAACTCTCGTCACCCCCCAGCCACTATAGGATTCTCACGGTTATGGAAGAACCTTATGGGAAATGATCACAAACAGCTTATTAATAACTATATTACAATAACTAGCATACAACTATTAAACAGAGAGAGTTTTCCCCATGGCTACTGCTGCTTGGGGTCTATATACTATTTGCCCAGCAGGGTGGGCTGAAAGCTTTCTGCTCTATGGCAGGCACAATAGAAATTAGAGAGGTATCTACTCACGATTCTAATTTATTATAAATCACCCTCCAGGCTACGCCACAGCCTATGTAAAGTGTCCAACTCCTTAGGGTCTCCACCCGTGGACTCCGAGGCTGGAATACTCCCTGCTTCAGGGGCAATAGTCTCCTACCGTCTGCTGCTGGGTCTCTCCGGCTGCTGCGTCCAGGGAACTCGTAGGCAGGATTTGCAGGTACAGAGGAAAGAGACACTCCTGTGCAGACCAGTGGGTCTGCTCCTGGTAGCTCGTGGCGATGGCATACACCAGGCAATAAGGCAGTGGGCGTGCAGTGGGATGCACGGCTGCATGGAGAGTCTGAGCCCCATAATGACAGGCTTAAGTGAGCTCTGCAAGTAAGTACGCAGGCTACTGAGAGAGTCGATGCACACTTGGGTGAATGAGCTGATGAGTGAATGCACCTAGCACACAAATGCACTGGCGAGCGAATGCACTGGCACGTGAGCCTGTGCATGTCTATTTATTAACTGTGGGCCAAGATCAATGGTCTCATTGGCCGCACAATGCCCAACCTTACCATAATAGGCAAGGAGCCACAGGCCTGGACTTTGCAAATATGGGGCTCACATGGGCCTAGAACCCGGCAAGCATGAGCTGAGCATGTGGGGGCTTACACAACCTAAAACCTGCGCAGGCCAGACTCCACGGCACCAGGCCCATTGTGCCCCTCTGTGCTGGCCATGTACTCACCCCTGACTATGAGCAGGAAAATATGTCCAGGCAGGGCAAGGCATACACAAATCTATTTTCGGGCCTATGGGCCCTCCACGACAATGTGGACTGTTCAAAGAAACTCCATCAAAGGGAAAATTCACAATTCAGTTAAGCAACATTATTCTTACATCACTTTTCTTTCATGTTTCTTCCTGGTTAATGCTTTTGAGTGGGTTTTCTCTTTTATGCAGTGCTGTTGAATGTCAGTGACACTTTCAGCAAAATTTGCAAATCATTTGTTTTTGGCAGTTATTTTTTTTACAGTCTGATTCTCTGTTTTCCCATAGATAATATCTGGAAGATATATAGTGGTATTAATTGTTGAGCAAATGTCTAGTTAGACTTAGAGTTTTAACCTTTAAACTGCTTCTCTGACCTCTAATCAAGATGCGTTTTCTTTCCGAACACAATTTGTGGTTTTAACTTCTTTGCAGAACAATCTGGAAAAGGTTGGCATTGGGAAGGACTTGAAAACCAGTGATTTCATTGCATAATGAAATCAATTGCATAATGCTAGTCAAGAAGTTGTCACTCGCTTTTACATAAGTGACTTCATCTGGAGAGCTCGTATTTCTACTTTGAGTTGGTAGAAATCCTATGCAGATGAACTCAGATTTGTTATATTAACATGTGCCAACAGCTCACCATATTTTCTTCAAGATAAAATAAAAATGCTGATATTCTAATTACTATTCAATAAACTAGGAAGCAGAGATCTTAAAAAGGGCTTATAACAAATGTCTGAGCCAAAATTTAATTTTCTCAAGTCTTTTAAAATGGCATAGATAAATCAAGGTTGCAGCATCTTAGTTCTTCGCACTGACATTACATTGTTCAGTTATTTAGTAAGAATGAATGATTTACTTGCAGTTTAATCTGTTCTTGCTTATGATTTTCTTTCTCTTGTGTTTATGCATGACCTAGTTTTCTTTGCACTTGAATCTACTGCAAACATTTATATCAAAATTGGTTCAGCACAACAGAGATATAAAATATTTAAATATTCCCATGGTATTCTTCTGCCCCATTCTTCTGTAAAAACGACTGAAGAACATTCTAAACAACCAGTGAATCTGTTTTATTTGATGAGTGATACTTCACTTGGTGAGTGCTGTTTTGATCAGATATATGTGCAATGTTGCGGATTTAATGGCTTTTATATTACTTGAAAAGATCATCTTAAATACTGAATGTAGTTTATAAATAAAGGTTAAGTAGACATTGTTTATACATGTCATTTAAGGAAAGGCTGTACTGTATTGTTTTACTTTTCATAGCCATTCATGCTCTTGAAGTAGCTTACCTAAGGCCACAAATTCATTTACTCTTTTAATCTTTTCTCTGTTACATGATGCTAGTCTACATTCAGTATTACTCCAATTTTCCAACCACAAAACTGTAAATGGGTAGGTCTGGAACAGATAAGGTAGAAAGTCCATACCACTGTGATGAGACATGTCAAAACAGGATGGAGTCTGAGGCTAACTTCTTTAGATAGATGAAATTTTCCCCACCAGTCTTTGCAGAGATGGAACAAGGGTAAGAAAAGAGAGATGTGCCCGTGAAGGTAAATGTGGGGAAACCCCAGAAATTGCTGCTACTGTTGAAGATGATACCATTGTAACTATGAAGCAGTAGGTTGAACAAGAAATGGTAGCAGCTCAAAAGAGATTATGTCTACAGAAGAGAGGAAGGCAGTCATGCTAAGGTACTTAAAACCCCTTGCTACAAATTGAACTCTTAATACCGACTGTACGTGGTGGGCTGAAGACATATTTGTGCCTTGGATGATTGTGAAATTACAAGCAAACAAAAGCTTCTGTAAACTCCTGAAGTGTGGCAGGAAAACTCTTGAAATATGATCAACAGTATCAGACTGCCTGGACACTTTTGGGGTAGTTTAGATTGTCAGCCAAAATTTTTTTCACAAAAACTGGCTTTTTCAGCATTGTCACATTGCCACATTTCACTGCAATCTGTTTCACAAAGCCTCCTCATACAAGCATGTGGACAGCATTTTTTTTTTTTTTGCCTGGGGAACCCTGGTTTCATTGAAAGAAAGGATGGTGAAATCCATGCCATGCAAGAAATGCTACCATTTTGTTATGCTTTTGATATTTATTAATATATTTCACTGCAATCTGGTATTTAATTTCCTTCTCCTGACAGAAATAAACAGATGTTCTAAGGAATTCAGGTGTTATGCTAGCTTCCAGACATCACAGAAAATCTGCAGAAAAATATGATATGCGTTCGTCGTTACATGCCACATACTATTTTGTGAGTTTTATTATTCTTCATTTCTTTAATGTCAGACTTGCAAAAAATGTGCATTTTTATATAGTGGTACCTCACTGAGTAGTTCTTACTGATTTTTTTTTTTCTCTTAGCCATGTAAAAGATCTTTCAGATAACATTTTAATGCATAATTATTGTGCTAATATGAACACTGCACTATAGTACTATTTTTCCTTTATTCTGTGAAATGATAGCAGACAACCCATCTTAATTAGATCTTGAAATGTGATCAAATGTTCCAGATGTTCTAGCATGAACACTACTGTTTCTCTGTGATCCATGTCAGAAATGCAGCTGTCAACACTACAGCACACCTGCCTTCAGTTTGCTGTCAGTAAACTGTTTTTCGGTTTTATTAGGAAGTGCAGTAATTTCCTGGAATAAAGCTTTGATCTCATGTTGAACCTTGTGTCATACTCCAATTTCACAATTCATAAATCAATAGGTTTCAGGAAGTTTACATGGAAATAACCTGAAGTCTTAGAACTCACATATCAAAAAGTTCTGTTTCAAAATAATACTGTGGTTGTCTTTATAATGTTGTTCAGTAGAACAACATAAGCTGTTTGAATTGCGCAGACCATCTATGAGTTGTTGAAACTGTATATGTAGAGTGTGCAATTGAGAAAGGGTT
The DNA here is from genome assembly GCA_013400475.1 of Tricholaema leucomelas. Classification (NCBI taxonomy): domain Eukaryota; kingdom Metazoa; phylum Chordata; class Aves; order Piciformes; family Lybiidae; genus Tricholaema lacrymosa; species Tricholaema leucomelas. Next base: position 23,914 of record WAAF01015403.1, read on the forward strand.
GTGGGTCCTGACAGTTTCAGACAAATTGTCACTTTACCACAAGTATTTCTCAAAGCAAGAAAAATTAATTGTTGTTATCATTCAAATTAGAACGAGTATGTGTAACAGATTTGAAACCAGCTCAAAAGGAAGATATGTTTATGCCAAAACAGATTCAACAACTAAAGCAACTAAAGCCTTGACTTCCTAGATATTCTCTCACTGTCTGTGTCATCTAAACTCCAGCTACTGTTGCATGGTTCTAATCTGATACCCTCTATAGGCAATTTGATCTCTAAACCATGTAATGAAATTTTCTGCTACATAAGATGATGAGGGGGAGCTGAGCTACAGTTTATTTTATATAGAATCACAAGTTATAACACTTGAACTATATTCTCCCAAATGAATAACTATTATCTTGCTGGAGGCTGTATGGTTTTTAAACTACATTTGTTGGCTATACAAGATTTCACAATCAACTAGTAACCTGATACTTTTATCTCCTAAAATAAAGAACATCTTTCCTGGTGGGATTTTTATTTCCTCACTCATCTTTTAGAACTTTAAAATTTTTATTTTATGAAATAGTTTCTAAAATTATACAATAAATGGGCATTTGAGATCCTATTCCTAGAACACTATATTGTAATTTAATATTGTCTCAACAAGCCTAAGATCTTTCCTGTGCCTTTTTATTCAGGTACTTTTCACTCATCATAGTTTCCCATTCTTGCTTTCTACTGACTGATTTGGTTGGGAATTAGTTGAAGCAGGAATTATAAAAATTGAATTTATTTCTCCTGAAAACCCCACACCCAAACTATATGAGGTTTATTTACAGGCTCTAATTTGGTTGGGAAGTCTTCACAAAGATGCTATGGGCAAGTTTACTGATTTAGGAAAGTCAGAAAATGAAAAGGGCTAAGTTACAACACAGCTTTACTTCACTTACAGATTAGGCTGAGCAGAGAATCAAAGGGAAACAGCTTTTACTCACAGAGGTGAGGTAGGAATTTAGTGATGATCCCTGATGAACTTCTTTGTCATCCGACTCTGAAACTGCAAGTTATATTCACATTTCAGTTTCATGTGGCAAAGTCTAAGGCAAAAAAACCCACCAAGGTCAGTGTCTCAGACACAAGCTTCCATGAGGGTAAGATTCATGAAACAGCACTGCCTCAGCAGCACAGAAGAGAAGCAAAATTGCTGGCATGCTGCCTAGCTCAGGTAGCGAGCAGGAAGTCAGCTGCTGATGTGGTCCAAGAGAAGCCAGGTCCAAGTGCTGCTGGCAGCTCTCTCAGGGCTTGCTAAACTTAGAGACTTGTGCAAAATGGTGCGGAAGTGGGGGACTGTCCAAAAGCAGAAAAGTAGCAAAACCAAGAGCTGTGTGAAAGTGGGAGCCATCCAAAATGGGACCTCTGTAAGTTGGGAACCCTCTAAAGGAGGGAACTCCATGCTTTTTTCCTCACTCTATGATTTTTCCTAGAAGATGTGTCCACTTGCCATATTTACTGGGCACAAAGACTACAGCCAATCACCAGTTGATTCCAGTATGGGCTTTCCCACAAGTCAGCACATGTGTGGGAAAGGGTGTCTTTGCTATTCCCCCTTCAAGCCTGCAAGGGAGTACAGGGGGGGAGCAGTTTCTCCTGCCTTTTTCTTCCCCCCATTCAAACCTCCAGAGATGGAGGTGATGAGGGGAGAAGAAGTGATTTGGAGTGCCCCACAACACTGCCTTACCACAGGAGACTGAATTATATGAGTGAAATTGCCTGTAGTTATTTATGAACAGAACCATACACTGAAAAGCAACTACTTGGCATAATTCCTGATAGAATATCTGAACACCTGATTTACACAGCTTACTGACTTTCCCTTTGAAGCACCACCTTCAAGCTTTACATATTTGTGAAGATCATTCTTTATACAAAGTGTTATCAGTTTTTCAGAGTACTGTGATTGAAGACTTTTTCAGTTGGTTCAGTTAAAGCTGATGACTGAAAATTCAGTTACTAGCCAAGGCAAACTGTGAATGAAGCAAATTAGTGTCTTATTAAATATAAGACATATTTAGTTTTAAGTCATGTGGCAAATTGACACACAGAATCACAGACTTGTCAGGGTTGGAAGGGACCTCAAGGATCATCTAGTTCCAACCACCCTGCCATAGGCAGGAACACTTTTCATTAGATCAGGCTGCCCATAGCCACATCTGGCCTGGCCCTAATAAATCTAGAAATGGAGCTTCCACCATCTCCCTGTGCAACCTCTTCCAGTGTCTCACCACCCTCATGGTGAAAAGTTCTACACTCCTCTTGATTGGATCCATTCACCCTACTCTTATCACTATATGGCACTCCAAAAGGACCCTCAGCAGCTTCCTTGTAGGTCCTCTTCAGATATTGCAAGGCCACAATAACATCCCCTTGAAGCCTTCTCTTCTCCAAACTGAACAACCCCATCCCTCTCAGCCTGTCCTCATAAGAGAGGTACTCCAGCCCTCTGATCAATCTTGTGCCCCTCCGCTTGATATGTTCCAGCACATCCGTATCTTTCTTGTAATAGAAGTTCCAGAACTGAACACGCTACTTCAGGTAGCAAAAAAAGGAAGCAGTGTAGAGGGGAAGAATCATCTCTCTTGACCTGTTGGCCACGGTTCTCACCCAGGATATGGTTGGCTTTTGGGAGGTCATTCTGCCCCTTACTCTGCACTGGTTAGACCACACCTCGAGTACTGTGTTCAGTTCTGGGCCCCCCAGTTTAGAAGGGACATTGAAATCCTTGAGCGTGTCCAAAGAAGGTCGACAAGGCTGGTGAGAGGCCTCGAGCACAAGCCCTATGAGGAGAGGCTGAGGGAGCTGGGGTTGTTTGGCCTGGAGAGGAGGAGGCTCAGGGGTGACCTTATTGCTGTCTACAACTACCTGAGGGGTGGTTGTGGCCAGGGGGAGGTTGCTCTCTTCTCTCAGGTGGCCAGCGCCAGAACGAGAGGACACAGCCTCAGGCTGCGCCAGGGGAAGTTTAGGCTCGAGGTGAGGAGAAAGTTCTTCACTGAGAGAGTCATTGGCTACTGGAATGGGCTGCCCAGGGAGGTGGTGGAGTCGCCATCCCTGGAGCTGTTCAAGGCAAGATTGGACATGGCACTTGGTGCCATGGTCTAGCCTAGAGCTCTGTGGTGAAGGGTTGGACTTGATGATCTGTGAGGTCTCTTCCAACCCTGATGATACTATGATACTATGATACCGTGGCAGCTCACATAGAGATTCTCACCCAATAGTGTTGCAAAGAGAAAATGCAAGATTATTTTTCCAAAATTAATATTGTTCATTAATTTTGATATTCGGAAGTCTCACTACCCATAACCACTAATTTTAATAATATTAGGGTCTTACACTGTAAACATTCTATACTTGGTGCCATGGTCTAGCCTTGAGCTCTGTGGTAACGGGTTGGACTTGATGATCTGTGAGGTCTCTTCCAACCTTGGTGATGCTGTGATACTGTATGATACTGTGATAATATCTAGATCTAGCAATAACCAGCAAAATATATAAACGTTAACTGAACTGGAAGAGAAGATTCTCATGGTCAAATGCTGCTTGTGGCACTTGCCTACGAGGTGGACTCAAAAGAGTTCCTTCTGCTCATGGCAGAAGGCAGTGGAGAGTTACAAAGAGGCTTTTAAGCATTTACTCACAAATTGTTATCACCTGACTTGTGGGGCTAGCCACAGACCCAAAGGCTTTCAGGGGGCTGTCTTGTCGGCTGTTGAGACTTGGTTCTTCCCAGGCTTCTGGTGAAAATCCCTGACCCTGTCTCTTGGCTCCTCCGGACGACCTGTGTATGTCCAGGTTTTCGAAGCAGGACTTTCAGGTGTAGAGGAAGGATGTTGTGCGATGTGCAGTCTCAGCACAATGTCACACTGACCACACAGGCTGATCACATGCAGGCATCCAGGGTCTGCTCCTGGCAAACTAGCAACAGTGGAGTTTACCAGTAAACAATAAGGCAGTAGGCAATTGCAGCAGGCAACGGCAGAGCACAGCCGAACACGGCAGAGAAAGGGGAGCACATTGTTCACCTGCATATCTCCTTTTATCAATGTGGGCTGAGACTAATTGCTCTTTGGACAGAGAACAGCCAATCAGACTGGCAGTTAGCCAAACCTTACTATATTAGGCAAAGCCATAAGCTTGCTTTTACCCAAATTTGGGAAAAGCACAGGCCTTGCACTAGGCAGGCACAAGCTAACTGTGTGTACTTTGTTTACCACAGGACCCTGGGCAGGCCAGAGTCCTCAGACCTAGTGGCTCCAGGTTCTTTTGGGTCCTTTTCCCACACTTGCCTCTCTTGTGGAGCAGAAAACCATGCCTGGGCAAGCCAGGATATGTATTAAGCCTATTTTGGCCTATCAGGTCTACCATGACAAATAGCACCCCCCCACATTAAGCGACGCTGGTCCTAGTACAGATCCTTGAAGAATTACTTTTGTCATTGTCCTCCACTTTAACATGGACCCATTGATAGCCATTCTTTGTTTAACACTGAACAGTCAAGATAAAAAATCAGATTCCATTTTGAGTAGCTGATTCTCCATCTGGTCTTTGGGATTTTACACATTTTCCCCTCCTGGTCTAGGGAATCTATGATGGGTGATGAAATCTAAGCAGTTTTTAAGATAAGTGACATGGTCATCTGTTTGAAAGCGGATTATCACACGGGAGGACAGAACATTATGTAGAGCTAAGACTTTTATCAGCATGTTGTCTTCCACGTCTACAATTCAGTGTGAGCTAGCCATTGTGGCACCTAAACTGGCTCATAGAAAAACAGCTTAAAGAAAGCTTTCCATTAGTAAGCACAGTTACAGTTACTCTTACAGCATTTGTAGTCTATAGCAGTGTGCAATGCAGACTGTAAAAAACATTGTGGAAGGCATACATGTGGTAACGAAATGAATGAGCTAATCTTACACTGTACCATCAGCTCTTTATACACCTGAATGAACCCATCTCATGTCAGAATATTCAAGGACATTTCTTTGTATTGCAAAGAGTTTCCTGTTCTGAAAATAATACAGATCCACAGAATATGATCTAATTCCAAATGTCCTTTGCACATTCTCTCCTTAACCTAAAATACAATGCAGTTTAGGATATTTCCTTATGTCCTTTGCTATCATCTCTACAATTAACACATATACATATATGTTAATATAATGGTTTTAAAACAGATGTTTTTAAATGGTTTTAAAATAAATTAATGGTTTCAAAATTAATCACATTCATGTACTAGTAAATAAACATATATTAATTTGCTAAGAAAATAGAGGAATGCTAAATTACAGCTTGGGAATAAAGTAAAAAAAGCACTTAAGAGTTCAGGTTCACAAACTGTTTAAACCATGTCTGTGAAGGTTTCTGCAACTCTCTCCACAAATACCTGAAAGGAGGTTGTAATGAGGAGGAGGCTGGTCTCTTCTCTCTAGTTTGAGGTGACAGGATGAGAGGAAATGGCCTGAAATTGTGCCATAGGCAGGTTTAGATTGGATATTAGGAAAAAATTCTTTACTGAAAGAGTGGTCAGGCATTGGAACAGGCTGCCCAAGTAGGTGATGCCATCATGGCCCCTGGATGTGCTCAAGAAATGTGTGGACATGGCATCTGGGGACATTGTTCAGTGGCCATAGTGGTCTTGTCTGATAGAAATTTTCTGTGCTTAGATACATAAAAGATTAATCAAGAAGTGGAAGACTCTACTTGATTCTATACAATTATTGTCTGAAAAGTTGGAGCAGTATAATTAATTAACACAACTTTATTGTACTGTGTTGCTGAGACATACATTTACATGTTCAAACAAAATTTTTAGGAAAGTGCGATAATGGGATTAGCATAAAATATTAGAAAAAATCTAAATTCATGAATCACTAACTGCATAAAATTTAGTATTGCATTTTAAAATTAGACATTAGTAAGAATGTTTTCAGAGGAAAAAAAATACACACTATGCTGTATATGCTATTACAGCTGCTCAACTGTTTTAAGAGCTGAAGATATTTTTTAGTATTAGATTGGCTGTTGAACACAAATATTAATCTTCAACCATTTTTGCCTTTAGTTTATAACCATTGTAGGAAATACTTTGATCACTAGGAAATCCTACATAACAAAGCACAGCTACAAGCTTAAAAATGTTGGAATTTTAATCTGCATTTAGAGGCATCTAAATTAGAAAAAGAAAACCACCACCAATTAAAAAAAAAAAGAAATCCCCAACCAAAACAAAAACAACAATCACCCCCTCAAACTACAACCAACCAAAAAACTCAGTAAAATAAATGAAAACATGAAAATGTTTTCATGAAATGGAAAATGGACTTCAGCAAATCCTTTGACACTGTCTGCCACAACAAGCTCCTGGCTAAACTGGCAGCTCGTGGATAAATTCACTCTGTGCTGGGTGAGGAACTGGCTGGAAGGCCGAGCCCAGAGAGTTGTGGTGAATGGTGCCACATCCAGCTGGCAGCCAGTCACTAGTGGTGTTCCCCAGGGATCAGTGCTGAGACCAGTCCTGTTCAATATCTTTATTGATGATCTGGATGAGGGGATTGAGTCCAGCATCATTAAGTTTGCAGATGAAACCAAGCTAGGAGCAGGTGTTGGTCTGTTGGAAGGTAGGAGAGCTCTGCAGAGGGACCTGGACAGGCTGGATGGGTGGGCAGAGGCCAATGGGATGAAATGTAACAAAGCCAAGTGTAGGGTTCTGCACTTTGGCCACAACAACCCCAAGCAACACTACAGGCTGTGGACAGAGTGGCTGGAGAGCAGCC
>WAAF01015403.1:30878-46545 GCA_013400475.1 Tricholaema leucomelas
AGGAAGTTCTTCACAGAGAGGGTGATTTGCCCTTGGAATGGGCTGCCCAGGGAGGTGGTGGAGTCACCGTCCCTGGGGGTGTTCAGGAAAAGACTGGATGAGGCACTTAGTGCCATGGTCTAGTTGACTGGATAGGGCTGGGTGCTAGGTTGGACTGGATGGTCTTAGAGGTCTCTTCCAACCTGATTGATTCTATTAAAACAAACAAACAAACAAACAAACAAAAACAAAAAACAAACAAACAAAACAAACCAATACAAACCCAAAATCAACCCAAACTTTTGGTCTTAGCCACCATTAATGTTAAATTCGGTTGTACTGACATAGTTTTGTTGGAATATAGCTCATATGTTTTATTTTACAGAAGTCAAAAAATTGATTAATCAAATAATGTCAGGCTGACTCAGTGGATTACATCGAAGACTGTATGTTGATACATAGCAAATCCAGTGAAACAGCTTTCTGAGGAAAAATGTGTTGAAGGGAATCAAGGAAAGTAGAAACTACTTTGCAAAAAGAAGAAAAAAGTAATCACTCTTTGTACTTAATAGCTGTCCAAGAGATAAACTACCAGAAAACTTGTATGCCCAAGGGGAAATGTTACTACCAAAATGTTAACAGCTTCATTGCTTCAAATGTTCCCTAAAACAGCAATATCAGCTTTTTATCTTCAGAAATACAGTGTACTCCTCTTTTGCAACTAAAAGTCCAAAAACCTAATGCTGCAGGTTAGTTTGTCAAGATCTCAGCAAAGACAAAACAAATGTATTAGGGTTTCAATCTACTGTCAATAATTGTAGATACAAGCAGTAAGTTAGCACCCAGTAATATAATGGATTTTTTCCCAATATAGGCATGTTAATCATTGTGTATCTTACTTTAGAGGAAAATCTACATTTTGATAGCAAGCCTTCCATCAATCTCATAGAAAACAGTTTGCAGAAGATGTATCTTCTGCTATTTCTAACCAAAATAGCTGACATTTAGCAGTGTGAAAAATACACCACTCATTTCCTAGCCTTTTACATGCTTCCTGACTTAACTGCTACCTAAAATGGCAAAGGTATATACCAAACTTTTTTGTTAGATGCAAGAAAGTTTTAATTGAAAACAAGAGTGCCAAGTTTGAACGCAGCTTCAGCAGATTAGCAGTTAAATTAGAAGGGGCTTTTCGTTTAAGTTCCAGTGTTGATATGTCACTGTGCCCTGTCACTTTGAAAAGCGATAGTGCTTTGTTATCAGCATTGAGTGCAGGCAGCCTCCTGATGTAAAGGCAGAATAAAATAGGCTGCCAGAGTGATGGAGGCACCGTGTACATGTTGCATCCTCACATGCAGGGAGATGTGGAGGTGCAGTGCTGAGGCACCCCTCTGCTCAAACAAAAAGGCTATCATTTCTCAGAGTCTGGTTTCCTGACATTTAACAAAAAAAAAAAAAAAAAAAAAAAAGAGAGAGAAAAAACATGGCAATAATGCTCATCTTAGTTCAGTTCAGGGACTATAATGTGATTCTGAGACTATAGTAGTATTTCTCATTAATAAGTGATTCCTTGTATGTTTTCTTATCATCCTTTTCAGCAGGAAAAAAAACTTTATGGGATTAGCCATTGCTGAGAGTGTGCAGGAGTTGCAAGATTTGAAGGATGTTCATATCTTATTTTGAGGCTTTAGATACCAAAAGGGTATAGGAATGTTATTCTCATCTTACACAAATAACAATTATTTTTTAAATTTAATTCAGTTTCTATATGATTCCAGCCTCTGCTCCTCTGATGAAAAATGTCTTTGATTACCAGTTTTTTGTTCTTGTTCCCTACCCTGAATGTCTCTTTAAGTGTGGCATAGCACCCTGAATATCACCTGTTTGATAGGGTTTTGTTTGTTTTTCTGTCTAATCTACTCAGATACCTATCCCAATTATTGCAAGAAAAAAAAATCATGTCTTTGTACATGTCATAATAGAAGGAAGACACTTAGCCTGTCATCTTCTACTTTTCTTGTCAGCCAAAACTGAGACATGTTGGAAGTAATTTATGGCCACACAACAATTTTAAGGAAAGTATGGGTTGTATCTTCCTGGTTATTTTCCTACCTGCTTATTTTTCCATAAAATAAAGTTTTCCTGAACTTCAAATAGATGCATATTTGGAACAGAGAAGACAGACTCTGATTTTATCTCTTTTTGGGTTTGCATTAAAATCAAGCAAAACCAAATTAAAATAGAGTCTAAAATTTTTAATTTAAGCTATTTGATTTGTCTCAGAAGCTTTGCTGCTGCAACACTGTGCTGATTGAAATTCCAACTAATCCAGCAAATCTGGGATAAGATATGTGGAATCTGAATTAATTTCATAGAATCATAGAATCATAGAATGGTTTAGGTTGGAAGGGACCTCAAGGATCATCCAGCTCCAACCCCCTGCCATAGGCAGGGACACCTCCCACTAGAGCAGGTTGCTCAAGGCCTCATCCAGCCTGGCCTTAAACGCCTCCAGGGAGGGAGCATCCACAACCTCCCTGGGCAACCTGTGCCAGTGTCTTACCACCCTCGCTGTAAAGAACTTCCTCCTAACATCCAGTCTAAATCTCCCCTCTTCCAGCTTAAACCCATTCCCCCTCGTCCTAACATTACTAGACCGTGTAAATAGTCCCTCCCCAGCTTTCCTGTAGGCTCCCTTCAAATACTGGAAGGCCACTATAAGGTCTCCTCGAAGCCTTCTCCTCTCCAGGCTGAAGAGCCCCAACTCTCTCAGCCTGTCCTCATAGCAGAGGTGCTCCAGCCCTCTGATCATCTTCGTGGCTCTCCTTTGGACCCGCTCCAGCAGTTCCATGTCCTTCTTGTATTGGGGGCTCCAGAACTGCACACAGTACTCCAGGTGGGGTCTGACGAGAGCAGAGTAAAGGGGGAGAATCACCTCCCTTGCCCTGCTGGCCACACTTCTCTTGATGCAGCCCAGCACTCGGTTGGCTGTCTGGGCTGCATGTGCACACTGCCGGCTCATGTTGAGCTTCTCGTCGACCCAGACCCCCAGGTCCTTCTCCTCAGGGCTGCTCTCAGCCATTCACCACCCAGCCTGTATCTGTGCCTGGGATTGCACCGACCCAGGTGCAGGACCTTACACTTGGCCTTGTTAAACGTCATGAGGTTGGCCTGGGCCCACCTCTCCAGCCTGTCCAGGTCCCTCTGGATGGCATCCCTGCCCTCCAGCAAGTCAGCTGTGCCACACAGCTTGGTGTCATCTGCAAACTTGCTGAGGGTGCACTCAATTCCTCTGTCCATATCACTGACAAAGATGTTAAAGAGCACAAGAGCACTGGTCCCAGCACTGACCCCTGAGGAACACCACTTGTCACCGGTCGCCAGGTGGACATTGTGCCATTGATCACCACTCTCTGCATGCGACCATCCAGCCAATTCCGTATCCAGTGAGTGCTCCACCCATCCAGTCTGTGTTTTTCTGTGTCTGTGTTTGGTGACCAGGATGTCATGTGGGACAGATTCGAATGCCTTCTCAGGTCCAGGTAGATGACATCAGTTGCCCTTCCCCTTTTATCTAAACATCACACATACAAGTATTAATACTTAACAATCATAAGTACTCACGCCAGTAACAAGTACTTGTATCACTTGTGTTACTTTACATTGCAGTTGGCACTGCAGTGGATTTCTCATTCCTTGATTAAATCTTTGTTGTTGGGTAGTCTGTCACTTAGAAACAGCAGTACATAGGAAGCGCATCCTGGTACAGACTGGCAGTCTTTCATGGGAAAAGAAAAAAAAAAGATACTTTTGCACTGGGAGAGCTTATCTTGGAGTAATGTAAATACTTCACAGTGAATTGTTGAATGGAGTTGAGGTTAATAATATCACAAGCTTAATAATGTTGCTTAATAATGTTTAAGACTGCATAGGTTTTGTTTCTGTATGAAGCTAACAGAAGCAAGTGTCACCCTTTCTTGTTTTTTTTACACAGATTTCCTTTTACTTTGATGATGTTAAGTTATTGTAAGGCATGTTCTGTTAGAAAATTTTCTGTCTAATGAGTAAATAGTCCCATTGTTCTTTAATGATTGTTCTTACTGGGTTTGCTGCCTTGTATCAAAGATAGCAGAGACAATGCAGTAACTGCTGAATTTGTGTAGAAATTACAAGATGTTTTTAGTTTTCATTCCATACGGTCATCTAAAAGTGTCAACCATGATTTCTTCAAGTTAAAGTGTGAAAATTGAAACTTATGGTTGCATTGAGTTGCTTACATAGATTTCACTTTCTACTTCTGGCTAGAATAGTAGTTAAGGAGAAGAGCATCACACTGGAAAATCAGTTTTAATTTTTTCTTAATTATTTTTTGTTTCATAGCTCAACTTAGTTAAAACTGAGAAATTGAAAATACTAAATATCGTTGTACAGGCATGAGTCAATTTAGAATCCACTAAATTTACTGATTTCAGTACTTTGTTTCAGAAACAGAACCTAGAAGACAGATGCAAGCACATTTTCTTCCTCTTTGTCTCGCCTTCTGCCACATACATTTCATTAGTCTGTCCTGGACTCTCTCAAAGCAGATCCACAAAGCATACAACAGCTCCTATTGTCAACAAATACACTAAGACAGATAATGTCATTAACACTGCAAAGGATTTGCAAGTATATATGAACTAAATTAAATTGAGTCAAGTGTGACAAATTGCATTGAATTAAATCTTGTTTTAAAAAAGGTTTGGGTTTGGTTTTTTTTTTTCTATCTGAAGGTCATTGCACGCACTGTCAGTCACTCAGAACACTCAAAGTAGCTATTAGATCAAAGGGAAGGAGGTAATACTGCACTTCTATAATACACTGAAAAACACAATAGAGCACTGTGGGAAGAGTAGCAGGAAATACACATCTGCAGCTGAACAGAAGCAATTTGAATCCTTGTTTGTTTTCATTCCTACTAATTGAAAAGGAGACTATAAAAGAATCTAGAGGCTATAACTGAAACCTATTTCCTTGCTTGGAGCTAGTGGAAGATGGAATAGACAAAAAAACCCAATAGCTTGCTTTTTTTTGGTGGTAGAGGGCATTTTTATTTGTTTGGGTGTTTTGGTTTGGAGTGGTTTTGCAATTTCCTTTATATCTAAAATGCATTTTATCTATGTTTAACATTTCTACACAATCAATTTTGCAACATTTAAAAAGGGCAATTACAGTTGAAGTACTCTCCAGCTTTACCATGAGCAACATGTAAAATATTGAATGTCTATCTTGCAGAATTTTTGAGATATCCATCTAATTCTAGTAAATACAACATGCAATTCAGAATAGATTTATATACCTTTACTTCAGTTTCTGGGCATGCATGGTCATGGTGTGGCTCAGTAAAATGAAATTGAGTGTCATGAAGAAATGCTCCAGATATTTATTAGGTTATTTATTCTGAGATGTTTGGACTATTCTTCTCTGTAAACTTTCAAAACCCCTCTGGATGTGCAACCTGATCTAGGCCTTTGCAGGGGTGTTGAACTAGATGATCACCACAGGTTCCCTCCAACCTCCAGCACTCTGTGATTGCACATGAAACATCTAGAAGAACAACCACGTAGTGCTTCAGATTGGTTGACATCTCTGAAGGTCATCTAATTCAATTTTCTGCTCCTACCAGGTCAGCTACAAGAGGTTGCTCAAAGTGGCGTTCAGACAGGTCTGAGATTTTCCAAGGATGGAGGCTCCGTAACTTTTCTGGGTAAACTGTGCTAGTGCTTTGTCACTCTTACTGTAAAAAAAAGTGCTTCCTGATGTTAAGACTCATGATATTTTAGAGTATGATGCTGCCATGACACTTTAGCACACAGTTTTTCCTCCCAGAGAGTGGGATAGGGCATTTCCCCTTTGCTGAACATTAAGACATTTAGATAATCTGAATATTTTAATGTAAATTTTAAAAATCAAATTATTACTAATTTTCTTATTCTATTTTCTGTAACAAGTGAATTGTATTGATTAGAATTATTCTTCCCTCAAAAGATACTGAGACAGATACATGAAATAGAAGAAAACTCAAAAAAGTTAGCCTAATTCCTATTTTTTCCCCTTCTTTTTATTTCTTTTTTGCCTTTTTCTCTCTCTAAAATTTAAAGAAAACATTTGTATATTTTCTAATGAGAAATATTTTGTAATCATTAAAATAGCATTGTTAGAACAGATGAGAGTAATTTCCTATCATTTGGAGTGACTGCAGGGAAAAAAAAAAGCTCTCTGTGAGCATGGGTGGCTCATTCAATTCCTGTCTATGTGACATTTTCTAATGAACTTACACAATCACAGAGGTCTAAAGTGAGAGAGACATCCAGCAAAAATTTAGTCAAATCTTCGGTTGGAACCAGAGTCTTAGATTAGATTGTTAAGGACCTTCCCAAGCCATTTTGTGAAAATTTCCAGAGAATCATAGAATCATAGAATCATAGAATGGTTTAGGTTGGAAGGGACCTCAAGGATCATCCAGCTCCAACCCCCTGCCATAGGCAGGGACACCTCCCACTAAAGCAGGTTGCTCAAGGCCTCATCCAGTCTGGCTTTAAATGCCTTCAGGGAGGAAGCATCCACAACCTCCCTGGGCAACCCGCTCCAGTGTCTTACCACCCTCACTGTGAAGAACTTCCTCCTAACATCCAGTCGGAATCTCCCCTCTTCCAGCTTAAACCCATTCCCCCTCGTCCTGACATTACTAGACCNCTGCTGGCCACACTTCTCTTGATGCAGCCCAGCACACGGTTGCTGTCTGGGCTGCATGTGCACACTGCTGGCTCATGTTGAGCTTTTCGTCAACCCAGACCCCCAGGTCCTTCTCCTCAGGGCTGCTCTCCAGCCATTCACCACCCAGCCTGTATCTGTGCCTGAGATTGCACTGACCCCGGTGCAGGACCTTACACTTGGCCTTGTTAAATATCATGAGATTGGCCTGGGCCCACCTCTCCAGCCTGTCCAGGTCCCTCTGGATGGCATCCCTGCCCTCCAGAGAAGGGAGATTTCGTCACTTTTCTGTGCAACCTATTCTAATGCTTAATGGCTCTCCCACTTGAGATACTCCTTTTGTGTCTGTTAATCCTTGCCACCATGTATCTGTAGGAAGAAAGTACATTATTTTTCTCCATAATTAGCTTCTAGATACTGAATGACTGCAGTTAGATTCTTGTTTGGACCACCTCTTCTCCAGGCTGAACAAACCCTCCGCCTTCAGATGCTGTATCCTCCTTTCCCTGAAGCACGTCCTTAGCTGCTGGACTTTCTCAGATATTTCAAAGTCTGTCTCTTTTAAACTGTAGGAGCAAAATGAGCAAAATACTCCACCTTTGCACCAATAAATTGTTAAGGGATGGGAGCATCTGTCATAAGAAGAGACACTGAGAGAGCTGGGACTATAGAGTCTGGCTAAGAGAAATCTCAGGGAAGATCTTATCCATGTATAAATAACTGAGTGCGAGTGTGTAAATAAGACAGCCAGAGTCTTCTCAATGAAAAAGGCAAGAGGTAACAGGTAAATCCTGACATATTTGATATTCTATATGAACATAACAGAACTTGCAGAGATTGCCTAGAGAGGCTGTGAAGTCTGTCCTTAGAGACATTAAAACTTGTCTGGAACACCCCTTCAGTGACTAGTTCATCTAATCCTGTTCTGAGCAGGGGTGATTTCTAGAGGTGCCAACAAGCCTTAGCTGACTTCTAGTTTTGTGCAATATTTAATAAAACAACACTATCACACCACTTAATAAGTCATCTATAATCTTCCTGATGCAACCCAGGGCATGTATTTCACATCATTACTGTAACAGTGCACATTCAATTAATATTGGCTTGATGTCCGTTAGGATAGACACAATTTGATAATCAGATATGGTAAAAATCTTTATTGTTATATGTAACACAGATGTTCACATTGTCAGAAGGACTTAGTGAATCCAAGATTTTAGTGAATTCCTTCCACAGAGGATGCTATTTTACTCTTGTTTCTGATCCAGTCTACTTCTGTACTTTTCTGGCACTGAATAATGTACACAGCAAAAGGAGACTACCTTTTATCTCTATATAGGTTTCTGGGGTTTTACATTTCCTATTCATAGCTCTAGGAAGGAACCAAATAAGTGAAGCATCAAGGAATAACAGAGGCAAACCAATTCTGCTAGTGAATTAGTATTCCTGCCCTGCAATCAGTGATTTTAACCTTCTGGAAGTCCAAAGTGCAATGCACATTTAAAACCCATAATCAGCCATGTCTAGAGTAGAATTAAAATCATGGATATATCTTTGATTGAAAACTTTAGAGCTTAGCCGAGGCTTTCATGATCATATGTAAATCAGTGCAATTGTAGATGTTTGGCATGCACTGAAAGTTAGGCTATTTGTCTCAGAATTTATCTCTGTTTAAAAGAATGTTCATAACTTAAATAGATCCTAGTATATCATTCTCATTTTATGGACATATATGCACTATTATTTTCTACAGAATCCTAAGGCATAATGATTTACAATTTACATTATCACAGACTGAATAAGCAACTGAGTAAAATCTGTCAAATTATACTGTTGTATTTATTATGAATGCACATCCAATCCGCTCTGCAAGAAATGAATTGTAATTTCATGCTGTAAAGTTTCACAATAGAGAGAACTGATCATTAGATTTGTATTTTTAAAAGAAGCAATATAACAAGAATACAATCAGATCTAGAGTAATTTATCATTTCATATATCCTAGACTGTATCAACAACCTTAAAAACACATTTCTAAGGGCAGTATAACAATTTTACAAAGTACTCGGAGTTTCTCTAAAAAGATAACACTTCAAAAGTAAAAAATAATATATTTTAAAATGTACCATTATATTGTTGCATGTGCTTGTTGTGGAGGGGTATTCTGCCATCTACACCAATTGTGGTGGAGGGGAGAAATTAATTGGTGAGAGATGATATTTTATGAAAATAAACAATTTATTAACTTAAATATTCTGACCTCTCACCACCCCCAACCACTGAATTTTAATATTAATAGCTGTTCTACACGGTTATGGAAGACATTCTAGGAATAACATAAAACAGTAATTTGTTAATAACTATTATTATCTAGCAAATATTCAAACAATAAACAGAGAGAGGAATTTCCCCATGGCCCAAATGCCTCTTGGGGTCAATATGCTTTTTGTCCAGTAGATGGGCCCAAGCTCTTTCTGCTTATGGCAGATAGCAGTAGAGAATTACAGAGGCATTGAAGCATTTACTCACAAATTCTTATTAATTATCAATCACCCTCTGGGGCTATGTCAAAGCCTATATAAATGTTCAGTCTTCAGGAACTCTGCCCATGGACTTTGAGGCTGGAATCCTCCTGGCTTCAGGGGGAAACTAGACAGTCTCTGACCTTGTTCTCCTGGCTTCTTCTGGACGATTTTTATATGTCCAGGGATTCTTAGGCAAGACCTCAGGTGCAGAAATAGCACAATGCCATGCAGTCTCAGCATGGTGTAATGCTGGCCACACAGGCCGATTGCATGCAGACAATTCAAGGTCTCCTCCTGGTAACTTGGTGGCAGTGGAGTTTACCATGCAGCGATAAGGCAGCAGGCAGGCAATAGGGTGCACTTCTGCATGGGAGACTGAGCTCCGTAGAGTCAGGCAACACAGGATCTAGTCCTGGTAACTCAAGCAGTGAGTTCACTTCTGGCTGGGAGTCTTTGGGAGATTCTGTCTCTGTAGAGAAAGGTAGATGCACTGCGTGTGAGCACTGGGGATGAACAGTCAGGCAGGCAAGCAGGCATAATCAGAAGGTAGTGCAGGTGAGCTCAAGCACTTTTTTTACCTGTGTACCTCTATTTTAATAACTGTGGGCCAAGATTAATGGCCCTTTGGCCACCAAAATGACCAATCACCTTGGCAATTAGACAAACCTTACCATATTAGGCAAGATGCACAGGCCTTGACCTTCCAAATATGGGAATCACACAGGCCTTCTATTAGGAAGGCACAAGCCAGGTGTGTGTATTTTACACAACCATCAACCATGTTACACAACCTAAAGCCTGGGCAGGCCAGAATTTATGGCACCAGGCCTATTGTGTTTCTTTGTGCTCATTTATGAGTTTACCTCTAGTGTGGCACAAAAACATGTCCCAGCAAGACAAGGCATATATAAGCCTATTTTTGGGCCTATGGGCTCTCCATGATAGTGCTTTTCAAAACTTTTGTGTTTGTGTGTTCTTAAATTCACTATGCTTTGAAGTAAGTTATCCACAGAATCCACTTATTTGAATTTTTAAATTGGTGCCCTCAACATTTGCACTTAAATATCTTCAGTGAAAATGTAATACACTGAAAGTAGTGCCTCGAACAATTACATTCCTTGAGTAATGCTATTATATATTGATCATTTTTATATTTAGGAAAGTAATTTTCTACAGGAGTAGTTGCAGGTTTGCATTTTACTGTAAATGTATAGGTATGTGATCTCATATGAGTATAGACTAGGTATTAATTCATTATTTCTTATTTAATTTGCTTTGTATTTGAATGTTACTGCATTTCTTTATGGTTTGCTCCAATTAATTTACATTGCAAATCATATGTTTTATCAAAATTCTCTTAAACTTCTCTTATATTTCTACAGCATCCACATATCAGAGAATTCAGAGTTAATAATTAGTATTATTAATAAGGAAAAAAATCCAGTAAGAACCATATCTTTTTTTGTGCTGAAAGCACGGCATAAGATCATCTATTCATATAATACACTCACATACATTGAACACGTATGTGGTGGGTTAGCCTTTGCTATCTGCCACTTCCCCACCCAGCCATTCTCTCACTTCGCTTTCTCATGAGGGTAAGGGGAGATACTAAGAAGGAAAAGCCTATGGGTTAGGAAAGAACAGGAAAGTCATTTACAAATTACTTTCTAAAGCAGCACCAACTAAAGTTAGGGAAAACTATTTTAACATAGTTAAAACAAACAAAAAAGAAGATTGTGAGAAACAAGGACAAAAATAAAACCATTTTCTCTCTCACTCTCTGCTTCTATCAAGGCTAAGCTTCCTTCCTAACTTATGTACCTACTCCCCGCTAAGTGGTACAAGATGATGGAGAATGGGTGTTGCAGTCCACTCCTAACATTGTTTGTGCCACTACTTCCACTTCACACTTTTCCACTGCTCTATCATTGGTCTCACACACACCAGAAAACCTGTCCCTGTATGGGATCTATTCTGGCATCTACAAGGGGATCTGCTCCCTGCAGTCCTTCACTGCCACCATCTGGGCAGCTACACCCAAAATAATGTATTAAGCTTTTGTGCTTACTTACATAGAGTAAAAATTAATGTAAAATACTTGATTTTACTAACATAGAGTGAAATTACTCTATATTTACTAAAATTACTCTATGTTTACTAACATAGAGCAAAATTAATGTAAAATATTCAATTTTTCATTGATTTAACTTTTCATTACTAGTGAGAATCATCAACAGAAAGATGTAACACTACCACAGTGTTAAAACAGAAGGGCATATCCTGTGCACATTAGTCTGGTAAAGGAAGGTTACACTGACGGTTGTCTGAAAAGACTGTCCTCACATTATTTTATATTCTAAGAACTACTATGCAGAGTATGTGTATGGCACAAAATAACAGCAGCATAAGAGGGTGTTTTAGGGTTTCTAAAGAGCATCCCCTTGGTTATTTTTTTTTCTGATTGAAGGGACATGAGTAGTATCTTGTGTTTCTCTCAAGACAGTTTCAAATCCTCATGGTTACCTAGTATGTATTTACTTCTTGCTCTACTCCTTAATGTGTAATCCCTCAATTCCACACAGGAAAATCTCTTTTCTGATGCTGTGGCAGATGCTGCCTCTCTCTGGAATGCATTTCCTCCAGAAGAGAATACAGGAAATTAATATCTTATGCATGACTGATTTAAAACAACAACAACAAATTGTTCAATAATTTATTTGAGGCATGATGCTTTACAGAGGATAGAGTCAAAATTCTGGATGAAGTGAGTAAAAGTTGTAAATAACTATATTTTCTCAGTAATTGAAGCCTGATAAAGGTAAAACAAATTGAAAAGAAAGCCACAATCCTTCATAAGGTTTTATTAGATAAGTCTGCATACTATGTATGTATAATAAAAGTTTGGTGAATATTCCAGTATCTGAAAGGAGCCTGCAAGAAGGCTGGGGAGGGACTATTTACAAGGTCTAGTAATGCCAGGATGAGGGGTAATGGGTTTAAACTGGAAGAGGGGAGATTTAGACTGGATGTTAGGAGGAAGTTCTTTACAGTGAGGGTGGGAGACACTGGAACGGGTTGCCCAGGGAGGTTGTGGATGCTTCCTCCCTGGAGGCGTTTAAGGTCAGGCTGGATGAGGCCTTGAGCAACCTGCTTTAGTGGGAGTTGTCCCTGCCTGTGGCAGGGGGTTGGAGCTGTATGATCCTTGAGGTCCCTTCCAACCTAAACCATTCTATGATTCTATGATTCTATGATTATACATGTATAATATATATCTGAGCAACATATTTATGTATATTATGTTTCATCATTATTTTTCTTTAAAATGTATTATTTGTAATTTGCCAAATCAATGCATTTAAAGCAAAGCCTAAACAGAATTTGTGGATTTAAAAAAAAAAAAATTTACCCAAAAAAATAAGAATTTACAGGTATGTTTCTTGACTTTTTAGACATCTACTTTCATAATGTGTACTAAGAGTCTGTATTTGTCTCAGATGATGCAATGAGGTGAATAGCTGTGTCATACACAATATATGTATTGTTCCATTTTCCTGTCTTCCTTTCTCTTTTCTTCTTTCAAAAGTGAGTTCATCTGAAGATATTAACATAGCTGTATTTGTGGTAAACCAGAATGGGTTAAGATCTTTGGAATACACTTGCTTCTCATGGGACTGAGAAAGCCTCCCACTCAAGTACGCTGGGATTTTTTATTGTTGACTGAGAAGCAGGGTGCTTGCTTTTTGATTTTGTGGGTTTTAACCAGTAACTAGTGTTTTAATTTTTCTGTTATGAACTATTTTAGCTGATAGAGAATAGATTTTTTCACTCACGCAAATGCTTAGAGAATTTATGTATGTGGGATGTATGAGGAGAGGCTGAGGGAGCTGGGGTTGTTTAGCCTGGAGAAGAGGAGGCTCAGGGGTGACCTTGTTGCCATCTACAACTACCTGAAGGGAGGCTGTAGCCAGGTGGGGGTCAGTATCATCTCCCAGGCAACCAGCAACAGAACAAGGAGACACAGTCTCAAGTTGTGCTAGGGGAGGTGCAGGCTTGATATTAGGAGGATATTCTTCACAGAGAGAGTGATTTGCCATTGGAATGGGCTGGCCAAGAAGGTGGTGGAGTTGCCATTCCTGGAGGTGTTCAAGAAAAGACTGGATGAGGCACTTAGTACCATGGTCCAGTTGATCAGACAGGTCTGGGTGATAGGCTGGAACTGGATGATCTTGGAGGTATCTTCCAGCCTGGTTGATTCTGTGTCCTCTATGTCTATGTCCTATGTCTAATATTGATAGAAATTAGAGACTGTATTTACTTCATTCATAAATTAAGATTTTCTTAATGTACAATGCAATGTTTCTTTTTCTTTCTGCAAGGAAAATAAAAATCAAAATATGTTGGCAGTTTTCATACTCACTATATAGTGAAACCTATTTGTTTGCATCAAGTGCTATTTAGGGGACATACTCTCATGTTAAGATTGTAATAATATATATAATCTGCTTAAAGTGTTTCCTTCTCTCCATTACCCTTGTATTACACTTCTTGCCACAGTTGGTCTCTTTCTTAAATCTGAGATTTGGTGCTCAGGAACTGAAAACACATTGCAAACTTAGGATCACTGAAGTTTCTAGCAGAAGCTGCTAGTGATGATGGCATATTGGTTAATTCTAGTTTTTGAATTGTTGAGCTACTATGCACGTATTTACATTAGTTTAACCTCTTTGTTTGAATATATAAAATGAAACAATTATTTCTGTATTTATTCTTAATCTATGGAGATCTTCTTCAGACTTAAATTAGTTTCTCTGCTGAACATGCAATATCTTCCCTAGAGTAATCTTCACTCAACACAAAAACATTTGGAAGTAAATTGAACCCCAGGATGCTCAGCTGTTTTCTACAGAAGTCATTAGAATTCCTGAGTGATAAATCATCAAGGGAAGAATTGTACCCCAATTGTTTGTGTCACAAGTCACTATCTTTTCAAATAGAAATTGGTCTATATATACATAGCTTGCCCAGCAGGGTGGGCTGAACGCTCTTTCTGCTCAATGGCAAGAAGCAATAGATATTACAGAAGCATTAAAGCATTTACTCAGAATTCTGATTAATCAATAATCACCCTCCAGGGCTATGTCACAGCCTAAACCAGTGTCCAAATCTTCAGGGTCTTTGCCCATAGACTTTGAGGCTGGAGTCCTCCTGGCTTGAGGGGAAAGAGAATCTTCTCAGATTCTGGGGAGATGACAGTCTCTGACCTTGTTCTCCTGGCGAAGGATGCAATCTCTGCCCTTGTCTTCTGGCTTCTTCTGGATGCACTGTCCAGGGATTCTTGGCAGGACCTTAGGTGCAGGAGGAGTATGGTGCCGTGCAGTCTGAGCACAGTCTCACACTGGCTAGCAGGCCGATAGCGTGCAGTACAAGTGGAGTCTGCTCCTGGTTAACTCAGCAGCAGTGCCACTCTTACCAGGCAATGATAAGGCAGCGGGCATACGATAGGGTGCATGGCTGCTCGAGACTCTGAGCTCCGTAGGTAAAGGCAGGCAATACAGGATCTGGTCCTGATAACTCACTGCAGTGGTGTGCAGGTGTGCACAGCTGGCTGGGAGACTATGGGAGACATTGTCTCCATAAGCAGATGGGCATAAGCAGTGCTGGCGAGTCTGAATCTAATAAGCGAGTGTGCCTGACCCTCAGCAATCAGGGGAGTCCTGGCTTGCAAATGAGTGTGAACAGGGGGGCCCAAACACGTTGTTTACCTGTGTGCCTCTATTTATTAAATGTGGGCTGAGATTAATGGCCCTTTGGACACTAGAATGACCAATCAGGTTTTGGCAGTCAGCCAAACAATACCATAATGGGCAAAAGCCACAGGCCTGGACTTTCCAAATATGGAGAATCACAAGGGCCTTACACTAGGCAGGCAGGAGCTGGGGGCATTGCCTTACACAACATGTTTGCAACCACCTTATACAATCAGGGGTCCTGGGCAGGCCAGGCTTTATGACACTAGGCCTATTGTGCCTCTTTTATCTATTTAATGTGTTTATCTCTGGTTTGGGCAGGAAAACATGTCCAGGCAAGGCAAGGCATAAATAAGCCTATTTTCAGGCCTTCAAGCGCTCCACAACAAGCAGCAACTTGAGGAAACTTGAATTCAGGCTAGGTTGAAGAGAATCATAGAATTGTTTTGGTTGGAAAGACCTCTAATATCATTGAGTCCAACCATCAACCTACGCCAGCATGGCCATTAAACAATGTACACATGTCGTGTGTCCATACGTTTCTTGAACACCTCCAAAGACAGTGACTCCAGCAAATGCCTGGCAAGGTATCCCAATGCTGATCACCCTTTCAGTAAAGAAAATTTTCTTAACATCCAATCTAAACATCCCCTGGCACAA